>JAGXOD010001351.1:6005000-6357500 GCA_020368025.1 Brachyhypopomus occidentalis | reverse complement strand
CTACATCTCCTTGGAAACACACACGCACTCACACACTCACACTTACACTCACACTCACATGCACACATTCACACCTATCTCTCCTCCACTTCCTCTCAACCAGCGTAGTACAGGCAGACAGATGTACTCTCACAATCACACACACATACACACACACACACAAACACACATGGCTGCAGGTTCAGACTTTTTCCCTTTGTAACCCTCATCTGCTAGTTACATGGTTACCCACACAGGTGATATGCTTCTCTGAACATTTACACGGTAATTACCCTTCAGCGTGATCATACCGCCTACCGAGCTCCCTCCAGTTGTCCATGGATTCCATGTCATTTACGCTTCCAGTATGTACAAAGGTGGTATGCTTGTTAAACATCAACAAAATAATGATATATTCATGGAGCGTGTACCGTTAAATATATAATTTAATGGTGTGTAATGTTTCAAAGATTCTTTACTCCCCTCTTCCAAAAGCTTTAAGAGTTTGACATTAAAGGAGCCATAAGTAATTTTTCCAGTGATTCTTCTTCATGTCATTACACATATATTATACTGACAATTAATGGCCTGGATGTATCAGAAACTTTGTACTAAATGCATTTTAAACATGGCCGCCTCCATGTGGGGGGTCCGTGCCATTCATTTGATTCGTCTGAGGACTAAAGAGCAGTTTGATTCTTCATCTCATGTGAGCTGCACTTTCCTAAAAGCTTTTTGCTACTTGTGGTGGTAGAAATGACATATTGCTCCTTTAAGGAAGGTACTTTGTCAGTACTGCAGAGTTTCATGGAATGTGACAAATCAGTTGACTGTACTGCCTGTCCAGGCTTGTTTATACTTAGCTGTTTAAATTCTGTACAATAGAATAAGCAAACATGAAACCGTTGACTTAACGGTTCATCTAAAAAACTAAATTTAGTCTTTTCACATGGGAATACTTGCAAAGTGCTACATAAGGATTACATTAACATCATGTGTCTTTCTCAGTGTTTGTAAGTCCAAAATATATGACAAGACAAATGAGATACTAACCAACAGTGAAAAGTGTGTCGTATATGTACGTCTCCTGCTCTGTTACATAAAAAAACTTAAAGGTGGTCTACATACAGTTTTATTAATGGAGAATGTATGTAAATTACAGTGGCCATTTACATATTAATATTTGTTTAGGGTTATTAATATTTAAATTAAAGCATATGACAGCACACTGCACACACACTGTATTTATATAGTTTTTGCATAATAAAACCATCACCATCTGTTGGAATTGTTTGTATAGTGAGGTGGAGTTCGATCTGTACTTCTACGAACGGAATTAGACTTTTATCATATGCAATACTGAATGCTGATACTTCTTTGTGTGCTAAGAATTATTAAAAGAAAACATGCATAACTAGTGCATGTTATGGTAGGCTTAACACATGCTTGAAGAGCCTGTCTGCACAGAATGGTAGGTGAAGACTTAGTGCCCCCAGCCTGTGTAATGCCATTCATCCATCTTCCTCTTCCTGCTTTCTCTGCCTGCTTCCTCTTCCAGCTTCTTATTCCAAGTTCAAAAATGTAGGGGCTCAGAGAGTGTTCAGCCCACTTGAATAGCTGCCAGAATTCCACTAAGGCCTCACAGACGTCTCACAAACTTCTCAGTGAAGTTTCTCAGAACTCTCACAGAGGTCTCACAGAACTCTCACAGAAGTCTCAAAGAACTTTACAAGCATCTCACAGAATTCTTAGTGAGGTCTCATAGGACTCTTAGTGAGGTCTCACGGAGGGCTTGGAAGTCCAATCCTAATGTGGGAGTATTTTCAAAATTCTATATTAGGAGTACATTAAAATGCAGATTTCTACAAATGTTAAAAAATGTAAAGAGTGATACATTTTGGTTGGTTCATATCATTATAATTTCTTTGCTATTGCCTTGTTCATTATGGACCTGGACTCAAACATCTGTTAGCTGTTTTGTGACATTGTGCATTGTACTGTGCACTATGTAAATAAAACTGACTTTGACTTTAATTTAATCATTAGGCGGACTCCAGTATTAATCATGAAAAGAACTCTTAAAACTTAATAGTACAAATAAGCAGATTTAAATAGCACAAACAGGTTTTCTGAAATCACAAAGGCTCAGTGACACCAGAGTCAGCTGTACCGCCTGTGTCTGGGTGTTCATGTTGGAACTACATCACAAACCGCTCATCTCCAGTGCCTGCACAATATGAACTGTGGGGGGGGAAGTAGGTAGTTCAAGCAGGTAGCTTAGTTCAAGCACTGCAGACTAGTTGCGCAGGGCTAAGGACGCTGTGGGAGACCACTCTGGTAGCTCTGTAGTTGGCTACACAGGCAGTAAAACTAAACTAAAAGCTGATGGCATAGGGAGTCACAAGCAGAGGCTCTGTGTGGTAGAGGCAGGGTGGGGCAAACAGGTAGCTCCACTCGTAGGTGGAGTCTGATTTCTCCCAACTGTTCCCCTGGAAACTTGTTGAGGGCTAGGAACAGCCACAAAGAGACCAAACGAATAACTTTTCCTCCGGACTCTTTTCGCTAACCATTACACGACACGTGAACTGCAGCTGAGCTACAGCACAAACAGGTAAACTCCTCTTTGTAAATTGTTAAACAGTGCCTCAAGCTTATAAAAGCGTGCCAAGACCTGCCGATGTGCCAAGCGCAGCTTGTGAGCTCTTTGTTAGGTCTGGGATACAATTTGCTGCCAGATTGGGTGCGCGAAGGCAGTGTCCCCCAGAGCACGTCCGTTTTCCGCGGACTGCAACACTTCGGTGAAGAGCAGCAGGCTATGGCACGAGCTCTGGTGAAGTGTGTCCAGATCGGTTATTTTAAGCTCGAAACTCATGGCATGTCTCTGTGATAAACCCAAGGTCAAGGGCAGAGCTGTGCTGGCACACAGCACCGAACGTCTGCGCCACCGTGCGGTATGAGGTATTGTCTAAGGTGCATGCTCACAAGGGGTTCACAATCAGCCCAGCAGAATTCACGTGCTGTATTGGGGTGGTATGCACAAACTGGTCCCAGTGACCATGCTAGGATAGGTTGCAATAAGAGCAGGCAAGCAAGCAAACACACACAAACACACACATACAGACATAAACAAAGTGGCAGTGACTAATGCATAAAGGCATTGCATTGCGGTGTGGTGCCCCATTCCGGGTGAGGCTCTCTTCTGGAAATCCTTATAGCTCCTGTCACTTGGGTGTGGCTTACAAGAGATAAGACAGCTAGGTTTGCATAGCACTGTCAGCACTGTCCCTCCCAGATAGGCTGTCATACTTCTAAGAATGCAGGTCAGCTTCATTATAGACTGTACCCAACACTCGCAACAGGGTTTTCCTGTGAGCTTGTGCTAGATGTTTGTATGGACGTGGCTGTGTGTTACTTACTAAAGGTTACTAAAGGTTAGCTGTGGCATGTGAGGTAGGGCAGCACCTAGCACATAATGTCTCTGTGAGATCAGCCAATGCTGACCCATGCTGCCCACAGCTTGGCGTGGAGGAGGTGAGGAAACCAGATCTCCACATGCTGCACTGTTCTAGAACCTGCCAGCATTTCAGGCACTCACAGCCTTGACATCCGGACGTGACATACGGGACACTCGCTTCATAGTCCTGCCTCCATATCATGCCATGAGCCTCTTTAAATACAGAGGGAGGAGAGGACTTGAGATACAAGTAAAGCAGGAAGCGGCTGAGGCAGCGACGAAGGTGTTCACCACGCCACACCACAGTCCCAGACGAGCTTTCACAGTCCCAGACAAGCTTTCGCAAGGCAGAAGGTCTGAACGTAGAGAGCCAGACAAACCCCAGCAGGCCGAGGATGGCCACAGAAGGTAAGAGAGACAGAGAGAGGGTGCACTGTCCCTCATGGTGAACCGCAGGGAGCACAGGCTTGGCTATCGTGTAGGTCAGACGAGGGTTGAGAATGCCAGGACTCTCCTCGCATGGAGGGGTGAAATGTTAATGTTGACTATGGCCTACCAGGTCATAAATCCCCACCAACAAAAGCCAAGGAAAGAGCACAACACACACCACTACCCGTCCTTCAAAGACGGTAAGGACTTCTAATTCACCTGTCCTTCTGTCATAAAAATAAACCAGAGATGATTCAGCTACTAAACAAACAAAGCAAGCTTGAAGCACAATCAGCCATAAAGTGGTTACTACAGACTGCAGCTGTGGTGCACAGTGGGGGAAGCCAGTGGAAGGTGAAGAGGTTGGAAACTTAAACTGTGTCATAGGAAACCAATCACTCCACACAAGCAGCATCTTGACTACCCAAACCCAAACATTAAACAGGACCATAGTAAACATACTCCAGGCAACATACATCACATACTGTCTACAGTATGTTCACTGGTTCTAGCAGACTGCAGGTTTGAGTACGGAATGCATGGTAGTATGTTAGTATTTGATAAGTAGTGAAATATATTTCACAATATAACCTCACTGAATATAACTCAGCTTCAGCTGTTAACAGAATGTGACTTTATAACAATGTGTATACATACAAAATACAAATGCTACATTTATCACACTGTACATCAGTGTCAGCATCGAGGAAGTATCATAAATTCTTCTTTCTCACAATAACCATATTTCACAATGCTCCTTAGACAGACTAGAGTGGTGGTGCACAAACTGTTTCCAGAACCAGTTAGACCATGTAGGCAGTCATTTGAGAATGTGCGGACTTCCACTTGGGGCGTGGCTTAGACGGGACGCAGCCAATGGGAATGTGCTGACTGCCGCTGGTGGCGTGACTTAGAGGAGACATAGCCCACAGGAATGCCTCTCTGATGACTGCGTCGTGGTGTTTACAGAAACCTGACTAAGTGGAACAGCAACCTGATCTTCAAAATCAGGACACTCGAGGACATGTTTACAGCTACGATACATTGCTTGCTCCACCCTCATAGATCTTTTCTTAGATTACGCTTATGACATGACAGGGCTGTCACTCAACTGCAGTAAGCATATGAGCTTTGCAAAGGCAGTACATGTCCATAAAAACAAGATAGGACTGGAGAAAATACCCTCCAAAGGATCTATATTTATTGCTGTTATTTTTGGTTGCATTTGTATTTTGAAATGTTTACATTTCAAATAACGTTTAATTTGTTGGAAAGGAAACTCTTAATTTGTAGGGTGTTACATACGTTAAGTTTAAGTCGCGTGAAAGGTTTTACTGCAGAACGAATACGGTTATTGAATTTAACATTTAAATATATACACGGGAAAAAACGTTTTACAAAGTTTAAGCTCCCTTTCGATGAGACTCAAGGTGTGTTATTAATGTTAATATAATATTACAATTACATGTTTGGTCAATCCTACCTGTGTCATACAATGTGGATGTAAAATTGAGACCCAAGTTAAGCTTTGTTGTCTGTTTCAGTTAACTGCTTGCTAAGATAAGGAGTGCTAATGCTAGGATAGCAAGTTAAGTTAAATTTTGTTCGCTGAAAAGTTGCTAACGGTTTTGTCATTTAACTTCCACTCGTATTTGATTATAGAGGGTTTGAAAGTGAGAAACATTAAAAGAGAATGAAACGAATTTGGAAACGAATGTAGTGACTCCAAGTAAGTCTTTGTGTGTGTCCATGGGAAAAAGCTGTAAGTCGATTTGGGACGCTACAACTGGGTTCAAATAAAATATTAACCTTGTTTCATATTATTATCCAACCATCCAAATACTCGCCAAGTGCTGCATATGTAATTATCATCATGGCAAAAAGAATCTTCTAGAGATTGTTAGGAATATTTGGATCATCTCACTGGAATTAGAATCAGAAAAGGGAGTGATAAAAGAATTATAATGCTGCTTTAGGGTCCTTTGAAGGATTATTTATGTTTTAGGATTCTGTGCAGAAACAAGAGGAAAAATATTTTGACATAACCAGTAGGCATTTAACACCATCATATTTCTTTGGTGTACCATAAACAGATTTGAAACTTCAGCTGTGAGTTACAGGATCTGTGTCCCCTTCATTCAGATTTATTGTTGTTCAGGTTTTACATAAAATTATTATTAACCCTATATACTGTATAATATTACAGAATTACCTGAACCTTTGAAATGTTTAGCAGGTAATTCTGTATACTACATCATTTACAAAATGTGAGGTATGGCTCATATCCTTGTCTCTACTTGTCTGAGAAACCCTGTGCTTGTTGTGTCTTTTCTGACGTCGTCAGTCTCCATTTGGCTTTGACCCACAGAGATGCCGCGACACTTCCAGAAGATGTCGTTCACCGAGGTGGACGAGAAGATGAAGCGGCTGGCGGAGAAGGTGTTCGCCTCAGCCCTGAAAGAGGAGAACAACAAGGACCTCATGTCCATGTTCACCGTACCCGAAGACTGCCCCATTGGGCTCCACGAGGCCAAGGAGCATGAGATACGCAAGGAACTAGCAGAGGAGCACTCTGCAGAGACCATCAAACGGTCAGTGCGGGACAGTCGCGGGACCGCTGTGGGACACTCACAGGAGCCCCGATCAGCTCAGCAGGACAGTCTGCATGATAATCAGGTCTTCCTTTTTGTTGTTTGTTCTTATTGCACCCTCTTCTAGGAAGAAGAGCTTCAAGATGATGCGTTCACAGTCGATATCACTCCAGGTCCCGGGTGCAGCAGACTGGGCCATGTCTGTCATCTCCCCTATAGTTACCCCTGAAGAACCCACCTGGCCCGCCAACATCCCGGAGTTCCAGAGAATGACCATCAGTGGAGACCACTGCGCAGGGGTATGTGCATACTTACAATTACAATATTATGCAAAGAACACAAATATAAAGCAAGATAAGGAATTGCCAGACCTTGTTTCATTCTGCAGTGCTCCTTGCTGTCTAAAGAACAAGAGTGTATGCATGCAGGTAACGAGAGCCTCACTGGGTACAAACCAAGAGTGATAATAAACAGAACAGCTCAGGGTTAGCAAGCCAACAGTACACAAAATCAAGGAAGCACAGGACAGCGTCAAAAACAAGCAGACCAGGACTGCAGGAGACAGCTCAGCACCTAACAGACATCAACAAGATCAACAAGGACCAGTGCATACACACACACAAAGGCTAATAGGGCCATGACAGGGAGCATGTGACGTCAGTACCAGCCAGGTGTGAGGGCGGATCTGGCTACTGAGCTGGTCAACGTGTGCAGCCAGAAAGAAAAAAAAACAGACAGGTGGCGTGATGTAGAACTGTGATGCAAATCTGTAGAATCAACAGACAAATGATCAGGATGGAAAGGGCCTCAGGTCACCAGTTGGGCTGAGAGTGTGCACTGGGCTGCAGTCAGCATCTCCATGAACAACGTAACAATGCTATTAGCTGTGGTTCCAGAACTCAAAGTCTAACCAATCTGCAATAATGTTCATCTTAATCTTATAATATTTGAGACCTTGTGAATAAATCCAAGGAGAGTTTCATAAAAAAATAAATTCTAGAGTCATTCATTGCGTGTGCTGTATTGTGTTTCCTGTACAGATCACGGTTGAGGACTATGAGCAGGCAGCAGAAAGCCTGCTGAAAGCTTTATACATCCGAGAGAAATATTCTCGTCTGGCCTATCACCGCTTCCCCAGAATCACTGCCAAATTCCTCAGAAGTGCAAATAATGAGACATGGAATGAGGAAGAAGAGGTTATTCCAGGTAACTGGGATACTGGGACACACCTTTAAATAATTGTTTGGGTTAAACTAAACTTCTGTATAGTTGATAAAGTTATGAATATATATTCATTAATATATATATATTAATAAAATTATGAATTTTGTATCGTCATCTACAGATATCCTCCCCTGTGTCACTGAGGGTGAGGATCCGTACAGCATGGAGGACATCCCTCAGAACCTGGGCTACATCCTGAAGATCAAGGATGGCATCATACATGTTTATAATGACGAAGAGGCCGTGAAGCAGGAGAAGCCGCACAGTTTGCCTTACCCCGACATGGAGACGTTCACCATCGACATGACTCACATCCTGGCCATGATTGCAGATGGACCAACGTGAGTTCAGCATTCGCCACATCTCATTTGCTGTGCAGAGTGATTCTGTTACGGAATCCTTCCACTGTGATGTAGATATAGCTAACATCCCACCATGCTATGCAACCTGAGTGTGTTTAGGCTATTCAGAAGATGGCCTGTTCCTTTCCACATACTGTAACTGTTTTATGATCTTTTCACATGGATCACAATGGCTTCTTTTTGCACTGTTATGTAGTTACTGTATGATACTGTAGTTTACGTGCTTATGTATGTGTTTGCAGAAAGACCTACTGTCACAGACGTCTAAACTTCCTCATGTCAAAATTCCACCTACATGAAATGTTGAACGAGATGGCAGAGTTAAAGGAGCTGAAGAGTGTCCCACATAGAGACTTCTACAACGTCAGAAAGGTACGAAGCATGACAGCACATGAAGAGGTTTTCCACGACCTTGTGTGTGCGTTTCACGGAAGCACGAGACGGACGTTTGAAGCAGATGTTTGTGCATCTCCAGGTCGACACCCACATCCACGCAGCTGCCTGCATGAACCAGAAGCACCTGCTACAGTTCATCCAGGACACCTGCAACACAGATGCAGATCGGTTGGTGCTGGAGAAGAATGGGAAGAAGCTCAGCCTCAAACAGGTGTTTCAGAACCTCCACATGGACCCGTACGATCTCACAGTGGACTCCCTGGATGTGCATGCCGTACGTACCACACGAGAGCTTTCAGCATTTACATAAACCTTGAGCATTTGTGGAGTCATTTATATTCAGCAATATTTTAATTTTAATATTTTAACTCAGGGTAGGCAAACCTTTCATCGATTTGACAAGTTCAACTCTAAATACAACCCAGTGGGTGCAAGTGAGCTTCGTGAGATCTACCTGAAAACTGACAACCACATTGATGGAGAATACTTTGCACGCCTTATAAAGGTAAAACACAGACGCAGCTCCATCAGCATTAAGAAACACAGTGTCTTACACTGCAAGTGGATACACTGCTACCTGACACTATATAAAGGCTGCATAAACTGTCCTAATATGTTCCCCCATTAATGCTGTTTGTAGGAGGTGGCTCATGGACTGGAGGAAAGTAAATACCAGTATGCAGAGCCCCGTCTTTCCATCTATGGCCGTTCCACTGATGAATGGGAGAGCCTATCAAAATGGTTCATCCGGCAAAGGGTGTACTCCCCCAATTTAAGATGGATTATACAGGTGCCCAGGATCTAGTAAGTGCTACAAGTAATTTGGCTTCTAATAAGATTCAGTTTAAATAACGATGGACACAAAAAGATGTTGTAAATGACCAAGTTACATTACTTATATACATTAAATCATACGTATGTGCCATGCCTGTGTGTTTTGTCATTCAGTGACATTTTTAGGTCAAAGAAGATAGTTCCCAGCTTTGCAAAGATGTTGGAAAACATCTTCCTCCCACTGTTTGAGGCGACTGTTAACCCGCAGAAGCACAAGGAAATGCACGTGTTCCTGAAATATGTGAGTGGCTGGATATGTGCTGTTATCAGGAGACTAACCTCTAACGACCAGGTGTTCAGGTATTTGACAACAGCCTCACAGTGAGCCGTGGTTCTTCCACAGGTGACAGGCTTTGACAGTGTGGATGACGAGTCCAAACACAGTGATCACATGTTCTCCTATAAGAGCCCCAAGCCTGAGGACTGGTCCACAGACGACAACCCCCCGTACAGTTACTACCTCTTCCACATGTACGCCAACATCATGGTGCTCAACAACCTGCGCAAGTACGTCAGCTCTGCCTTCACTTTACATGGATTTAAGAATTTTATCCTCTGTTCTTAAAGATACGCAGTACCATGACAATAAATATAATCTACTTTCTATGCTCAAATGTGACAAATGTAATCTGGTATTACTTGAGTTTATTCCATGTTGATATGGAAGCACTTTAGCATTTGTGCATTGCTGTGTGTGTAAAGGCTGTGTGAATTGTGAAAGCTTGTGCTCCTGTTTTCAAGGGAACGTGGTCTCAACACCTTCCAGTTCCGCCCCCACTGTGGAGAGGCAGGATCCATCACTCACCTGGTCTCCGCCTTCCTCAGCGCAGACAACATCTCCCATGGCCTCAACCTAAAGAAGGTCAGTCTTCCACCCAAGTGCTAACCAGTCCTATTACAGGTACTTAATCAGCTGTAATCAGCTACTTACAAATGTTATTAGGTTTGAGATAAAAAAATGACATTAAATGAAGCAGTTTGCAGAAATAGAGGAGCAGATCCCTTTTAGAGGAGCAGATAGAGGAGCAGGTCAGGTACCGTTCCATTGTGAGTGAAGCATTATGGGATCATCTCCATCACCTTGTGTCATGCACACTGTTAACAAACTGCTGCCTGTTTGTCTCTTACCCAGAGTCCTGTGCTGCAGTACCTGTTTTACCTGGCTCAGGTGCCCATTGCCATGTCCCCTCTCAGCAACAACAGCCTGTTCCTGGAGTACTCTAAGAACCCCCTGCGTGAGTTCCTGCACAAAGGCCTGTGTGTGTCGCTCTCCACCGATGACCCCATGCAGTTCCACTACACCAAAGTATGACCCCATCCCAACACACCAATCATATCCACTCTCATGGCATGCATGGTATGAAATGGTTAGTGGACTGACCATCCCTGCACCACCCACTGTAGGAGGCGCTGATGGAGGAGTATGCTATCGCAGCACAGCTATGGAAACTCAGCACGTGTGACGTGTGTGAGATTGCCAGAAACAGCGTCCTCCAGAGTGGCCTCTCACATCAGGTACAAATACATCACACACTCACCGTTTTGGTTTGTAGAATCACCAATATTAAAAAAAACTAATATATAACAACTAATCGTCAGGACCTTTTTACTTCTCTGTTATATAAAGCAGCAGAAACAGGAGAGGTTGTGTTATGGTGAATAACATTCACCATATCACAAGATGAAGATAAAAATACACCTAAAACCATACTGGATTAGTTCCAGACAACAAATGACAGTACAATACACGATACACATACAAATACATGAAGTACAACATAGAGTTAAAAAAAATCAGCTATGAGGCAGTTTAACAGGCTTGGCAGACTCACCCATCTATAATGTAGACATGAAAGAATATGGCTATAATGGGAGTTTGCCTGTGTTTCTCAGCATTTCACTAAGAATTTCTCTTACCTCTAACAGGAGAAGAAAAACTTCTTAGGGGAAAACTACTTAGAGGATGGTCCTGAAGGGAACGATATTCGGCGGACCAATGTGGCCCAAATCCGCATGGCCTTCAGGCACGAGACCCTGTGCAATGAGCTCAGCTTCCTGATGGACGCCGTCAAGTCTGAGTGCACCGAAGTGAAAGTACAGGCAGTGTGAGAAGCAGCCAGCACTGGAGCACACTATCCAATCACAGCACCCCACACAACCACACCACCCAATCACAGCACCCAGCACAACCTTATCACCCAACCACACCACCCAATCACAGCACCCAGCACAACCACACCACCCAATCACAGCACCCAGCACAGCTCAACACACAACGGCACCAAATAAAATGCAGTGTGAATGGGGCTCCATGGCACAGCTGCCTTCCAGAGAACTGGCTACTCACATGAAGCTGAGCAGTCATATTCAACACAGTTATGGTCAATATGCATAGCTCATGAAAAGGGGAGGGGTTAAAGTAGTTTTTTTAAGTAAATTATATTGATGGTTTCTTAGGTACAACATTTTTATCTTGTATTTGTGTCTTTTTATGAAAACATCCCTGTTTTTTTAAAAAACAGCAGATTGGAGAGCAGAGTTAGTTGTACATGTAGTTCCTATTTCTGTGGTAATGGTGGGGGAAACCTGGTCTCTCTCAGCATCTGTGCTGTCCTTCCACTGCATGACAAGCACAGCACAAACTGCAGTGTTGTTCTCTAGGTAAGTGTAGCTCAAACGTGTAGCTACAAATTCCTGGAGTGCAGGTCTTCCCAGAATGCTGTCCTTGACTGTAGGTGTGAAAATTATTTGTCTTTGGGCTTCCAAAGAAATTTGAAAACTTTGAAGGTATATGAGAGAAAAAAATGCATTTGTGCTTTTTTTTTTAAATAAAGCATTTTTAAATGCATCAAAAATGTGTCAATCATCAGTTGGCTATTTTAAGCAGATTTAACATTATAATGGGGAAATAAGTGATCGGTTATGAAAACAGATCATCAAGATTTATGAAAGTGACACCTTTTATTGATTCAGCTCAACACTGAAACCTGGTGGATGGACAGGTTAACAACATAACATCAAAAATTATAGACAACTGTCTTCTTATACATTTAAAAAGTTCAAGATTAATAAGGATATGTGCTCAAGTCATGAAAAATATAGATCTTGCATATTTTACTGGTCACACAACAAACCACAGTGGCTTTACATAATTAACTTGGTACTATGAAAGTGTGAGCAAAAAAAAATCTATATATTATATAAACATTAGGAATATATTTAACAGCCTACATTGATGACATTTTTTAAATATATTTTTATGGATTAAATCAGTTCAGCACAATTTGTTTTATTAGGAAAATGTCATTTCTACATTCCCCTTAATAACTAGTGAGTGATCCTTTAAGTGAATCTTTCCAGTAGAACTAGGTGATGTGTGAATCTCACGTGTAACCCTGGGTAAACCAGACCAACACACACGAACACACTTCATACACATCACATTCCACAGGGTTGCACTGCATTGACCTGCTTTAAGCACTTAGAAATAGTATTCACTTACCTGCTATGTATTTTACACAATGGATACATTGTACAGGATTTTATAAATATATATATATATATATATATATATATATATATATATATATATATATATATATATATACATACTGACACCAGTCCTTTATTTTACTTTTATAAATTATAAAATACTTTTATTGTTATATTTAAAATGTACTTTTATTATTATATTTAATTTATACGTATCAGAATTAAAAAGACAGCTTGGTTTTACTTTACATGGAGCATTGTCACCCAGTCACAAACACCCCATTGTTTCAGTAAACCTCGTTTCTTTTCCTCATACTCAATCAAACACACAGCTGGCAGATTAAGTGCAACAATGCGCTCAACTAAAACAAATGTGAAAATGACATACAGTAAATCAGTTCACAAAAAAAAAAAAAAAAAATCAGGTTGAGCAGCTAAATACTGTGTGATGCCATGTCACAGTTTGAGAAAATGCTAAATCAAAATGTGTGGCTATTACCACCTGGGAAAAGGGGGGGGGTATACATCACATAATTCCTCATAATTTAAAACAGTGTTCCACAGTCAAGAGAACAGAGCAGTAAAGGAGACAGCAGTGAGTGTGAGAATAACAAGCTGGTTGCGTTTAAGGTCTGTGGGGGTGACCCGCCTCGTCTGCCAGGTTGAGAATGTAGCCAGCTATGTCCTCCTCTGTAGGGGCATCAGACATTACCCAGGATTCATTGGCAGCAGTCACCTGAATACGGCAGATGGGGCAGTTTCGACTCTGGCCACTCCTACAACACACACACACACACACACACACACACACATCAGAAACACTGCGATCCGGCGTCCCTCAGTAAACCATTGGTTCAGCTTCCTGCAGACACGTACCACTTATCGATGCATTTCTGGCAGAAGCTGTGTGCGCAGGGAAGGATGAGGTCTGCCTTGCCATCCATACAGATGCAGCATTCCTCTTCATCAGTCAGCTGCTTCACCCTGAAACACAACAACACAGCCACATCAGACTAAAGCAATCGTCCACAGACGCAGCAACATTTGTGGGGTGGCACAATTTGAGAATTATGCTTATTTAAATGTGTACCGACATGCATTTACCATCGTGCATGCTACATGTTCCGATTGTATGATGTGTACGATTATACTATTACAATAATCAATATATTAAAATTAAATGTCAATTTGCTGACCTACATGAATAAACTGCTATGTACACAGGCTAATGTGTGGCTGTGCTGGGCCTACCTGCTCATCCACATGCTGGCTTGGCAGGACTCTGCTGCAGGAGACTGTCCCCACGCAGACTCATCTGAGGCCCCTCCGGCCAGCACTTCTGCAGCCTGGCTGGTGATGTCCTTGTAAAGCTGAATGAACTGGTACAGGTTCATGATGCGAGAGGCCTCCACCATGCCGTCCTCTTTATTGATCTGCAGGGGCATCAGAGAGCCTGAAGCACGCGCTCACTTCTGATACACGGGTACACGCAGACGTCACAGGCGACTCAACTTCAGAAGAACAGACTCAACTTGTTACAAAAGTTTCATTTCAAAAGCAAATAGTTAATTACGAGCACAGATCAAATCTCATTAGCTCTCCTTTTGTATTAAAGATTGGACTTTTAAACAGAATTACACATCAAATTATAAAGTAACTGCACCTTTGTGCACACGACCCTCACCGCCACCTTCCACAGTGCAGAAGTGTCAGATCCTGGCTGCACCTCAAACAGGAGATGCTTCTGTTGACCAGCCGCTAGCCTAGCAGTGCTGGTGTGAATGAAGCAACAACAACGAAAGATTGAAAAAATTCTCTCTGACTATAAATTATATACACTGCTACAAAATAGCCTCTGTGTAGTGTAGTACAGTGTAGGAATTGAAGTGTATTTAGGTCTAAGTAACCAAAATATGTATATGTTATTATTGCATGTCTTGAAATACATTTAATGCATTGATATGCCCTTGGGATATGTTTAAAGACCGGTCAGTATTATTTTGAGCAAAATTATTTGTGTTTGTTGGGTCCTGTGGTGAGTCATTGAAACACCCCAGAGAACAGGCCTTAAATGTTTGGATTGGTTAGGAGGGTCACAGCTCGAATGTTTGGATTGGTCAGGAGGATCAAAGCACACAAGAGAAAACATTATAATTTGAGGGTGAATGCATATTTCAGCCTAGTTAAATATTAGTCTTGCAAAGACCATTATATAACAGTTAGCTCTCATGTAATCAGAAGTAATTTGAGTCATTCCATCAGTGCTGATATAGAAGATAACAGCACTGTGGCTATAAATTAACCTTTGCACATTACAGGCGCGTTCTGCAGACAGCAGGACAACAAACTTTGCTGATAACTAGTATCACACATGCCACCAAAGTGACTGATTACAGAGTCATATTTCACTGGTTGCACATGGAAACATAGTGATACATACAGTAATACATAGTCACTGGTCCATGGTAACACAGACCTAAACAATGTGGCAAGCTAGTGTGCATTTGTTAATTAAATAAACAAAGTAAGTCATAATATGTTGCTTACCACTGTGAATTAAGTGCTTGTAGAACTATTGTATAAAAGCAATCTCACACTTGAGGTTGTGCCATTATCCTATATATCAGCATGGCTGTGATTGCATTCAGCACTGGGCTGTGCTCTCATGGATGGGAGCGGATCACAGTAATGCTGATATTCAGCTTTCTCCCTCTCCTCAGAGACTGCTTAAATACTCCTAGAACGAGTAAGAACATTATACTGTGCAGCTCCCAATGTAATCCTACAATTTTTTTAAAACTGTCTGATCTCAGAATATTTCAAATCTAGTGCAACAAAGGCACTTTTTTTTGTCCATTAACAAAGCCAACCAGCTTTGTTATTTAGACAGTTCCGTGTGTCTCTGTAACAAGCTTCGGTCAATTTGCTTTGTATTTTTAAAATTTACCCATGAACAATGTAAATACGACACTGGTTTATATAGTGATCTAGTGATTCATCTGGTGACTACACACTGATTAAACACTGGCATGTCTTAAAAAAAATGTATGCTGTCTACATGTGGCCTAACACAAATGTATGGACAATACCCCCTTTTGAGACTACGTAAGATTATTCTAATGTTAATCTTAGCAGTGGCAGCTTACACCTCATTGAGCTCTGCTACCCGGCCCAGGAACTCGTCGTAGGTTAGGTAGCCACTGTCCCGCACTAGTCCTGCATGCTTCACCAGCTTCTCTGGGAGTTTGCTTAACATTGCTTGGCCTGAGATCTGCTGGCCCATCTCTACTCCACACGGAGGACCGGACCAAGACAACACTAGACCTCATTCAGTGATCAAAGACCTGGAACACAAAGGGGAAAGATGGATGTGGATTATGAAGATGGTTCCGGGGAGTAACTGCAGTGTAGTGAAGTGTAGCAAAAGATGCTTCTAGGTTTCCAGAGAAACAGGATGCAGATACAGGAACCTTCAACAACATTCGCAAATATTCTGCTGGGAAACCTTGAGTCCAGACATTCATTTGGCTGTAGTGTACTGTACTATAGTTGTACTGTACAACCTACAACTAGCCTAAACATTGTGGCAGACCAACTACACCAGCTTCAGGATTGGGCAGGGATGGTTTGAGGAACATGACAGAGTTCAAAGCCTCCAAATTGCCCAGATCTCAAACTGACGGAGGCCCCGCCCATCATCTTACAGGACTGATCGGACTTACAGGACTCACAGGATCTACTGCTAACGTGTTGGTAGCAGTTACTACGGCACCCCTTCAGAAGCCTTGTGGTGTCCATACTTCAACAAGTCAGAGTTGCTGTAGTGACTGGAAAGGGACCTATGCAATATCAGGCAGGTGGAGTTAACAGTGCCTGATTGGTCTGTGCATGGCTGTATGTGTGTGTGTGTGTGTGTGTGTGAGAGAGAGAGAGAAAGAGTGTGGAAGAGTGCAAGTGAGAGATTGAAGTACACAAGGTTCCCGGAGAAACAGGACATTTCGGACAGAAGTCGTTCATCCTTAATTTAGATTTTCTCTATATCTTTTACTACGGGACACTGCAATGTCTAAACAATCTAGGGACACACGTTCTCATTTGATAGGAATCTAGCTGAAATGCAGATGATCTCATTTGATTGAACTCTGCTCGACACATGGAATGCACCTGTTTGTTTATTTATGTTTTCAAAATGAATACTTGCATCCTGTGCACTTGCACGACTACTATAAATACCTTATGCGGTTTTTGTTTATGTGTTTGAAAACGGCTTTTATTTTGGAAATAAAATGTCAGCTGGGGCGTGACTATGCTTACGTAATGTTTAGGCTAACTATTTCTCACGTACTGACTCCCCTAGACTCAAACATTTGCTCTGTAGATAATAAAAATAAAGTAATTGACTTTAATAAGCCTAATATCCCAGTTCAGTGTTTCAAATGTTGCGATAAGCTATATGTTATGTAGCTATGTTATATGTTATAACTAGCTAGCTAACTAATTCAGACCACTGATGGCCCCGTAATGCAAATTATATCCAAATAAATATCCTAACATATACATATATATTTCTATAAGAAAAAAGCTTGAAGGACCTATTAACATTTAAAGAATCACTTACCTTAGCAAACCAGTTGCATAGGTCACAGCAGACGCTAGCTGGATGTTTAGCTTAAATGATAACTAGCTAGAAAACTGGAGCAATTAGCTAGCTAGGAATATTGAACGGACCGCAAACTTGCACATAGCCCACACAGGATTTAAATAAGTACAGTACTACAAATACGTTGACGTGTAGTTTATCTTGGAAAAATGTTTTAGATTCACTCACTTTCTCAAAGCAGGTGGTGTAAAAGGGCTGGATTGCAAACAAACAGCTAGCTCTCGCAGATGCGTTACTATCAACAGCAAACGCCGGCTCGCATTGATGACGCAAGGCATCAAAACAGTCGCGGCAGCTGACTTTACGAGTCAGTCACTTTCGCGGCGAATGAATGAATAACGACTTTACGCTTACGGCACACAGGCGTATTACAAAAATAAACGTTTATTGTGTAGCTGTTCTTAGGACGATTCCGCGTCCTCTTCTGTTTGGAGAGTCATCTCGTCACAGTTGCTGTCCTGCTCTTTGCTGGGATACTGTAAGTCTGGGTGCTTCCACATCTCAGTCTCAGCGGTGTCTTTGTGGCGCATTCTGACCCACGGTGGAAGACGATGCGATCGTTTCCTGAAGGAGGAAGAGCACACTGCGGTTTACGCTTTTATCCACGACAGCAGCTGTGAAAACGACCGATTGATGCACAGTTGTGATAGCATATGCTTTAGCGTTTTTTAACGTACATCTTAAAATAGCAAGTTCCAGCTGCTACTGCCATTAAGAGAATGACAGCAATGGTGACACATGCTACAGGAACCTCTGGAAAGGACAGGGAATACACGGTCAGTGATGGTCAGCAAAGAACACACGTTAAATCAAACTTTAGACTTGAATTAAGTATAAATTTTGATTGAGCCCAACCTCCAGTGAAAGATCTTCGGAGAGTTGGGAGTTGCGTAGGCACCTCTGTTCGATACGATGAAGAGGTGAGAGAGGAAGTGTGGGTGAATGGACGAGAGGAAAGAACAGGGGAAGAAGAGGTCATAGAGGAGGAAGTGGAATGTTGATACTGGTGACTAGTGTGTGGGAGTGATGGAGAACTTCTTGTAGATAAAGATCTGAGAGTAGAAAGAAGGACTGTGGAGACTGTGGAGGTGCTGAAGATGGAGGTGACGGGCTGGGCAGATCGGGAGGGAGGGAGGACACTTTTGTTAAGCAGGGTAGACAAAATGAGTGATGGGGAGGTGGTTTTTGCTTGAGGGCTCTCGTCAGTCTGGTTTGTTGATTTTGGAATGATGACCGTCACTGTATCAGTTTGACCTGTGAGATAAACACACACACACACACACATCAAAACAGCAGAGTTGTAGTGTATCATCGAAGTTGAGATATACACACACACATTAGAAAAACATCTGTTGTAGTGTTTCCTCGAAGTTGAGATAAACACAGACACACCAGAAAAACAGCAGAGTTATAGTGTATCACTGAAGTTGGGATTTCCAGAAATCATTACACCATTCTCTTAGAAATGCAACCTTCATGGAATTCTTTATTGTCAAAAAGATTATTTTTTTAAATCAATTTAAATGTTTAAATATGTTTTAAATCACCTTAATCTGACATACATATTTAAGATACTTAACATTTTAGTACTTTTACATTCAGTAATAATAATAATAATAATAATAATAATACCTGTTGAATTGAAGCAAAAAACATCAAATGACACACTGGGAGAAGCAGCCCAGGCAATGACCCCCACCCTGTTTTGACCACACTTCTGGTGTTCTTCAGTACGAGGAATGACTGCCACTTGCTCCTTAACCCATCCATACCTGCAGTGACCAGCATTATCCATGATGTCATTTACCTAAGGTCCTTAATCATTAGAAACCTTTATACAGTTATTTTTTTAATAAAAATATAACATAGCATCCTACTTTACAAAGGGCTTCATCAATTGTTCAAATATTTTTTAATTCAGTTTAAGTGCAGCTTTTAGTTTTAAAAGAACCATGAACCTTGTTCAGTTAGCAAAGCCTGTTGTGCACTGGATTTCTCTGCATTACCTGCATGTCTGTAAGCCGTTGCTGTTCGCCAGCTGAACTTCAGCTCTGGTGGCTATGTGAGTACTGAGAGACTCACACACTTCTCTTGCTGTAGTGGCATTGAAGCTGTAGATTTTATTCTTGGGCATTACTATAAATACTCCAGAGACTCCGCCATTTTCTGGATAAACTGTATTT
Source organism: Brachyhypopomus occidentalis (assembly GCA_020368025.1). Lineage (NCBI taxonomy): Eukaryota > Metazoa > Chordata > Actinopteri > Gymnotiformes > Hypopomidae > Brachyhypopomus > Brachyhypopomus occidentalis. The sequence goes on along the minus strand of JAGXOD010001351.1, from coordinate 6,337,896 downwards.
GAATACAAAAACAAAATCCTGCAGCAACTTTACAAAAAAACCCCAAACAAACAAGCAAAAACATCAGGGTCATTTAAGACTCACAGTTACATGTTATGTAATTATTCTGTGATCTGGGTGAGTTGAGAACTTACCTTGGATCTGGCTGGGATCTAGACTCACTGTGTAAATGGCCAGAGAGAGAAGAGACCACAAATCCGAACACACTCTTGACATCGTGTCCACGCTGGAACTGTCTTCTACGCCGTCTGTGCTACCCCAGATAATGACACTGGGAAACGGGAAACAGGAGGCTGAGGATGATCTGCTAAGAGACCTTCTTTGTCATGGCATCTACACAGAGGGCAAAGGTGTCCACCCAATCCACATTTGTGCATTTTTGTGTTGTAATTTTGGGCAGAGGCAGGGTGAGGGGCAGGCCAGAGCAGGGGCCTTTCAGCAAACATGTTCAGGATGGCGTTTCATCACACATCCCTTCTCAATCACGTTTCCTGTACTCCCTCCACCCAGCCCTGTTTGGTTGTTGTTTGTTTGTTTGTTTTCTTGCACTGCTATTGCTATTTGAGCTCACTTTAACAACCATACGATCATATGGCCTCACAGCATCACTAAATCAAGACTAGCCTTCGCTTCCTGGAGCTGAGCAGAGCGCTCATTACGTCTGTGCATTACAGAAGCGTTCGGAGATCTCTGGGGAGCAGTTGGATCATGAGGGGTGTGAAGTGTGAAGTACAGATGAGTATGAAGATGTTTTAAGTGGGGGTGCTGCCAACTGGCCAGGGTGTGTGGGTGTGTGTGTGTGTGTGTGTGTGGGGGGGGGTTGTGTTTTTACTATATGAGTGCAAATGAGAACAAGCATCAATACACAAACTGCATAAACCCTATACTAGCCACGTACACTGAACAGTAGAAACCAACATGAGTGTTTTTTACTAGCCTGTGGTTTTGTTGTTCACACGTGTCTTTCTCACATTAAACTTTAATGGTAATGATATTCATTTGTGTTTGCTGTGTCTTGCTTGAACGTGAGGACGTTACTGCCTAGCAGAGGAGGAGTCTTCTCAACAAATAATTTAAATATATTTTCCACGCATCCTTACAACTCCATTTAAAAAATTTTTGCACACAATTTATGTTAAAACATCTACAGGTATGGTTGAGTGTAAGGTCCTATGGCCTGGCTCCGCCACAAGGGGAGCAAGAGCCCCTATAGCCACCTTCCTGCTTTAATAGTAAAGTGTAATGGATTTCCTTGTTTTATAACTGTTCCAGTAGCTTTTCCTAATGTTGTGTATTCCTTACATTGCCCAGGGAAAGATCTGTCCTTGTGTGTGGGTGAGTTTTTTAGCTTAGTTCTACATACAAGTAACATTTACAGAAGAGTTGGCTTAGTTTACATCCAGGTCAGGTGTTAAACAGGAGAAACTCTTGAGAGATGTTCATCATCTGTTCATTAAATCAAAAAGCCAGTTGGCCCATGAAGCAGGGAATCCCACTGTAATCCTACCGATGTACCTTTTGAAAAGATTACAGCCTGAAATCCATCATGCACGGAAAAGCAATAAAACCAATAAAACCTGCTCTCTTTAACAGTGGGTGGATGTTGTTATTGTTATTGTTGTTATTGTTATTGTCTCAATCTGTAAATCACAACAGTGAACTGTCACATTTTATGTTTGCAGGAAGAGCCCATAGGACACAACTCGGTCTGCAGTGACTGTTGTTATTGGCAATTTAGACTGTTGTTATTGGCAAAAACACTTAACTGGGCTAGTGGGACACTGTTTGGGCTACTTGAATTATACATACAGACGGAAGGGTTTGAGTTTCTGATCCTGCTCTACAGTGGAAGAAGGACCAGTCAGGGGCCACGGTCTCGCTAAAGTATCCGATGCATTAGGGCAGACACAGCCCTTCATGAACCTGTGGTCTTGCATACAGGCGCTGTGCTAATGTGAGAAACCACCAGCATTTCTGGTTCCTGCGTTTTTTGATTCTCTTAATAGTCAAAATATGTGTTCAAACATTTGCTTCCGTACAGACTTAAATGCCCTTTACTGCAATATGTTACAACCATAAACACACTAACGTAAATGCTCATGTACTCTGATATATGGGCGGGTCTAACACACAGTGCCAGTATATTGTATACCAGACCCATTTGCAGCACCGTAAGAGATCAGTTTGGGTAATTAGTTAAGGCAGGTATAAGCTTTGTTTCAGCCCCTTAGCAAGCATAGAGTTTCTACTCCTGGTGAGGTGGTATCAGATGACCTCATAAATTATTACCTGTAACTGTCAGAGAGAGTCTCCATAGCCTGAACTGGACTGAGTGGTCTCAGCCGCAGGAGTGAGGTAAGGTCGACGTGAACCCGGCCTGGAGCCGGAGACCCAGTCCACTCGTCCACCAGCGGGATGGCACTGCGGGCCACGTCGCACGGGGACATGGAGGTCCTGGCGTTGCCCAAGCCTTCCACTTCGGACAGCGGCGTGTACAGGTCCTACTCGGGCAGCAGCAACAGTATGGGTGGCCGGCTGGGGAAGGACAGCGCGGAGGAGATGAAGGAGGCGTCCAGACGGGCACACCCGCCTCGCAGGCCCGTCAGAGCAGTGCGGCCCGTGAGCGCGCTGGGCGCCGGCGGCTCCTACCTGCAGATCAACCACCTGCAAGGGGAGCTGGTGAGGAAGAGGAAGGTGAGGCACGCTGAGGGTTGCAGACGCAGAACACTCTGTTTACAGGGGACAGTGCACTGCATTGTGGTGGCACCACGCCATGTTAAATGCTTTGTGAAGTAGTTTTTATATGTTTCATCTATACTCACATGATAGTTGTCATGTGGTTGGTGTAACACTACGATATTAAATTCCTTTCTGAATATATGCCTAGGGGTAATGGGGTATGTGGGTAACTAGCTGCCTCGTTTTGGTGTGCACTGGGTCACTAACTGTGCCATTAGGAATGTGAGGACCTAAAGAAAGAAAACAAGTATCTCTCCAGTGAAATTCACATGGAGAGGATCATGATGAGAACAGAGAGTGAACTCACCATGAGGAACCTCAGGAACCTCAACCAGGAACTACAGGCCCAAGTTAAAGAGGTGCTGACCTCATCTCCCCCATCACATCAGGACTTGAAGAACAACTTTAACTCTCTGTAATGGTCTTTTACTTGCGATTGGTGTTCCTCCTCTACAACTGTAGGTAACAGGCTGCCATAAACGTTACAGTCAATTGTAATCCATACACCATTTTAGTACTGCAGGCATTTAATGTATAATAATCATTACGCAAACATCATAAATACAACAAAGTGACATGCATTCACAAATACATGAAATATTCGGGCATACAGCAACCTGCTTTTAAAAACAAACAAACAAATATGGAAGTGAACTCCTGACACCGCGCAGGGAACGCTCCATCAGTCATTAACCTTCAAATACATGGAAGTGAATAAAAACGGGGTTTTGGGGTCGAGTCCTGCATGGCAGACGCCTTCATTCGCCAGCTCATAACTCGTCCTGCTGTGATTAGCTGAAACAGAAGCTGCACCTGAGCCAGCAGAGAGCCACGCTGTGCTCCAGAGCGGCGGAGGAGGCCGACGCAGCACGGGGACAGGCGGAGCGGGGCCGGACGCTGGCCGAGACCCGGGCCACGGACAGCGGGCAGGAGAGGGATCGGACCCTGGCCGAGAACACACGGCTCAGGGAGGAGCTACAGCACATCAGCAAGGAGGTAGACGGGCTCACGCCTGCTTCCTCTGAAGTCACAGCCATAGTGTGGACATCCACATGTACCTTTCTGCTCTGCACAGGCATACGAGTTGGTGTGGAAATCTAGCCATGAGCTCTGTATGACGGTGAATATGTTTCAGACTGGGTGGATGACCAGGGTTTGTGATAGCAGTGAACCTTCCTCTTCCAGCACACCAACGTGCAGCTCAGCCTGGCGCAGACTGAGAAGAATTACTTTGAGTCCAAGCTGAAGCTGGAGAAGGCGTCTGGAGAAAAGCAGGTCCTCCTGGCGCAGAACAAGGGTTTGGAGGACGAGAGGAACGCACTACGCCACAGACTGAGGCAGCAGACAGAGGAGAACGTGAAAATCAAAGAAAGGTGAGAACGTTCCAGATCGAATCGACTCATCCGCAACAGCGCTGGCCTGGTTTTAGGGCTGAGGGCTGTGACTCCGCATCTGCAGGGAGGCGGGGGGGAGACGGAGGGCAGAGGCCGCAGAGGAGCAGAGCGAGAGGGCCAGCAGGGCGGCGCTGCAGGCCGATCAGGAGCGCAGGGTGGCGGAGAGAGAGAGGGAGGAGCGTCGCCGCGAGTGCTTGAGCTGGCGGGAAAAGCACCAAGACCTGGCGGACGCGTTCAGGGCGCAGGAGGACCTCAAATCTCAGAGACAGAACAAAGCTGTGAGTCTCACACCCAACGCTTCAGCTGCAGGCTGAACTCAGACTGAGTTCTGCTCCAACCTGAACCACTTACTTCTAAAACTATATTAGAAGTGTAGTACATGTATACTTCATTGATAAACGCAGTCAACCTATTATATTTTTTCCCTTTCTCCTCAGTGTCAAGCAAACATTAAGAGCTATTTCCTCTGCATGACAGAAAGTGATCAGAGGGTGAAGATCCTGAAAAACCAGGATGGAACACCAAGGAACTTCACAGTACGGTCCTTGTTATATCTTTGTTATTTTCAAACTAAATTACAGAGCATAATCCTCAGAGTCTGTTTCTCATGTAAGGAGGGAGATCCTGTGTATATTTCAACCACTGAAGAAAGCAGTGAGGAGCCAGACAGGATCTCAGGAAGGTACAACTCCTAAACTTTGTGGCATTCTGAACCACACCTGCTCAATTTAACTCCTAAAACCATTTGAAAGCTCAATAGATGCTTGAACACTTTACAGTCGGATGTTGAACAAGTGCTTCCTTTCAGAACCATCCTCAGGGTAGCAGCCCCCAGAGCAGGAAGAGACTCAGAACACGCACACTTCAGCGATCTGCCATCAGTGGGAGCAGATCGTCATGACAACAGCCCTCTGAGAAGAAGCCGCAAGGTAGTTGAATACTTCTGGATCCCCACTGAGGAAGAATAGTCACAGGGCAACCTCATATTCTCCTCAGCAACAAGACTTTGAAGTGATTTTCAACTCACTATAAAGTCAAGACGGTTATACGATAGACGTCATACTTAAAAGAAGTTTATAGCCTGAGCCAGCAGATGGCATCATAACTGGTCTTTAACATAGAGGATACATCTTTACCAGCAACATTTGTAATTATTTTGAAGATTTACTCTATACACTTAGACAGCTGTTGTACAGACTACAAATGAAGGTTTGTAAAAGAAGACAGGCAGCTTTGGTAATTGGGTGTTTGCCTTTACTGAGAGTTGACAGTGGTGTGAGATACAGGTCTCTACAACAGTTTCCCCATGACCGTGAGCCATTGGAACATATGGACAGGCACCGAACACCTTGGAGAAAATAATGGAGAGTAATAATCATGGCAAATAAATGTAAAACACTTGTCAATAACAGGTTGTCTTTGAATTGCTTACTGACAAGGGCAAAAGCCTTTTAATTCCTCTACTGACGAGGTGAGGGAGGAGGTCCTTTTATCTATTCATTAAAACATTTTTATAACTTTTCTTGGTTATTAAAACGACTGGGTTCACCTTGCTGGCTTCTCAGTTTCAGCAGAAGTGGACTCATAATGCCCCAAAGGGCCATATTACAAATGCTGTCAAGGTTAACCGTAATCCATCACACAGCAGCGTTAGGTTATGTGTACAGGTGTAAAGGCGAATAGGCAAAAGGGTGTACAGGTGTAGAGAAGCGTAGTCAGCTGGCACAATCAGTTTTTCGATCACTTCTGGTGATCAAAAGGTAATTGCAAAGAATTTCATAAGCATTTTTCTACAAGCCTTGGTATTCGTTAAGATTATTATTCCAAAAATTATTCTGAATGACATCATTTTCTCAGGATCTTAGATTTTCTACAATAATGTGATCAAAAACCGCTCTGTTAAACTCTGAACCGCCATCTTAAACTCAGATCTACAACAAAAAGCCATTCGGGAGGTAGAAAGACAACTACTAAAGGTTACAGCAAAAAAAAAAAATTTAAGATTACAGTTTTTACATATTCTACAATGTGAATGCCAAAAGATGAAGACACTGTGATTTCATAACAAGATCTCTACTGCGCTGCCCAAGTCAGACGGCCCTGGACCGTCACCTCTGTATTATGTTGCTCTACTAAAAACATTAAACCACCTCCATTTATTGATCAAGATGTTTGTTAGGACATCTAACAGTATTAGACAAATAAGCAAAATCACTACCGTTTTTATTTCTGTGCTAACAAAATTAACGTTAAAATGGTCGTTTAATGATCCGAGTGATTCATTTTCTCCCCCTCATAGTTAACAGACTACAAACATAATAACTGTAGCCTACAAATCCAACAAGGACAGTGATGGTGGTCATTCTTGATGCGTTGTATATGTTTCATGGGTCCAGCAGCGCAGAGGGCTGGGGTGGTGATTAAGAGTGCGTCATGGAGCAGAGGAACACCCTGCACCAGGAGGCTTTGGCTGGTCTCTCAGTCACCTTCCTCTTCCTCAGACTCTTCTTCTTCAGCTGTCTCCAGCCATGTCAGCCACTGGTTCACCTGAGTCACACAAATACAGCATTAGTACTTAGAAAGTAAATAAATTAACATGCACAACAAACTGTACTAAACAGTCACCTGGAATAAGGCTTTTCCTTTTCCGGGGAATTCTTGGGTAATATCTTCTTTCCAAGCAAGGAAGGCTTCTTCTTCAATGATCTCCATGTCATAAAAATTGACGAAATTGCGCAGCAACATGCCTGAGGAGAGTGGGGGAAGACGTGGGTTGTAGTCGGACGTCCACACTAAGTCGGTGGCAGCAGGAGGTGGTGTGGATTCACGTACCTTTGGGGAAGCCGTAGGTGTTGCAATGCACCTGCAGGGCATACAGAGCGCTGACCTGCAGGTCTGTGTGGTCATGGAGGAACTTCTGCATGACTGGTTTGAAGGCCAGGAGGAGCTGCTTCTCCTGCTCGAGCTGGTCTTTGGAGGGGGCGCAGAGGTGCTCATCACCCTCGGACACACACAACTCGGACGAGATGTACTGCAGGAAGCTGGGAGGGACACGCACACACACGTGTGGATATGCACACTCTCACTTAAAACTAAACATCCCCATTATCACTGCCTTCTAGAGTTCATTTTGAACAATATTCAAAAAATTTACAACTTTATATAAAAGTCCCATTCTAATTTGATAATGGGTTGCTTTATATTGTGTACCTGGTGACAAGGATGTTAATGAAGCCCTTGTCTGTGTGGAGTCTGGGGGAGATGTTGTCCTTGATCCACTTGTAGACACTCTGGGGGGCAGGGTCGGCTTCGATCTGCTTCAGAAGCTCCTTCTCCAGCTTCAGCAGGGGGAAGAGAAAGCTCAGACCTTTCCCCTCCAGAATCTCCAACATACGGTCTTTGTTCTGGTCGATTTCTACACAAACACACACGGTCGGTCGGTCAACATTCATGACAACAGAGCCAAGCAAAGAAAGGGGTTTCCCCCTTCAGCGAGAGGCGGCCACACACCAGGCAGCATCTTCTGCATGTTGACGGCGCTCTGCTGGAAGAGGTCGGCGAGCCAGTCGCGGTCCCTCAGCTTGCACGCCTGCTGCAGACAGAGCAGGAAGAGGGGGAAGTGGGCGCCGTTCTGCAGGGGGTGTGCCAGCTCTGCCACGCCCACCAGCTCCACGATCACGGCCCGCGCGGCAAACTGAGCCAGGTACGATTTCACCAGAGGGATGTCCTGCTCGATCTTAGGACACTGATCCAGAACGCTCAGCAGAGCCTAGACAAGGAAGCAGGAGAGGAACACCTGCTCAGCAAGAGTTCAACAGAGCTCTACACACAAAAAAAAAAAAAAAAAAAAAAAAAAAAGTGTGCGCACACAGAATACATTTTAGATGTGAACCATCAATGCTGGTGCTACATGGATGTTTCCACTTCTTAAAAAGTTCGAACTGTAAATTCTCCGTCAAATGTTCTACACTAGTGACAAGCGTGGAGTTTAGTCTGTCATGTTTATTTCAGTTTACAGTTGTAATCGCAAAATGTTATGCGTCAACCTAATTAAAAGTTTATAACTCAAGGATACGAGACTCCAAATTTTCAATATTGTAGAAACTTGATAAAGAAACTCTATGATAAAGCAAAGTGGAATATTTTTGCAGGTAAGGTAAAATAAAAATGTGTTTGTGACCTCTATAAGCTTTTAGCAGTCAGGAGCATGACTTTTACACACACCTGTATGAAGTTCTCTCCAGTAACGAGTCCCTCTGTGCGCAGTGTGTGAATGAGGGTGCTGGCCTGCTCCTTGTCCTCATCGGAGCGCTCCAGGGAGCACAGGAGAATCTTACTCAGCATCTCCGAGACAAAGTGTTTGGGAGCCTTCATCCCCCTCACCCCACTGACCGCAGCCTCCATGTTCTTACTGTTCAGGAACTCCGTCACCAGCGTCTCCTAACAACACAACAGTGGAGGTGGTTTATGATCTTAAAGGAAGTTGTGTGTGTTTGTTTTTTTCCCTCTCCAATCACGTGGTTTGTTGTAAGCTGACGTAGCAAAAAGTCACATTTCCAAACTCTAACCATCAACTGCAAGAGAACTTGAGAAAAGTGGTCAGAACTATGAAGGGAACAGAAGAGACAACCACCCACACCTCCACTCGGAGAGCAAACAGGCTGCACTCACTGTTCTCTTCAGCAGCTCCTCCTTGGTTGGTGCCGCCTTCTTACTGGTTTTCTGTGGCTTTTCCTGGATTAAAGGAGTGTTGGTTCGCAGACCCAGTTGTGGAGGCTTTGATGAGTAGCACAATGTATGAGCAACACACACACATAAAAAGTAGAAGCCAAACAAATTAGAACAAACCAACAAGACACTGGTATAATGCACCATCTCTCCATCATGGTGTGCTTGGTAGCGGGTGGGGGCGGCTACCTGTCCGAGGGGCGGAGTCTGCGTGCGTGGAGGCTGGGCACTGTGTGGGATCATGGTGACCGTTTGGGGCTGCAGCTTCACCGCTTGGTTCTTATTGAGTAGGAAGGACTGTGCTGGCCTCAGACTGATCTGTGGGACGGGACAGGCAGATGGTGTGTGTGTGTGTACCAGGGAGGGAGGAAGATGGGGGGGATAACAACAAACCATCCAGCACCCTCATCTCTCATAATCGCAATCAATGGACCAGCTGCCAGTTTCAGGACAGACCAGAGGAAGAAAGAAAAATTGAGAAGGTAGAAAGCAGAGCAGAGAAAGGTAGAACACTGACATCTAGTACAATCCCTCAGAATAACGCGTCTTTTTATAATCACTGGGTGCAGGCAGCCTGGATACATTCACATTCTTATTCCTTCCTGGAGCTTTACCTCATCTGCGTTGAGCTGCCCCTTCTTGAAGCGTGGGGGCATGTCCTTGGACCGGCCCTGCTGCGGGGTGGAATGGTTCTGGTTTTGGTTAAGAACATGCTGATTCTGTCCCTAAGACAAAAGCAAGCAAAAGGTTCACTTGTATTAAAACAATTTAACAAAAATAATGAAAAAAACAAAAAAACAAAAACTGCTTGCTCAAAAGACCATCTAAATAAGATTACCGAAGCCCTAAAAATGTTAGTGTTTCATTAGCCGTTTCTGCAATATGACAATTCAGAACAATTGAATATTTTCATATTCAATTTTATTACAATTGAATATGAACAAGAGGTTCGTTATGACAAGGACACCTGCCTGGTTAGACTTCATGAAGGGCTTGATAGCCAAGTCAAACTGAGGCGGCGGTGGGTTAGCCAGATGTCCGCTGTGGCCATTGAAGAGCGGGTTTGTGCGATGGCGTCCCAACGTGGGGGAGAATCTATCCTGGATTACACCTGGACCAGTCCCGATTCCACTGCCTACAGAGACGCATTTATGCAGGTATACCATACGAGACGTGGTGGGGACTGAACCATACGCAACGCTTTAAATCTTTAAGGCTGTGCTCACCTGGCATCTGTCCAAACATGTCAGCCAACCCACCAAGGGTTTCTCTGTCCAGTTTCAGCCTGGTTGTCATGAAAGGCCCCTCCAGAAAGAAGTCCATTCTCACTCCTTGGTTCATAGGTGGAATAAAGACCCCCAAATCCTTGATGGAGAAGGATTTCGTTAGCTACCCCACGATGAAACAAAAAGCCTTGAAGTTTGAACATCTCTCACAAAACCAAAGAGGAATTAGACAGCAGAAGGTTTAGTTAGAAAGAGAGAAGGAACACTGACCTTCACCGCATCCTGACGAATCTGGTTAATGGTCTTTGGTCCGTTGTCGATGAAGGCTTTGCGGGGAACCCAATTGTTCTCCCGCAGCTCCACGGTGTCTTGCAGGAGGAAGCGAATCCTGGCTGGCAAGTCCTTGTTGTTCATTAAGGAACGCATACGGCCAAAGTACTGATCCATTAAAGACTGAGGGAAAGAGGACCATTATGGAGGCACGCTGATACCAGGGAGCAAAGTGCTTGGTATGTAGGACCTTGTAGACATAATGTGGTCCTACTCATATTACACATTATTAAACGATTCTCCTTTCATCCCTGCAAATGCAAACACGGCTGCTTTGCTCACCTTGGCTTTCTCATGATCGAGTCTCGGCCCCACAGTTCTCATTATCTGACAGAGGCACTCCAGATCCTCCCCCATATCCTTGAGCTGGATCCTTTTCTTCTTTTCCAAAAGCTAAAAGAAAAAAAAAACAAACAAACAGCAGAGAGGCACATCAAACCAACCTGATCCGGCTAGAGAGCTGAGCAGACGTGACCTCGGCACGGTTCACATACTGTTTTGATGCACTTATGAAGGATAGATTCGTGGATGAGGTCCAGTTTGCCCAGCTCGCCGATGAACTTGATGTTGCCGAGCATCTTGATCTTTGCAATGGCACGCTGCTCCTCCTCCTCAGACGTGAGAGGGTTATCTTGTTTGTCATAGACTACAAAACAGCAACAATTAGCATGCCAAGCAGGAAATGACACTTTATTAGGGATGAGGGATGGTTACACCTTAATACCTACTTTCAACATTTTTGGTGCGGTTTTCAAATTCATCTTGAAGTTTGGTAATCAGAAGTCTTCTGAAAGTCTTTGGGGCACAAAAAAAAAAGGAAGACAGTGAAGCTCAGTGACAACAGTGTCAACCTTGGTAACCGTGGTAAGAGAGGGCAAGCAGAACACTGCACTGCAAACCTACTGTGCTCTGTTTGTGCGTGGCTTGAATCTCGGGTGTATGGCCGTCAAAGTTTGGAGCATCCTCTGCCAAACGCAGACATAGCTGAGCATAGAGTGAGCTGTACTTAGGCTCTTCTAAGGCTTTGTCTACGATCTACAAAACAACAAGAGAAGAAATTAGCTACATGCTTTATGTATCAGAGAGGCAGTTTATTACCCTACAACTTGGACTTGTCAGAAAGCTATAACAAAATCTGCTCACTTTTTAAGGTCACAAAATTAAATTCAAGCCCGAAGAAACATGCTAGTCCCTGGGATCTCAACAGTACCGACTGAAATGTTCATTGTCTGTTATAAATTATAAGGCAAAATGACTTAAGATTGAACATGCAACCAAATATTAAAACAAAGGTTCAAATGAAAAGTTTGCAAACTTAAGAAATTGAGTTGTCGTGTGGATTATTTTGTAACAGGATGACTTATGAAAACTGATTACCTAACAAGCACCCAAATGAACTCAACCACAAACAAAACTGCTTCTATTTACCAGCAAGATGATTCCCTTGAGGACGAGTTTAGAATCTACGCCCACATTGAGGAGCTCAAGGCATAGCTTGTCAAACTTTTCAGGGGTCAGTTTATTAAGTATCCTACAGGATGGAGAGATCAAAGGCAAAGAGAGGGAAAAAGGGGGCTTTGTTTATTATCTTGAAACAGATCTGTAATTATCCCAGCTTGAGAACATCAGATGACTCAACTAAACATCATGGAATGGAAGGCTCAGACCGCCATACTCAAGGACAAAGGGAGCTTCCCTTTTCCAATTCCCCACCAGATCCTTAAGGACACTTACCCTCTTACTTTCCTAAATATTGCATCATGACATTCTTTTTCATTGGAGGAGTTGACATCTCGTCTAGTGCTTCGTGAAGGAACCCATCTCTGAACGCCAGGCCCTGGGGTTTTCCCCAGGTACTCGCTAAGGGGTTGCAGCAGACAGTCATTAGCAAAAACACAAGGCATGTCCATGTTAATATGGCTAATAGGTCAAGGCAAAAGGAATGACCAATTGCCACAATCACTTCAGATTGCAGGGAGTCATGTTTGCATTTGCACAAAAGGCAACAAACAAGACTGCAAATCGTGCCATTTTTTGCATTTTTTAAATACAGGTCAATACTGGTTTTACAGGACAGGCCAACATTACATTACAAGATGTTATGGGACAGCTGTAAAAGGTGTTGTCGACTCACCTGTTGCCGACAGTCTTGGGATAGTGCTGAGGTGCACTCCTATCTCCTCCTCCCCCGAAGAAGCACTGCAATAAGGAGGAACATTAACAAAATCTGGCAACCAAAAGCAGTCCTTTGCAGTGAGTTGAAGGCGTCACATTTTCCGAAGACAATGGCTTGTGGCAAGGTTATACAGCTACTTGGAAATCAAGGCAATCTTGTTACACAATAAGGAAAAGAACTGTAGCTCACAAATCTTTCAGAAAATGTTTAGAGTGAACATTCTCTCTGTGTTCAGAACACCAGTGGGTTCAACAAAGATCCCAAACAAACCAATACAAAACTATTTCAGCCACAGATTATTTTTTAACATGTTAGGAGTTATCTGAACAGTAAGAGAGCTCACATTTTTAAACATATTGGGAAAACATAAATTTACCAAACACAGAGTTCTCACTTCCTGCAATAGACATACCCAGCAAGTTATGTGTGATATGCATGGAAACATCTGCCAACAGACAACCTGACCGTAAAAGTTTCGTAATCCGTACCAACAGCGCATGACAGTGTTTTATTTTTGAGGACTGGGATTTAACATCATCTGTCTCGTTCTAAACAAAGAGCAGGCTTCAAACGATCAAAGACAGTTAACCCAAAAATACTATATAACTTAACATGTCCGCCAAAGACTCATCGGTTAAGAGTGACGACAACCAATTGCAGAAATTATTCACTTTATAGCTTGATTAAAAACACGAGTTTAAACATTGGAAATCTTTTTTCAGTCTGCACACACCTGACACGAGAAGCACCCTCTTCTGCAATCACACTCTCCACTTTGGCGGCTTGACAACGAGGAATCTTCAAAAGAATAATAACCAAAGGGTGGGGTTGGGGAAACCGAACTGCGCGACACAGAAAAGCATCATTAGATAACGGAACAGGATAAGCATTGCATTGATTAAAACAGCATTCAGAACACAAATACCAGTCACAAATTTGCCTATGCATTCTAACCAACCTATATCGAGTCCATAGAGGAGGACTGCTCCGGTTTGTTTAATAGGGTAGATGGCCACATAACTGGACGATAACGTAATGCGCTCTTTACGTGCGTTTCACCCCTCCTTAGAAGCTACCAGAAAGGCATGGCTTTATTTAAAAAAGGATACCTGCCTAGCTAGCAATTAAGAATTTCCCCATTTTTCCATATTTGCCAGCACAAATCTGAAGATGCTCTGTCACATGATCGTCGTAACTAGCTATCCAGCTAGGTAGTCACTGATTTTGCAAAGACGAAGAAACGTTGGTTAACCAGTTAGTGTCATTAAAACACCGCAACGACGTTAACTGGTTAACCAAATGCAGTTATTTAAAATGTCGTGGAGTGGTTATACGAGTACTGATTAGTTAGCCATCTTCACGCCACCTCCACTACATTTAGATTATATCTTAGCAATGACAGGCCACAGTTTATGTTCTTCACTCAGCTAGCTATATTAGCTAACCTACTCATCTGGGTAGCTAACGGTCATGAACAGTAGCTAGCTAATTACATGAATTAATGTGGCTACCAGTGTAATACGAGTTTGCTAACTAGTTAACTACTTTGAAACGGAACGCCGGTATCATTAAAACACCGCAACGACGCCATTTTATGCGGTTGCCAACTAGCATTGCGTTATTTTCTTGCTAGCTAATGATGGTCAGAAAGCACGCAAGCAGCTAGCTAGACAGCCAGTGCTGGCAGTGAGAATAGGTTAACGATAGCAGCCATTTTGAAAGGTTTACCCCAAAGTTCGTGAAAATTACAGATCTCACCTTTACCGACACAACTTCAGTTTTGAAGATCTTTGTTGCACAAAAAGAGAAAAATAGTGGAAAAATATTTAAAAAATTACTTTAAAGTATATCTACCAGTCTAAACAGCAGAAACACACCGCTAGACCACACTGCTCCCGTAGGACGTAGTAGCTAGCTAGCTAACGTTAGCTTTAGTTAGCTAAACATCCTGACGGCCAATATGACGTCATCCCAACGTCTATCTGCCGTGCTTGCAGTAATTTTCCAAGAGCGCTATTTTACTTCAAGTTCCAGACTTGAAGTGAAGAAATATATTTAGCCAAAACTCGAGCCAACATGAAATGCTAAAACTATTGTTCAAAGAATATTAAGATGAAAGCATATCTCCTTGGATAAAAACGTTGGAAACATCTGAAATGCTGACATACATTTTTTATAATGAAGTCAATATGAAAAGAAAGCGATTGACGAGAATACTAATACTAAAGCAACCTATATATATATATATATATATATATATATATATATATATATATATATATGCTTGCAGGTAAAGTAAATTAATCAGTGTTTCAGGAATAAAGCGTAATGAAAAACAGTTTCGCATCTGTCTGATGACACCATGGTCTTTCTAGACAATGTGAATCAGATGCCCAAGGCTTTAGAAATAATATCTAAACTCTCCAGAGTTTCAGGTTTGAAATTAAATATTAAGTAATCAGAAATGTTTGTATTTAAACTGATCATATGTGAAATTCATATAAAACAAACAATTACACTGAGCAACAATATCTGAACCTTTTTTCCCTTTACAATAGACTGTACAGTATAGTATGTTTAAGCTGAATTGGAATCTGGTTTTAAGCATGTAAATTTTACATCAACTATGTTTTTACTTATTTATAAAGATTATAATTACACTAAAAATGGGTACAGTACAGTGTATGAGTTTTGCCTATATTTGGCCTCAGGAACATCCCTCTTCAGTGTTCAGCAGGAATCTCCCAACACAAAGGGGCTCCACTCTCCTTGCTACCATTTATCCATATTAGACATAATGACATATGGGTATACAGGTGCAAAACAAGCAAAAACAAACACAACTATAGGTGATAGAGAAATTCTGAATACACAATTGGATAATCATAAACATAATCACTGCCCACAGCATTGTTGCATTTGGAAAAACAGATGCACATGTCACAGGAAAAAAGGTTCCTTGAGAACTGGACATAATATTTTAGGACTGCAAAATGACACTAGACATTTGTACTTTTTATCTCCTTCTCAAATGCAAAACTGGAATAACCACAAGATAATATATTGTAATATCAGAAGCTATTCCTAGTAGTATAATCATCTTCCTGTGCCAGTTTTTACTAAACTTATTACAATGGTAGCAACATCATCAATGAAACATGCATCAATAGACTATCATAAATGTTAGCAGTACTGTTTCAAAATACAGTCCGTGTAACTTTAGTGGTAAAATAATGAATGTGGTGGCCTCCAGCTTTATAATCCTGACACAAAGTTAAGCATGATTTATTTCCCCTCCTTCGTTGCACAAATAGCTACGTGCTACGTGTTTATTTACTTAGTGTCATATCCTTGTAGACGTGGTGAGATTACAATGAAGCAATTAGATTAGAGTAACAATTAGCAACACTTAGCTAATAAATCCAGTATCACACGAGAAGACGACTGGTATAGGACCTGCAAGGATTACCTCAGTCATCATGATCAGGCTGCCACAAATAGTGCTTCAGGCACTCGTTAACCTGTTCTGAACGTAGTGTTTTAAGTAGTTACAAAAATATATAGCTTATTACGCTGATTGCATTGTATTGCATAGCATACAAACAGAGCTAATTTGCTGACGACCAATCATAAATCAGTGCACAAGGATTTCCAGGTTATTCCTCCAACCATTAATAGCCTGATTTATTGCACGAATCAACATTTCAACTGTTTTGAAACCCACAAAAGAAACTCAAAGACGCCTTTCCCCTGCCAGAGGTTGTGTTTGTTGCCTTTTGTGGGTTTCAAAACAGATGTAATGATAACATGTTACACTACACATTATTCGGACGACATGGACACGCATGGTTTCTTCTGATTAAACGATTTTACACATTTCTGATTATTGGGGGACAAGCTGAGCTGTTAATTTATAGATAGGTAACAGCAAATTACTGTGAAAATGAACATGTGAATCAATACCGTTATAATACAGTCGGCTGCTCGCGCTCAGCTAAATAGCTAAATCATGGTATAGCCGGGTGCTTGGTGATCTTATAAAAGAATATGGCTTGGTCGAATGATTGAGGTCTCATTCAGCCCCCCCAGGAAACAATACTGAAAAACATTTTAAAACAAATTGAAAGGCAAGTTTATGTATTATTTATTATTTTTATTATTATTTTTAGCACACCGCTGTGCATAATTACGGCAATTAAAACTACCTTACCCTCAACGCCGGGAAAACGCTTCGTGGTTAGACTCAAACCACGGGCCTCGAACCCTGAATAATATATAAAAAAGCCTGCGGCGCCTCTGGTCTCAGCTATACCAAGTGTATTGTGTGGTGTTTGTTTGTTTTCATGTATTGTGTGACCCTATTTGTTTTCTCTTACGACATTACAAATAGCTTGTAACAGTCTGTTGTTTACACCAGACACCTCGTGCCTTCAGATGAATCACTGCCCGTGAAACGCTGCACGTACTTCTGTTTGGAATGTTGTCCTTGAGTATGTCAACAGGCCTAGAGCTCAACACGACGTATAGTGTGTCTAGCTTCATGTAAGCGCCTGACCGAAACACAATCTCTCCACAACAAGGAAATGAGATGTGTCCCGCGCTCTCCCGCGTACACCAAAATACACCATGCGAGAAAATACATTTAGGGAATATCCAGGAAAGACGTTCCAAAACCTAATGTTCAAGAGGCTTCACATTTATCAGGGAGTTGACGTGAAAAGGAAAATATGAAGTGCCTGCTCATGGAGACCTGGACTGTATCATCAAATAGCACACAGCACTACGGGAACAGAACAGCGCTGAGTATACGCTCCTTCAAACAACAACGTCCAAAACTGCACTTGGAGCCAGTTCGGTCGAGCTGTGGTTAGCAGCGCATGCAAACCTCCCAACACGATAGTTGCCCCGTCAGATCAAGAGCACCGAAAGAGATAACCAAGATGTTCAAGCACACAATTTTGACTAATAAAATCTCACTGGTTTTCCGATAACACGACAGATGTGACGTGAGCATATTTTGTAAGCCACTTTCAAATGTTTGTTAACTTTGAACCCTAACCAACAGAAATATGTAGGTTCATGATCAAATAAGGTCATTATTCCAGTCATCGTATAATGAATTAGTTGTGCAAAATGTTAGTCAAGTTTATGAGTCATGAACAATTAGGACTAGCAGTTGGAATACCTCCTCAGTAAGAAATACTAATTTTGTTTTTTGCAAAAGAAGGAGGTAGCAGCATCGTACTACAGTACAACATAAAATAAATACATTAGCAGAATTCAAAGGTTGCACTTTTAGACTTGTATCACACTTGGAAGAAAGTGTAGTTTCACCACGAGTTCAACATGGGTTCAAGGAAAAACGTGTAGCTAAATATTGCAGAGAGTTGGATTATGATTCCCGGCCTCACTTCAGTAACACACGGGATAGAAGCATGTTGAAGCATGCAGTATATTCCTGAAATGTTAATTATTAACACTGATTGATTTCTGAATGGTGTATTTCAAATGCGCAACATTATGGGTAATGCATTACGGGAAAAAGAAAACCTTTTATTTCTTTTAGTCAAACGTATGACCAAGAAAGTTCTCTCAACATTTATTATCACATTGGTAAATTGCCAAAAAATACAAGAATGTGATCTATGCAGTATAAGTGCTCTGGATTAAAACGTCGGAAGATGAACACATAAATATTTAATGCTAAAAATACAGGTAATTTACCTTGCCCGCCCTGTATACACATATAAATATTTCAGAGTCATTTGGCGCAACAACATTAACATCATCGTCATCGATAGCAACAATACACATTATTCCCTGAATTTGGTAGACAGTTTACAAACTGCGAAACGTCGTTTTGTAGTTTACATCTTTCCAGAATGAATGAAGCTACACGTTTCTCTGTTTAAGTTGTAGTTATGAAGTTACTCACTAAGTGGCGGTAGAGATACAGCCAAGTCTTTATTCTAGCCTAACCTCTAAAAAGAACACATAGTATGGAACCTACACTACAGCCTTCGTTAAAATTGTTGTGTAAACTAATACACACAGACTCTTATGAAGTTATGTTTATATTATATAGACGACATGAATTTACTTAACACAGTCAATCACACGTGTGTCACTCTACTTATTTTTTCGTGTTGATGGGAGCTCAGTATTTTTTTTATTAATGAAACAAATTTTGTGAAATTATGTTAGTGATTAGTGACACTGATCTTACTGTCACATACAAGAAAATCATAAGATTATATCACACTTCAGGATAGTGGCAAATCATATAGAAAACCCTTATTTGGTGCCTCTTGGAAAGGACATTGAGGCATTAATCCGGCACACAAACAACGAGATATGTAGTGATTAGTGTACTGTTTTATAATTCTTTCTTTTTTCTTTGACAATGGTTTACAAGTGCAACTACAATTGCTGTGTAGCAAACTAAACATGTACAAGCAAACATACAGCAATTATATTCAATGTGAACTTTTATCCAGTATAAGACTGTAATTCAGCCCACTAGTATCCAATTAGCTCCTGTGATTCAGTTTGTTCTCTTGTCATAGTTTGTAATTTTCCTAATTATACTTTGAGTGTAAAGAAAAAAAACAGCTTCTGCGTGTAAATATAGAACCAAGCTCGTTAATCACAATTTCAAGAGCCGAAAGCATAGCCCACTGTTTCCCCCCGATTCCCAATGAATGTTCTTAGTAGTGTGTTTTAACCAGGAGGAAACACACATGTCAGTGTGTGAACGTGTGTGTGTGCCTCAACCTCCAGTGATTATGTTCCAGTCTGAGTCTCTGCGGTGTCATGAATCCCTGAGGTAGCATGAGCACACAGACCGTGACCCTCTCAGAAAACCTTCACCACTCTCCTCTTTCATTTAGTTTACCACATTCCTACAATTTAACAGCTTCCAAAGTATATATATATATATATATATATTTTTAAAGGACATCTTTAGTCATCTGTAGCGGAGGGTAAGCGTGTTTTCTTGGAGGCTCCCATGGGTGGTTAATTGTTCTTTTCTTCATGCTCTGTGTAGGTCAGCGAAACCTGCCGTATGTACGTCCATTTGTGTGTGGCTTTATTTGACGTTTACAGCTAACAAGGTGTACAGGCAGCGTCTGTGGCCTCAGAGCCAGTGGGATGTCACAAAGTCACTGAGCTTTTTGCCAAACCTGCATCAACACACATTTACTGTAAATGACTGCTGGAATGTAGTGTAAAACATTTTCTTTCCCTATTAAGGTGATCAGTACAAGGGAGTCCTGATATCTCAGAGTAAAGTAGATGCACATAAATATCATTCATTTTTTCAGTTTATTGTACCGGAAGTAGAAGCAATATAGGAGTAATGGCAAAAATAATTTCTGCATTTGTGTCACATTTCTTAGAGACAGAAAGAGAGAGATCCTTGAATACAACTACCATGAATCAGAACGTAGCACTAGGCCCACATCCATTATTCTAGAGTGGTTTTCTAAAGCATTAAAGGAGTAATAAAGGAAGACCTTCATCAGACCTTCACTACCAGCATTTCTTTGACCTTGTCCCTCCCATCTGGACCCATTCTTGTGCTTGTTTGTTTTGTATTCTTGCCCAATTATCTGCTTAAACGTCCAATGTCCACCCACCTTCTGAATCTCCCCTACCACACTCTCGCCTGCCGAAGAGGTTGGGGGGAGTGGGTGTGCTCATGTGTCCTCCATCTTACGTCAAGATAGCCGCGTGGTCTTGATGAACTGGTGTCCACAGAGCCACATGGTGGGGAACTGAGAAGATAGTTCAGTGTCCTGATGTCCTGATGACAAAGATGGGATAGAGGAACAGATGCATCCTTCCTACACCTGAGAACACGACTGGCTGTAGACACCAGGCCATGGATGACTATTTTCTGGATTTAAACTCAGGTAGCATACATTTTGGCTTTTGCTCCCTTCAACAGCCTACCCTGTGTTCAAAGTAAATAAAGAAATAAATAGATTAATAGGTAATAACAGCACCAAATGAAAGGAACATGTTAGTTTCCTGCAGTTGTGACCCAATGATCAAGCCAATGAAAGGTTGTTATGTTGACACGACTGTGAAAGACTGGCATGTTTAAATTATATTTTCGTCCTGCCTCTATCAGAAAGAAAATCGAAAGCTCAATTAGTTTCATTTAGCCATAGCAGATGAGCAAAATGGTCCTTGCAATAATTAAATCGCCATCGCTAACAGAAATCTTCTGCCTCATTAAAACTCTTCAACCTCATAGATGTTATCTGCTGGGGGAATGAACAGCATAGCAGTAGCAGTCACTTAGCTAGCTTTATAACCAGCTACACTCTGATTATAGCATCCCCTTCAAATTAGGCAGAATACTTATGTACTCAGGACTTTACAAAAGGGCAGTTTGTGATGGACAGCACATTCCCAGTGTCCTGCAAAGGAGAAGTTAAGTTGCATATAAAGGAGTGAGATAGAAAGAGATGGATGGCGAGGGCGCCCTGGAGCTGTTGAAGAAGAACAACTATCCTGGAGGTGTGCCAGGAGGTAAGGATCGCAAAGGACCGCCGAGAATGATGGGAGGTTTAGACAGGAGGGCTTTTGTAGACAGCCAGAGCTGGCCTCACCTACAGCATGGCTAAGTAAAGGAGGTCTGTTAGTGTACGACAAGCACTCTCTCTCAGACTCATATTTATAACATTTACATTTACAGCATTTGGTAGGTGCCCTTATCCAGTGATCCAGTTTCTATCAAGACTGGCGGAAAGAAAGTGGAGAAAATCTCAAGATGATTCAGATCTCCACTCCTACCAGTCTCTTCTCTCAACGTTCTCAACAGAAATAACAGCGGCGAAATCTTCCTTCTTCAAGGAGAAGCTGGAAGCATCAGCCTCTGATCCACGCAAGCTCTTCAACATTTTCTCCTCTCTTTTAAACCCTCCCACTCCCCCACCACCCTCTACTCTCTCCCCTGAGGATTTTGTCACCTTCTTTGAGGAGAAGGTTGATAAGATTCGCAGATCCTTTTCTCTACCAATATCCTTCCTACTGAACACCACCCTCCACCTCATTCCCTGTCTTGCTTTTCTCCTCTTTCCACAGATGACATCATACAGTTGATCTCATCCAACAATCCTACTACCTGTCCACTGGACCCGATTCCATCCACGCTATTTCAGACAATAGCACCTGACCTTCTACCTTTCATCACTCATGTCATCAACAGCTCCTTGTCAACAGGCCATGTACCAGCTATCTTCAAGACTGCAAGAGTGATCCCCATCTTGAAGAAGCCTACTCTGGACTGTTCTGACATCAGCAATTACAGACCTGTATCTCTTCTTTCTTTCCTATCTAAGGTCTTGGAGCGTTCTGTTTATAACCAACTGTCTCTATTTCTTTCTCTGAACAACCTACAGGACCCGAACCAGTCTGGCTTCAAACCGGCGCACTCTACTGAAACTGCTCTCATCGCAGTTACAGAGAAGCTGCATGCTGCTAGATCTGCCAAACTGTCTTCGGTCCTAATTCTGCTTGACCTCTCTGCAGCCTTCGACACAGTTGACCACCAGATCCTCCTGTCTGTCCTCAGAAGACTTGGAATCACTGGCACTGTCTGGCAGTGGTTTAAGTCTTATCTAGATGGGAGATCTTACCAAGTATCTTGGCAGGGGGCCACATCTGCTCCTTCCAGGCTCACCACGGGTGTCCCACAAGGCTCAGTGCTCGGTCCTCTGCTCTTCTCTCTTTACACTCGTTCTCTTGGTGATGTAATATTCTCCCATGGATTTTCCTATCACTGTTATGCTGATGACACTCAACTTGTCCTTTCCTTTCCACCTTCTGACACACAGGTTTCATCTCGGATCTCGGCTTGTCTTGCTGATATCTCATCTTGGATGTCGGGTCATCACTTGAAGCTGAACCCCAGCAAGACTGAATTACTGTTCATCCCTGGAACTTCAAGTCCTCGCCAGGATCTTTCCATCTCTTTTGAGAACTCGCTGGTCACCACATCTGCTGAAGCTCGAAGTCTTGGTGTAGTTGTGGATGACCAGTTATCGTCTCAACCCATGTTGCAAACCTGACTTCGGTCATGCAGATTTCTCCTTTACAACATTCGGAGAATTCGACCTTTTCTGTCTAGCGAGACTACTCAGGTGCTTGTTCAGTCTCTTGTCATTTCAAGACTTGACTACTGCAACTCACTCCTGGCTGGTCTTCCTATGCGTACCATCAGGCCCTTGCAACTGATCCAGAACTCGGCGGCTCGACTTGTCTTCAATGTTCCTAAGTTCAGCCATGTTACTCCTCTGCTGCGCTCTCTTCACTGGCTTCCTGTAGCTGCCCGCATCAGATATAAAACCCTGATGCTGGCCTACAAGGCTAAGAATGGACCAGCACCTCCATACATGGTGGCAATGGTCAAATCCCGATCTGTACCCAGAGCTCTTCGAGCTTCAAGCACAGCTCGGCTTGACCCACCATCTCTCAGGACATGCGGAAAACATGCATCCAGACTTTTTTCAGTTCTGGCACCTCAGTGGTGGAACGAACTTCCACTGAGTGTCCGAATGGCAGAGTCTCTTGCTGTTTTTAAGCGAAGACTGAAGACACATCTGTTTCAAGAGCACTTAAATTAAATTTTACTACACTAGCATGTATTAAATATTTGTGACTGTAATGACTTTTCTTGCTTTTATCTGTTAAGTAGGGTTTTCTCAGTATATATTTGAGTATATCTAGGCGTCCATACTGACTGTATCTAATAATATCTTTGCTTAAAGTTTCTTCCTGATTTTAGCCTATACTAACTAGCTAGAGATTTTGTTCTGAGTAAAACAATGAAGCACTTTTTGTAAGTCGCTCTGGATAAGGGCGTCTGCTAAATGCCGTAAATGTAAATGTAAATGTAAATGTATCAAACATCTCCTCATGTGACCACAGATAGGGGAGTCTTAAGAGGACTATTAGGTTAAAGCTCTGGCTATAGCAGAAAAGCAGTCAAAGGTTTTTTTTAAGTGCATATATAAGTGTTTAGTGACTCATTGGAAATGAGAGTCTTCAGGCTTCATTTGAAGACAGTCAGTGACTCAACTGTGTGGACAGCCAGTGCAAGCTCATTCCACCAGCTGGGTACCAGGACGGCTGTACTGCAGGCTTGGAGGAGGTGTTGGGTACCAGGACGGCTGTACTGGAGGCTCGGAGGAGGTGTTGGGTACCAGGACGGCTGTACTGGAGGCTCGGAGGCTCAGAGGAGATGTGGTGCAGAGTGGATTTGATTGGTGTGCTTAGGTATGTGGCAACTGGTCCAGTTCTGGCTTTGTAGGCAAACGTCAGTGTTTTAAATCACTGATGCGAGCCACTGCAGGGAGCCAGAGAGGGGAGATAGGAGTGGGGAGAGGGGAGTGGGGAGAGGGGAGAAGGGAGAGGGGAGAGGGGAGAGGGGAGAGGGGAGAAGGGAGAGGGAGAGGGGAGAGGGGAGAGGGGGAGTGGGGAGTGGGGAGTAGGGAGTGGGGGAGTGGGGAGTGGGGAGAGGGGAGTGGGGAGTGGGGGGAGTGGGGAGAGGGGAGAGGGGAGAGTTTGAGTAGTCCAGTCTCAAGATGGACCATTCCAGCCTGAACTACTGCTGTCCTTCTCCACATTCCATGATTGAAACCTAAAAGAGGAGAAAGCGTTCTGCTTTTAAACATAAAAAATCTGGAACACATTCGTTTTGCTCCTTCTGTCACTGACTGAAATGGGTTTTTATTCTTGCCTTTATTCCTTTATTTTTGTTGGTATATTACTTGTGGTTGGTATATTATGTTAGTTGTCATACTTTTATTGTTGTATATATGTATCTGTCATGTCTGTCTTCACCCCCCATCTATCTGTCACGTCTGGCTCCGCCTCTTTCCTGTCTGTCAAGTCTTTCTTATTCCATGTGCTTCTGTTTACTTCCCGGTCTTCCCCGCCTAGTGTTCTATAACCCCGCCTCTTGTGATTGTTCTCAGTTGTTCCTTGTTTAGTGTCTAGTTAGTGCCGCCGCACAAAGAGGTTAAGCCCTATCTTTCCCATGTTTGTTTGATGGTCTTTGTTAAATGTACAGCTGCTCAGGTCAGTGTTTTCTTGTGTTCTGTAGACATTGTGTTTATCATGTCTAATCCTGTGATTAGTGTCAATCATGTAACTCTCTCTGGATAACCTGGCTTTTTGACCCCTGAATGTTTGAAGGATTATGACTCGGGATTTGCCCCTATTAAATCTCGCTCTTCTCATCGCTACAGGACGCTCCAGTATCGTACCAAAATCGTATCGTATCGCTCCAGGAGTCTCTGGGCATTACAGTACACTTCAGTTACTTTCCTGGAATCTTCTTCAGATATATATATATATATATATATATATGCATGCTTTTAATTTGTATTGTAAAAGCACTCAGTTGTTTTTACATTATTATTATTTACTTCTTTTTACTTTTATAGTTATTGTTGTTATTATTATTGTAGTTGTTGTTGTTCATGTTTTTTACATGTATTTGTGAGCTTTAATTAAGATAAGAGTCTTGTCTGTCCTACATTGAGGCAAAGGCTCTGGCTGAGCTTACAGCTGCTCTGTCATACAGCATTGAGCTGTAAGCCAGTCCTGCTGAAACCCAACAAGCCCTTTTAAATGTGGGTTGTGAGATTGGGATCTGTGAGTAGCATTCTGTGAAATGGAACCAGTTATAATACAGCAAATAAAATGAGAAATGCATCAACTGTGTCTTTTGATTTGTATTCAAATGAGAAGTACACATAAAAAATGGAATTTTTATTTTATCTCCTTCACCATCATCTTTTATACATACTTATTGGTGCCCTTTGCATGCTAATGTTCTGTGTTGTGTTTCTGGAGAGGCTTCATTTCATGGTACTTAAAAACATGCAGGTTACAAAAAGCTGTGGGAGCAGAACCTGGTGTGAGTTTCATCAGTGGAATACTTGCATATACACGTCCCTTGAAGTTGCTGCGCTAACACAACAGCCCCAGGGCCTCTCAGCTGTGAAGTGTCTTCCTTTTATATTTGCACATGAAAGAAAAGCCCATTTTCTCTCCGAGGAACGAGGAAATCTCACTTCTTCCAAGACACATATGTACATGTGACAGGCTTGAAGTGGGTTCTGGGTTAGGTTCTGAGCTGGGTTCTGCAATCAGCCCTTCCATTCAGGAATCCATAATCAGATAGGCATGCTTGCACTGTGCTATTATGGCAGTGTGCAAGACTTTTGATATCGGTTTCTTTATTGCAAATAACCTTATCATCAAAGAGGCACCCATAGGGCATGGCTGTCATCAGCGAATGATGTGATTGGAGGGGAATTCTATACACTGCTCTGACATGATATGGTTTGGGATTTTTGGGACTCTGTATCTTTGTTCAGCCAGAACATACTTACATTCATGTCACACCTTTAGAGTTCATCTCAGTGAGGTGTTTTATAAGCACTGATAGATCTGTCGTTAGTCTGTGTGGTCACGTTGTGTTTAGAATTGGTTAGCATGTGCCTTGAGGCACCAAAGTCAAAAAGAAAATGCAAAGTTACTGGATTCTCACAGCAGGACTTCATGTAGGTGTAATTAAAATGCTTAAACATTCTAGATTTGCTTATTTGTGTCTGTACTGAAACATTTTTACTTATACCTTGTTTATTCGGTGTGTTGTTGAGAGTTGTGAATATTGCACGTTCGGTCTCTTGTTGTGTTTGGGTTTACTCTTCTTATTGCTGTATGTGTCATTTAAAAACAAAACTAAACTAAACCAAACACAAATATTCCCTTAATATAGACCACACACATGTGTACTAGGGAATGCTTCTGGGGACCTCTATCTTAAACAGGTATAAGCCAACCAAAGGCAATATTTGGATGTCTAGAGCCCCGTGTTGTTTTCTCTTCCTTTGATCCAACGCTGCCTTTTCTGCCTTTTCTGCCTTTTCTGCCTTTTCTGTCTTGAGGCTTTAGGTCCATTTTTCCTGTGACAAATCATCAAGACAATGTGCCTAATCGGTCTAGAGATTAAATTAAAGTTAAACTCAGGATTACAGATTATAAACAGCTCTTTGACCAATCAGTAGTCAGAAAAGACTCTTATAGATTACCAACAGTGTCCTGAATTCTTTGGTTAGGCTGTGTATTAGACATTTTCAAATGTCTCACCTTTGTCAACCTTTAAAATCTCATTATAAATACCATTCTGTTAAACAATTAAACACCAGAACAATATTGTTCTAGATGTTAAAACATCATATAGTAATATGATATCATCAAGGTTGCAATTTAGCTTGACCCATAAAAGTAAATCAAGAATCCTGAGTGAGTTTAGCGTGCTTTGTGAGAGATACAGGCTTTATGATACAGGCTTTTTGAGAGAGACAGGTTTTGTGAGAGAAATAGGCTTTGTGAGAGAGACAGGTTTTGTGAGAGAAATAGGCTTTGTGAGAGAGACAGGTTTTGTGAAACAGACAGATTTTGTGAGACAGGCTCCAAAGGTGCATTACACACACATTCTTGATCTTCATTTATATGAACAAAGACATTTTTAATCAATTCCCTAAACAGACCTACAACAAACATGAATACATAAACACTCTCTGAATCAGTAAAAGACGGAACTAGTTCAAACCTTTACAAAGCTGTGACATCATGAACTGTCGTCTATTCCTGCCTCCTGTTTTTGAACCTTTCACTCTAATATTGTACTTTCTTACTTTCTTGCCAATTATAATTTGCACAAAATAATAATGCAAAAAAAAAACAAAAAAAAAAAACCCAAAACAAACTTATTATCGCTAAAAGGGAGGACTGGCGTAAGCGTATCATCTCAGGGTGATGAAGAAAGAGTTGTGCACATTCATTACCATAACATTACCATAACATTACCATAACATTACCTAGGCAGAAACACACAGGCCTGTGATCATTACCAGAAACACATAGGCCTGTGATTATTACCACAGCAGAGAACATAACAGCAGTAGCAGACACAGAGCTCCATCTCAGGCAGAGACATTGCAGGTTCAGGTACATTCACCCTGAAGAAGGTGGGGTGCAAACAGAAGTTGGAAAGTTGTTTCAACTCGACACTCACAACCTTGAAGAAACAAAGCAGAAATAATGGATTCCAGGGGGAAATGAATGGAGGTTGTGCCATAAATCTGTGGCAGGCAAGTCACCAAAGGCTAGTTATGCTGTCTAGTAGCTTATTTCCAGCCTCTGCTGGTAAACTATTACTTCTTATTACCACTAGTGTCCACTGCTGCATAGCTTTAATGCTGTACAATGTTTATGCACTTAGCAATTAAAATCTAAATGTGCAATTAATGAAAGTACAACTATACATGCACCAGGTAATGATTCTTTTGTCATGAATTAATTATTAGAGTTCTGCAATAACCTGAAGCAGTATTTGGTGATGGATATAGATTAGAATGAATATATGCAAATCTTGGTCATTTACAACAGGCTCCTAATATGCTCCATTGGTGCCATTGTGATTTTGTATCTATATATTTTCATTATTTGCAGTATATAGAGAAGAATATTCCATAACCAATTTAAATAGCTACTTGTTTTTTTACAACAGACATGAGAAGCTCTAATGCTTTTCCTTTCAGTTTTGAGATGCACAAATTAAATTTTAAGGCTGAAAATGATAGGCATAATTGTGTCTGTTGTTTATATCTGTATGCTCTTTGCCAACAGGAAATGATCAAAGATGTTATTATGTCACCCATGGGTCAGATTTCTAGACAACATTAGCATTCTATGGCCTCACTAGTTTCCAGCACAGTTGTTTTCTCCCAGTGTACAAGAGGTTTACACACCTTTTTATTGACTCTCTAAAACAATGTACCACACAAAGTTTGAAAGCACCAAGCAAAAGTTTGAAAACAAGTTTGAGTTTCTATTTCAATCCCTTTTGCACTGTATGACTGCTTCAGGATGAGGAGCACCCGCTGAAACCCTGGGATATATTACATCTACAAAGGCGCACACAAATATCCGTGTGTGAAGGGCTGTTTGTGACATCACAGTTCCCCTGCTGAACACCTGTGATGGTGGTCCTGGTCTGTAAAACTCAGCAGGCCTGCAGTGATCTGATGACAGATGTGTCTGCAAACAAACCAACTGCACACGGCGGGGTGTGTGAGAGAAGTGACTGGGTGATTCACCACAGAGGGCCAGGAAGCAGGAGGTACAGGAGACCACAGCAGAATTAGGAGGTGAACAATAAGTCCTGGAAGATGTGGTTTCCAAACACATCAGTATGTCTCAGTGTGTGTGTATATAAACTGTATGTATAAACAGAGAGAGAGAGAGAGAGAGGGGTTGAGAGAGAGAGAGAGAGAGAGAGGGGGGGAGAGAGAGAGAGAGAGAGAGAGAGAGGTTCATAGATGTCTGATCTGTTCCTTTCTTGAAATGCCTGAAGGCTATTTGCTATATAGAACAAATAAAATACAAATTTGTTCCTCTGACAGCTAGTAAAAATGCATGTATTAAAGACCACATGGGAGACTTGACAATGGGTCACAATAGTACCATATGCTGACTGGCAGTCTCAAAGCATAACTGACCATGACATGATTGGATGGGATTGATAATTTATGTCTATGTTATTGGTTAATATGTTACCCAGCGTTCGATTCTCGGTCTGGGCTGCTCTGTGTGGAAGTTGGCATGTTCTCCCTGTGCCTGCATGGGTTTTCTCCGGGTACTCCGGTTTCCTCCCACAGTCCAAAGACATGCATCTTAGGTTGATTGGTCACTCTAGATTGCCCGTAGGTGTGAGTGTGTGTGCGCGTGTTGGCCATGTGGTGGACTGGCGAACTGCCCATGGTGTACCCTGCCTTCGCCCGGAGATGCTGGGATTGGCTCCAGCCCCCCGTGATCCCGACTAGCGGGAATAAGCGGTACGGATAATGAAATGAAAAAAAAAATGAAATGTTACCCAGCTGAGGCTTCTGATTGGCTGTCAGTGGGGATTAACAGCTCCGTTTTCTCTCACACCTGAGTTTCTGCTGAGAGATGAAAAACGTACGAAATGGCTTGTGAATACGATCAAGCAATACAAACAGTTGAAATTCATACTGAAACATCGTAATCAGATTTAAATCTTCCTTCGAACGATACTAAAATCAACAAAATGCTGGCATACATGAGGGAAAGGGTTAAATATTTATTGGGTTGACTTTCTTTTCAGGGCTCTCTCCTGCTGAGCTTTCCCTGTGGTCGGCTCCTCCCACATAGTCAGAGCACAAATCAATAAATACGGTTACTACTGGTAAAAGAATCGGGGCCCTCCAAGGAGCCGTATCACATGACCCCGGTCAATAGTCTGGAACGCATAATGGGCCACTGAGCCACACACTGTGTTTGTCATTGATGGGAGATATTACTATTGAGTGATGGAGGACTTTGTGCATGTCACCACCCCCATGTTCAGTATGATAACATTAGAACATATGGCAGACCATCCTGACTTAACATTCACCATCCGGAAAGGACCATGTATTACTACAATTAGTGCAAAGTAAATGAACAAATTAATTTATTAACTTGAGGCCCTCCTGCAGAGACATGTAATGAATCCCAACAAGGTTTTGTACAGGTTGCAAAAAAAAGGCTCAAATTTGCATTCTCCTTCTACTCCTTCCCCTTAAAGACCTTGGCACTTGAAGGAGACGAGGATGATGTATTTGTGCATGTTTTCAGCTGGAGGGTTATGTTAGAGAGTCTCTTGGGTCAGTCGCCATTGGTGGGTATGCTTCACACTCACCAATGCCAGCTGAAAAGTCTTTGCCAAACTTTGCCATGGAAATATGCCAAAAAAATGTTTTTTTTAGGTTTTTAAGTTGAACATTTAAAACAACCAAGCAGCTGTTGGTGAGTGAAACCTCCAAAACAGCATGGTATTAAGAAAATGTTTTGGACCATAAAACCTCTCAAAGCAGAAAGTGAAATCAAATATATTTTTCACCTGACCTCAATGAAGAAACATTTGCTTTTATTTCATACGGACTGTTAACCACTGCAGCTTATGCCAGTAAAATAAAGCATAATCAGACTAGAGTGACTGAACAGATGAATGAAAAAAAGAATGAACAACCACATCTGAGCCTTTTATTCAGAAGGGTTTTACTACCAATGATGATAAGTGACTCTGACATTTCTTCTGATATGTTTCTCTAAATAAAGTGAATCTGAATGAATGTAGCCTAATCAGCTTTCTTTGTTCCGTTGCATTTTTAATTGTGGTATTTTGTGTGATTTGGGTCAGTAATTAAGTAAAAAGTGCATATCATATAAACAACTGCATCTGAGTTAACAAGTCTTGGGGGCACAGTTTATAGTTTGAGTATAAAAAATGAATACAGAACTATAGAACTGTTTGCTAGAAGGCCACAGAACTACAGAACTGCAGAACTGCAACAGACAAGAACAGGGAGGAAAGGGGAGATGTGAGGAGAGGAGAGATGTGAGGGGAGGGGAAATGTGAGGAGGAGAGGGGAGATGTGAGGGGAGGGGAGATGTGAGGAGGAGAGGGGAGATGTGAGAGGAGGGGAGATGTGAGGGGGAGAGGGGAGATGTGAAGGGAGGGGAGATGTGAGGGGGAGAAAGGAGATGTGAGGAGAGGGGAGATGTGAGGGGGAGAGGGGAGATGTGAGGAGAGGGGAGATGTGAGGGGAGGGGAGATGTGAGGAGGAGAGGGGAGATGTGAGGGGAGGGGAGATGTGAGGAGAGGGGAGATGTGAGGAGAGGGGAGATGGGAGGAGAGGGGACTTTGAGGTTGGGAGGCTTTATATTATATTATAATGTTGAAAGGTGTCGGGTTATGGAGAAGAGGGATGAAAAAAATGTTTCAGGCATGGATTTTTCCACAAAATTCACCCCAAACAACATGTTTGGGTTTGGATGTCCAGCGCTACATAGAACCCAGTAAACTTGACTTACTGTATTCCTGGGTCCTGTAACTGGGATGAAGGTCTTCAACTAGCCGTGCGTTCTAAAGTAGATAAAGACGCACTTGCTGGACGTTGTGTTCTGGTTTGTTGATTTGAATTATTTATGCATTTTTTTATTTTAGCTTCCCCTTTTAAAGGTAATCAAAGCAGGCTGTAATTATTTCCTAGAGAAGACCTTTCAACATAGCTCCAGGGCTCTTAGGAGAAATTTGCAATTCTAATAGTTTCCCAAAACAGCCTTGACTTCCCTGTTAACGTATCAGACAGACCTTATACAGCATGTGTCCTGGGGAGAAAAAAGGCATTTTTTATTTACACATCTTCACCAAACCATCTATGTAATAGATCCATGATAACTCATGATTTACCAAACATGTTTTCAAGAATAAAAGTCCTCCAACTGAAGTTTCTCAGTTAGCATGCACTGCAGTGGGCCAAGCGGTGAACTGCAGCGGTGGGTCATTTGTGTTTAAACAAGCACAGTGTTGCATTTCTCAAAATCTTGTGTGTCTTTATGCTCAGGACGTGTGCAGCAGCGATGAGTATAGATGCAGGGAATCCAGCACCATGCTCATAGAGCTGCACTGGGAGGCTTCCATGTGTTTGGGGAATGCTAAAAGTTTCATACTACTGGGAAAGAAAACAAAAATATACAAGTAAATATACAGTAATTTCTGCAGAAAAGGCTAAAACTAACCATGGTCTCCCTTTTTATGCTATTGGACCTGTGAAGAATAGTGTATATCAGCTACAGTATTTGAGATGAAATACCAACTATGCTCCAGCTGATTTAAACAACAAACAAACAAAACAAATGAACATTCTAATTAGAGCCGTCTCTCTTTTCAACGAGGTTATCCATCAATGGCTGTTTAATTATCTTTAAAACAAACACTTGGAGGCTTGGCCTCAGGTGGTGTGCCTGGAATGTTTAGCACTGCTAGCCTGTGTGACGCAGGGAGTTAGCGAGTGACATGACTGACACACGCATTTTATGGATGAGCTCCTGGAGGCTTGTGGGAAATTGCTGTCTAAGTGCAGCTCCTCAAGCACTGAATTAGCCTTTTGATCCACTAATCAATTTGGAAAAGGGGGAAAAATTAAAAGTGGAGTCCTTTACTTATCGCCGAGGAGGAAATAAATCACTTTAGGTTGCTGGCAAAGTGAAGCAATACTGCTGCAGTAGCCAGTTCTTTTGTGCAGGTATGGAGACTAATACATTTCACATCTTCGTGTTAATCTTGATCATGCATGATTGTAATGTTCTAACTAGAGCAATTTAAGACTACAGGTTGTCATTGTCGCAGATATTGGCAAGTTTATCTGTCACTACCAAAAGCATCTGCTGTCACTCTGAAATGGTATTTTCTCATCAGTGCAAATCACACTGCTGGACAGAATGAAATCATTTGCACGCAGTATTGTTTTGCTTCAGGACACCTTCGACGGAGCAGGTGAGTCAGTCATGATGTTGCAGGGCATTGAGCAGGACCCTGCTGATAAACGGGTGGGACAATCTCTACACGCTTGCCACCAATCTGGGGCACTGCTTGAGGCCCGTAAGATCAGCAAAGTCAGCAAAGTCAAACATACAGCTGAGGGAGATTTTTTCTCCTGTCATGTAGCAGTAAAAATTAGAATCACCAAGTCACTTTGACATGTTTGTACAGCCACCGAGAATAGCCAGTGACAGACACTACTGGTCTCAGGGAGACAACCGCAAGAATAGCCAGTGACAGACACTACTGGTCTCAGGGAGACAACCGCAAGAATAGCCAGTGACAGACACTACTGGTCTCAGGGAGGCAGCCATCTGCATCACTTCCTCCACACACAGCCCCACACAGTGCGGACTATAGGCACTACGCATAGACTGCTCATGTTGACCATCTTCACTCAGGCCTTGGTTTACATTTTTTTATTTAAATTCTAATCACACCACAGAGGCAATTAATCACAGCTTGGTTTTAGGGTCAAATTGATGAATATTAAGTTGTTCTTGGCAAACTTGTCCTGACCTCTTGCGTGTCATTGCTCTGAGCAGCAGAAGGTTGTCTCTCTTGGGCATCCCTGCAGGGGTCTGATGCTTCACCACACACTTCTGCAGAACAGCGTCCACGGTGGTGTTAGCTGCAGGGTCAACGACAGCATGAACTTCCTTTAGAGCTATTAGCGTTCTATTTTTAAAATCTGAATTCCATGGTTAATCATATCAAAGTTCTAAAATAATAATCTCGAAATTAATCAAATAAATGAAAAAGAAATTCACAATTGAGTGAAAGAGATGTTATTGAATTTAACATGAAGGCAGTCGTGAAACTTTACACCAACCATAACCTTAGCCATTTCGTACAAACTGGTTCTTGCGAATTCTTAATTTGCAACTGTGAGTGATGATGAGAAACATAAAAGTCATGTGACAGACCCCAGAGCAGCGATGTCTGTCCAGGGTGTACTAATTACCATTCATCGGCCATGCTGCTTGAGCCTTCGTAATCACACTTTTTAAAAGCATTTAAATTAATTAGCAGATCAGCATAATAAGACGCGCGTGCTTCACTTCGTGATGGATGGTTATTGATCTGGGATTTGCGATGTAGAGCAATTACTCGTTTGTGGTGAAGCTGCCCAGTGATCTATAGGAGTCGTATAACTGTGTGCGATCGATGCGGGAGTACACCAGACGCATGCGTCATCATTTTGTGACATTTGAAAGGCATGGTTAAAAAAAAGAGCGTCTCGCCCGTCCCGCGGCCTTATGACGAAGCACATTGACGGAAGGCCAGACGCAGCGACAACAAGGTGACCAGCGCTTTTCGCCCAGTCCCGAATGGCATCCGGACATAAAGCCTTTGACAGGACAGGCAAACCAAGCAACCTGCAGACTGCAGTAACACAACTGTGTGTGTAAAATCCCAGCTAGGACAGTAAGAGCTCTTCTTGCTGTAGATTAGTCAAATAAAGGTTGGAAACTCAGCCGACAAAGATTATCATTGAGCAGCTCATTACAAATCAGTTTTGGAAAGGTCATCATTGATCCAAGCCTTGAATTTAACCCCCCCATCATCATTTTAGTATGTTCATTTTACTGATACATAGTATGTATGCATAAATTGAGGCAGTTGGAACCAGTAAATATATATGACATACATCTTTACTGGAGTTATAAATGATCAAATAGCCAAGGCCATTCAATTAGTTTTACTGCTTTAATAGTTCATTTTTGGCAGCTGTTAGCTTCGACGCAGTCAGTTCCACCTGGCATATGGAGTTGTATTATGCACAGATGCAATCACACTTATTTTTATGATGTTTCTTTTTCCATGAGAAAAAAATGAACCTGAAACATTTGTGGCCTTGCACCACTATTAATAAAAGGCGTCCCGCACTGCAACAAACAATAATTTATGTGAATTTTCATCACCAGCGCCCACGACTTTTGGCTTGCTGTGGTGTGCGAATGGAAGCGTCAGTGCCGTAACACACACTGGCCTTTTCTGTCTCTTCTGGCCTTCTCTGCCCTGCACTTGCGCACGCTTCCCTCTCAGTCGTAGCCCACATCTTCCGGAAATGTCACGAATAATCCTGCTATTAAAAGAGGTGAGTGGAGGACCAGGGTGCAGAGAGAGAGAGAGAGAGAGAGAGAGAGAGAGAGAGGTTGGGGGAGAGAGGTTGGATAAAGAGATGGAAAGAGGGACAAGAGATGGAAAGAGAGGGAGAATTTAGGGAAAACAGAGAGGGAGAGAGGAGGATAGAGACTCAAAGAAAGGGAGAGAGAGAGAAAGACGGGATGGGGAAAGAGAAGGGAAAGACAGAGGAGAGAGAGGAGAAAGGAGGGGAGAGGGAGAAAGATGGAGAATGTGAGTGAGCTTCTCATTCTTCCCACTACTTCCTGTTTATGGTTTATGCCCAGTGCTCATTACAGTTGCAGACTGACAGCATCTTCTATTGCAGCTACTCCCCTCCAACCTCCCCGTTTTTACCTGCAAACAGTTTATAGCCAAATCAATGCTCTTCCTGGAACAGCACTCCAGGACACCATTCTCCACGAGACCCTTATTATCCCTGCACAGACCCTGCTCATGACATCCACCCCAGGAGCTGGGAGCATCAGCCCACACCTAGGCCTTCCATGAAAACAAGTCACTTCCCGAGAAACCTCTCCAGCAATGTCATTGTTGCCATGGCAATGTCTGTTTAACGCAATTTTGTTATTTCTACCACACGTGTAATAAAGCCACCACTGGGAATGATGTTGTTGACCATATTTTAGGTTTTACAAGCCCACAAAATGTATTTTTAAAGGCAGGTAGTCAACTGTTTTTGTTATACAGGTTAATATTTAAAATGATGGGAATTTGGGAAAGATATTATCTATTTACAAAAAATAATTTCAAAAGATTAAAGAAATTTAATAGGAAGTCTTTTAACTCCAACTGTCGTCAAATATAAATGTGATATCAAGCAAAGATGAATGAAATGTCTGGAACTTTTCTTCATACAGTAGGGATTTTTCTTTGCATGCCCCTTGCTTAGAAAAAAAGACTTTGAAGTGACACTAAAGTGTTTGAGTCTCTGACAGTTGATGTTCTGAGTGCATCTGTCACACAGCCTGTGCGAGTCTGAGTCCACGTTGTCGAATGCCATGGGGATAATGAAAGGAATGCTTTGGAGACAGAATTTCATACTTTGCTCTACCAGTCCCCATTTCATCGTTAAAATGATTGGTTGTGCCGATTGTTTAAAAACGCCCCAGTCGAGTTTTTGTCCAGTAGGTGGTGCTGTAGATCAGAGCCAATAAAACTTATGCATTTTCCAAAATCTCTGCTAAGAGCAGGAGTAAGAAGCCATTTTCTCTACACAAGTGTTTGCTGATCTTGACACAGTTTTTAGGGTAATAAGCAATCAGCCTGTTCTTCACTGTACTCTAGCAACAGCATTGCAGTTTCTGCTGGAGGAACAAGATCTTTAGCGCAATGGCAAAGTCTTTAGCACGGCTCACACAGACAAGCAGAAACAAGACTGGTTAGGCCAGTCAAGACCATATGAGCATACAAATATCCACACAAATCAACCTTTGAACTAAATAAAGCCTGCAGAAAGGTGGACAGCATTCTGGGAGACCATGGCATGGTCCTCCCCACTTCCGTACTGACTCCTTTGGTCTGACGGCAGGGGCCACAAAATTTACAGCAGGAAGTAGTCTGGTTCCACTGCCCTTGTGTTAGTGGGAAATCCTTTCGAATTAGTCATAGACGTGGTGATATCTGGTTTTGGAATGATGATTCTCACTGTTTGTCAGCTCCACCAAGCCATTACAATCAGTCAGACAGACCATCGGCATTAGCAGCGTAGCATTAATGATAGCCTTAATGTTGACAAGACATACGACTCGTTCCAATAACCAAACAAAAGACACTTGTGTTTATCTCTTACCCAACAGCTGACCCTTTCGGATATGATGCTGATGGTTCGGATATGTGTGGCCCAGTTCTCCCAGGCCATCACAATGAGTCTCTATGTTGGCATTCGTCATGGCCTGCCTTCCTCTTTAAAATGAGCAATCTAAAGAAAAAATCTGAATAAATGATTGGAGGCACATAATGAGTACAGATGCTCCCATACAGGTGCACTGCATGGTACAATTAATAGAGGTGGCGTTTGCAAAGATACACAGAAGAACCAGCTGACCTCAGTTTTGGACCAAGATGGCATGAAGAAAAGATCTAACAGAGGACTCGTAATTTTGGCATGCACAGTAGGAGTTTCAGTCACAAACCTGGCTAGTGTCTTGATAGGAAAGAGACTAATGTGATATTCCGATGTATGAGGAAATCATCAGTAAATTGGGTTGTAACTGAAAACATGCACTAAAGGCCTGTAATACTGTTCAATTAGTGTGATGTGTGAGAAAGGAGAAGCTCAACTATTCCTTATTTAAGCGAATATTCTGTGATGAAACTGGGCTCCCCTACAAAAGGAGGGATATTACAGTGGGTTTAGCAGGTAGAAACCCCTCATTACAGAGACTTATGCACATTTGACAGTTCAGTGTAACAAACATTGCTTCTGTAGTTCTCCTGATAGAGGAGGAAGAGAACGCCTTTGCTAGAAATATCATTATCTCGGGTTTGATTCCTACACAGCATACATAGTCATAGTGATTGAGCTGCATAAATACATCTATCTGGATGCAGCCGTCTGCCAAATGTTGACCGTGTTATCATATGATCAAAGGCGTCATCCTGTACCTCATGTTTGAGGAGTGTGAGTGCGCATATGTGGCAGTCACTAAGTAAACAGCACCTGAATGGTACCATGTGAGGGGTCTGGGGACAATGCAGCAGGTTTGGATCCACACGTCCCCTAAATGGAAGGGTTACTGAAAATCAATACAAAGCTATTCTGCCTGATCACATTTATCCGATGCTAAAAGATTTCTACTCCTTTGGGAGTTCTCTCTTTCAGGGGGAGGAGAGAGCTGAAGGGGTCGTCGATGGTTTGATTATCAAGGGTGACATGGTGACAACCCTGTTCTTTTGCCTCGGCATTCACCAGATCTTAATCCAGTTAAACACCTATTTGGACGTTTCAGACGAATATGTTAGCTTGTGCACTCCACCACCATCACCGATGCACCAACTGAGGGAATATCTTTTGGAAGTACGGCGTTTCATTTCTCTGGTACAGTTCCAGACTTTTGAAGAATCCAAACCAAGGGATTTTGAATGTGTTCTGGTGGCTCGCAGCGGCCCAGAAATGTACTGAGATGCTTTAAACAGTTTTTTTTTTTTTTTGGTGGGTCTGTTATCCACCATCCCTTTCCTGGTGTTTTGATCAAGGACAGTGACTGGCATCCTGTCTTCCTGAGCCCTGCACTCTGCAGCCGTGAGGAATGTACTCTGCAGAATTCCTTACTTGTTTGTTTTTGGAATGTGTGAAACAAAAGCGAGTCAAAGCAGACCCGGAATGAACGATTCTCAAAAGGTCATTTGGGCTATTAGCAGAATGGTTGGTAGCATAGCTAGTATCAGTCAACCCATCCGTAAAAGACACTGCCTGCAAAAGGTCATTGTTAGGGAGTTAGTGACCTCATGAAATATCTGATCATGTGACTGGGTCTCAACGGTGAGACCTGACATGACCTGAAAGCATTAGCAGGGTTGTAATACATGTTCTAGTCTGGAGTTTCAGACTGACTTTTACAGTTCTAGTTTCTTTTTTTCTTTTTCCATATTTTCAGTGAAATGCCTCACTCACACTGAGACAGTCACAGACACAGATATGGCAGATGAGAAATTGGCTTCATGACTGCATTACTCAGGTGTCTGAACTAATGGCACTACATCTTTTAAAGCTGATTTTATATTAATCTCAACAGGTTGTGAACACAGGGTGAAGGCTATGATCTGAGAGGGTAAAGAATGTTCTTGTATCTGCTGAAGTGTTCTTTAAAGCCACCAAACATAGGTTACAGGTGTGCTGGTATAGCTTAGACTGTCTATTCCAGTTTTAACTAATTTCTTTCATACTCCTTTTGTTATTCAGGGTGTTCAGCTTTCAGGGTCTCCCTCTTCACTTTGGTCTATAAAAGAACTAAAAGAATCTAAATGAATGGTTTGAATTTTAATTCAGAGACTTCCATTTTGTTTTACCTGTGCAACTGGTCTTCCATGACATATTATAAATGATATTGGTGTCAATGGTATCTGCCCCATGGGTCTGTGGGTGAACTGTGAGGGGAGGGGCTCAGTGAGGGGCTCAGTAGTGAGGGTTTCAGAAGTGAGGGGCTCAGTAAGGGGTTCAGTAGTGAGGAGTTCAGTAATAAAGGGCCCAGAAGTGAGGGGGCTCAGTGAGGGGTTCAGTAGTGAGGAGTTCAGTAATAAGGGGCTCAGAAGTGAGGGGGCTCAGTGAGCGGTTCAGTAGTGAGGGGTTCAGTAGTTAGGGACCCAATGAGGGGTTCAGTAGTGAAGAGTTCAGTAGTGAGGGGCTCAGAACTGAAGAGTTCAGTAGTGAGGGGCTCAGTAGTGGGGGGTTCAGTAGTGAAGAGTTCAGTAGTGAAGGCTCCAGGATTCTGTGTGCCTCCCCATAGTCCTTAAATTAGTTAAATTGAATGCTCGTGGTTTGTTGTTAGAAATGTTGAATTGTGTGCTCATGTTTGTGTAATCATGTCTTTTTAACTTAATTAGAGCATTAGAAATGTGTGTACTGTGTAGTGCAGCTCTTTTACTGCTCCCCCCCTTTCCTCATTATAGTAGTCCTTCCTCATTTGGCTTTTGTGCCTGTGTTTGTTCTGCTTCCACTAATAAAGTGTTCACTGGAGCCGTGATGTCCTCTGACTCATCTTTCTTCACGCCGATGCTCCAGTGTTTATGAATCTACAGAGGCTGCCTCAGCAGGAAGAACAATGACCTTTGGAGCTGAAGCAAATTGATTGCTCTTTCTTCCCAAATTGCTTACCAAATTCTAACCACAACAACACAACAGATGCGAAGGTCTGAACAAGCAAAATGTAGCAAACACCAAAAAATAAATACAAAATTAGTGTCCACATGAACAGTAAAATGAAAATGTTTAAAGAATTCTCGAAAACATTATTGTAAACTAGGACAGAGGTTCAATGGTGCAGGAAATTATTTTGCATTAGGCTTGAGGACCCACTAAATGCCAGTTAAAACTATTCCCAGGAGGTCCCTTACAAAAGCTGTGTTTAAGTTTGTGTTTTAAAGGTTCTGTATTTAAGGTTCGGTATTAAAGGTTTTGTCTTTCACCAGTCCACCACAAGAAAAGGTAACAAACAAACAGAGAAAAAACACCTCAATCTGGACCTCTACCTTTTAAAATGCACATCATCACATTTTATGGGTTAATAAATGAATTGAATAAATGAATTGATCTGATGGTTTGGAGTGCCAGGACAAAGACCCACTAAATGGCCAATGTGGAGAAACTGGACCACAGGAGTGTGTTTGCCTGAAGGGTCCGGTAAAGACACATCACACTGCCTTACCCATTAACAAGGGACTCCAAGCCCACAAATATAGATGGCATTAAAATGACAAAAGCCCTAGAGTAAATTGATCATATGCAAAGTAACCTTGAGGAAAATGTAAGTGCTGTTATTTGAGAAGATTAGAAGATGAGAAGATGAG
The DNA here is from genome assembly GCA_020368025.1 of Brachyhypopomus occidentalis. Lineage (NCBI taxonomy): Eukaryota > Metazoa > Chordata > Actinopteri > Gymnotiformes > Hypopomidae > Brachyhypopomus > Brachyhypopomus occidentalis. Next base: position 6,297,171 of record JAGXOD010001351.1, on the reverse strand, counting down.
GAGATGGTAAGATGAGAAGATGAGGAGATGAGAAGATTAGAAAATGAGATTATGAAATGAAGAGATGAAAAGATGAGGAGGTGAGGAGATGAGAAGACGAGGAGATTAGAAGATGAGGAGATGAAGAGATGAGAAGATGAGGAGATGAGAAGATGAGGAGATGAGGAAGCTGCAGCTGTGGAAAATAGAAAAAATGTATGACCACCCACTAGAAGGGTGAGACAGGAAAGACAGGAAATGTCTATAGACGCTTTGGACAGAAGTCCTTATATATGTATGTAATTCTACTCATGCACTTACATTTACCATCTTATTAAAAACACCTACCTTACACCCACACTCCCTTACCACTGGGAGTTCAACTATTAGATGCAACTTATACAGACTTATAGATTTATAGGTGCATTTTACAGCTATGTTAGATACTTCTGACTTGCCGTCTCACATGTGCTTATAGTTGTAGAATAACAGACTGTAGCATATTTGTTGCTATGGTAAATAATGCACACGTTCATACCCGATGGTCCTGTGCTAACTAGATGTTATTTGGGTGGTGGAACATTCTCAACACAGAGGTGACACCGACAGCGTCGTGGCACAGTGGGTGTTGTGCTGCAATGAGTGTATCAGCCTCAGCAGTGCTAGCTGGAGAGTTTTACACATCACTGTCACTGTTGAGATGAGGCTGGTGTGTCACCCAAACACATCAAGGCAGCAGTGATCCTGTGGTCAGAACTGACCGCTGATGAGCTGGAGTAAGACCACACATACAAGAGACACCAGATGGGCTATAGTCGGTAACTCTACACCCACAAAGAGTTTCTAATGAATAAATCTTTCTAACGAAGTGGGTGGTGAGTGAGCATTGCATGCGGTGTTTTCTGAACCATTACACAATTTCATCTGGCAAACGTACTCCGCAGAAATGCTTTATTAGTGTTATTGCCATAATACAGGCTATTTGGGAAACATATACAGTGAAATAATGCTTTATAGAAAATCTAAATATGAATGCAGTTTGTGCAATGGGAATTTATTCCTGTGAAAGATTATAGAGCCTGAAAGTTTGAGTTATCTGACTCCAATTGTCAAGAGCACAGACACACACACACACAAACACTCACACACACACACACACACACTCTCCTCAGCTCTTAACTTCTGAGGATTAAGTGTTCCAGTGTGCTTTTGTTTGAGGTCTTCTGCCTCCTTCCTCTCTGCTACCACTGGATCATGCAGCCTGCAAAGTAACAAACTGGTGCATGAGAAGAGAACTCTGAGTGTGTGCGTGCGCTGTGACGTGAGCTCGCTCAGTGCATGGTATACTGCACAAAATATACAGACTAATGTTAGAGGCACAGACTAATGTTGACCTTGATATTTCCTGCTTAATGACCTACAAAGCTCTGGAACATATGTGAGGCAGGAGGTGTAATTTGATTCTGCATTTGGAATACCCATTTCTTGAGTCACTGGACCAAGTAAGACTCAGGATAACAGAGTTCATAACAATGTTCTTACGCTCCTGATCATTAAGGAGAACTCAGTGTGGACCTGGCAAAGTGCCCCCTGACAGCACTTGGTAACAAGAATCCACAGAAATCAGAATAACCTCAGTGAATGTCCCATAGTGTGAAGTGTACTAATCCAGATTCATAAATAAAATGTCTGCACTAAGGTTGCAGATGAAAGGTAGGAAACGTGTCACTGAGCTGCCTGTATATCTGCACCTGTTAGCAATCAAGTGTTGGAAAGGTCGCAGACATCAGGGGGCCTTGGTCTGTAGTTCAAATCAGAGGCCCAAGAGAGAAAATCTGCAGCTTTTAAGGCAGCGTTTGGTTTTACCTGGTTTTACCCAGTGATGCCAGGTCTTTTTATATCTAATAGAAACGTTTCCTATGTTAGGGAGTCAGACTGTCTGCAAAGGTCATTATGCATTCTCATTTACATCTTTCGTGAGAGGAGTTTTGTTGGTAAATTATGGTAAAGCAATAATTGGTGTAATCATTATAAGAATTGGTAACATACATAAACTAAATGGCCAAAAGTATGTGGACACCTGAGCATCACATCTAAAGGAGCTTAATGAACATCCGATTCCAAAACCGTCTCTCCTTGTGCACAGGAGTACAGTCATGCTGGAACAGGAAAGGACCTTCCGCAAATTGTCCCCTCCTCCACCAAACAACCCCACTCTAACACCCCTCCTCTACTAAACAACCCCACACTAACACCCCTCTCCACTAAATAGCCCCACTACAATACCCCTCCTCCACTAAACAACCCCACTCTAACACCCTTCCTCCACTAAACAACCCCACACTAACACCCCTCCTCCACTAAACAGCCCACTACAATACCCTTTACTCTACTAAATAGCCCCACTCTAATACCTCTCCTTCACTAAACAGCCCCACTCCAATACCCCTCCTCTACTAAACAGCCCCACTCTAATACCCCTCCTTCACTAAACAGCCCCACTCCAATACCCTTACTCCACTACATAGCCCCACTCTAATACCCCTCCTCCACTAAACAATGCCATTGTTCTCTTGGCATCCACCAAACCCTGATTCACTCATCATACTGCCAGACCGTGAAGAGTGATTCATCACTATGGAGAACACTTTTCCACTGCTCCAGAGTCCAGCCGCCATGCGCTTTACACCATGCCGGCCAGCATTTGGAATTACACATGGTGATCTTAGGCTTGTGCAGCTGCTCAGCCATGGAAACCATCCCATAAAGCTTCTCATACAGTTCTTGTGCTGATGTTGCTTCCAAAGGCAGATTGGAAGTCTGTAGCATGTGATGTAACAAAGAACATGTCATTCCTGTGTGATGTAACAAAGAACGGGTCATTCCTATGTGCTATGTGTCAGACTTCAGACCTATCCAGCACTGTGAGATTGTCTGACCTGTGAGTAAATCGAACATAAAGCTGTTCTTTGTGTCCTAAATGGATATTTGAGTTTTGCTTATATACTGCAACATGCCTTTGTAGTTCATGTTGTAGGCCTTTGAGTCAGTGTTACTCCACTCTGACATTCTGATAGTTGCTATCCAGCATGCTCAACGTGTTTAGTTTACTGATTGGTAAGTACACACGGGCTCATTATTACTTCAAATTCATGAAGACTTCTTTCCTTATTCACAAGCAGTGTGGAGCTTTGTGGTGAGTGGTCATGAGCTACAGCAGGTGAGAAGGTGAGTGTTCATGAGCTACAGCAGGTGAGAAGGTGAGTGTTCATGAACTATAGCAGATGAGAAGGTGAGTGTTCATGAACTATAGCAGGTGAGAAGGTGAGTGTTCATGAACTATAGCAGATGAGAAGGTGAGTGTTCATGAACTACAGCAGGTGTCACGGTATGGACGCCCCCTGCCGGCCGCCTCCGTCTTCAGCCGCAGTATTTCATGTTGTCCTGTCGTTGTTGCGTTGTGTTTGTCCCTCAGGTGGTCGGGGCCCATTATGCAACCCGACACCTGAGGGTCGTTTGTCTGTCTATATATGTCTTGTCTTTGTACCAGTTGACTGCTAGTTATTGTATCCTTAATTTGGATTAGTTCACAGGTTTTGAGTTTGTGCATCTTATCTATTAAATCCTCCGTTTTCCCTGAGACTGGCGAACGCTTCCTTTTTTATTTGCACTCCTCGCCTGTCACAGTGTGAAGGTGAGTGGTCATGAACTACAGTAGGTGAGAAGGTGAGTGTTCATGAACTACAGCTGGTGAGAAGGCGAGTGTTCATGAACTACAGCAGGTGAGAAGGTGACTGTTCATGAACTACAGCAGGTGAGAAGGTGACTGTTCATGAACTATAGCAGGTGAGAAGGTGACTGTTCATGAACTATAGCAGGTGAGAAGGTGACTGTTCATGAACTATAGCAGGTGAGAAGGTGACTGTTCATGAACTATAGCAGGTGAGAAGGTGACTGTTCATGAACTATAGCAGGTGAGAAGGCCTCGAGCATCACAGGAATATCACAGGAGTGAAATAAGGTAAAACCCTGCGGCTTCAGACAGCTAACTGCTCTCTGCACACAAGCTGATGCCGATACATGACATCCGCCACAAAACACAAAGACATTGTGGACATGGCCACTGTGACTTGTTAGGATCACCATCAAAACATCCTAAATATTGTGAAAATGTGAAAATGGACTGTGCTCATTGTGCAAGTTATAGGTACATACTGTAAGTGAACATGAATGTATTATTTTTTAGTCTTCTAAATCTTTCACTGGCAAACAGGGTAATTTATTTTAAGTAAATTAAATGAGTTTGTGTGCGAAAGCAGGTTTGCCTTTATCGGCTGGTTCAATTTCCCCCAGAAACCCTAGTATTGATGTCGACTACTAAATGACTGGAAGCATTGCTTTATTCTAAGTCCAAAAAAAAGGCACCTGGGAAGATGTGACCACAGCCTGTACCTTTGTGCTGATTGGACACCATGTGCCTCTATGCTGATTAGAAACTCTACACTTTCATGCTGATTGGACACTCCAATGCTGACATGACAATTCACATCTTATATGGTATATGTCTATACAGTATTATATATAGTATAGTACTATATAGTACTATATAGACTTATTTTTCAGAAGGGTCAAAATATGTGATATTTTGTGCCCAGTGTTACACACCAGTTTTGACACCTTCATCACCACCAAGAAGGAAAAGAAGAAGAAAACAAGCATGATGGCTGTGTAAAGTCAGTAACAAACATATCAACAAATGGAGTAATGACCAAATGTGATCTCCACTAAATTAGATCAGCTATTTTACAGCACACCTAATGAACTTCATCTATTGTTTAGGTACATTAGAATCCAAACTTCAAACAGGATTTTAAAAGAACCATTTTTAAAAATCCTTTCTAACTTTGAACATTGGATCATTTCATCCACATGTAACTGTTAACAGAATAGTGCTTGATTTACTAGAACATCTTTTCTCGGTGTAATTTTCTTTGTCCTACCCAGCTGTGTTCTCTGCCCCACTTACCTTTGTTCATAAGAGGCCTAACATACCAATTCAGTTTCAAAGACACAGCAAAACACCTAATTGATTCTCTTTCAGAATCGGATGGGTTGTTCTCCAGTGCTCTTCTGAATGGATGAGAGGGGTTTGATTAGAGCCCTTGATGCATCTTGGTTTGGCTTCTGGTGTCACAGATGCAGCCTCCGTCTTGAGGGAGTTTAACTGGCCCTGCATGATGAATGCCAATGATGATGCTATATTATCCCTCACACAAACTCCCTTGCTCACATGTTAAGTGGACACAGGTTCTGAACCTAGACACATGGAATCCAGCTGTGGATTGTCATAGGCACTTCTTCAGATCTCTAGCAAGCTCTGCAGGACTTGTGCAAAGACAGATAAAGAAAACACGTGTGTGCTATTATAACATGCTTGGGACCATGTTGCTGCTCTCTGCTCATCTGAGTGTTGTGTGTAATGATGTGTGGCAGATCTTTAAGTCATTTCCTGGTGACTAGTGCATTGTTTCTATAATCTATAGATTGCTTAATATATGCAGCACACCTTTACATCCCCTAAATCAAACCTCTTCCCTGGTTTAGGAAATTTAGGAAGAATTCAAGCCAAAAAACTAACAGTTTAAAAAAAGATTTTATATTAATAGTATTTGATGAATACATTACAATATTCATTTATCATTTAGATTATAAGCTAAATTGCATCGAACTGTTTGTATACTTGTGTAACAGAATGGACTGTGTTCACGGAGGGTGCAATGACTGGGCCGGGACAATAGGGGAGCTGTGGGGCTGAGTGACAGGAAGTGCCCAATCTGAAACGATGGCTTCCCTTTAAAAACAGGAAGTTGGAGGTGCTGGGAGGGTTTTTTGGTCTCCTCTGTGCAGGGGGTAAGGTTGGTGGCGTGCAGGTTGATTTCTTTGGAGTGTCTGTGTCAGGTGTGTGAGGTATTGGGAGTGTGTATGTGTTGAGGCTGTTTAATTTACTTGTGTCTTGCCTGATATCCTGTAGTGCCGGCGAGTGCAGTTTCAACGTGTGTTTGGGTGCATGGTTGTGTGTGCGCGTGTGGTTGTTTAAGTTGGTTGTGTTGTCTCAGACAGGGTGGCCAACCTGTACTGGGACACCGTGCGCCACCAATTACTCTAGCCAGTGGCCTAGTGTAGGCGGGAGTTTGAATTTGGCAAGGTGTGGTGGGTTTATGCTTTTAGATATTGTTGTTAAAATTAATAAAAGTAATTTGATTTTAATTAGTTGGGTGTAAAGCCTGTGCATTGGGGGCCACTGGCTGGGGTGAGGAGTCTAGCTGTTCACTACAGGCTTATTCCAGGTTTTGTAGAGGTTTCATTTTGATGAGTTTGTAATACTTTTAACCTTTTCCACACCAAATTATTGGGTGGTTTTGTAGTGGGTTCTGTAGTTGGTTTGTATGATTGGTGTTTCCTGTTTGTAGTGTTACCCCTGTAGGTGAGCAGCTATTCCTCCAATCCTCCCATGTGTCTTGTGTATCTGCTTTAATAAACCCTCAAGTATGTTTTGATCTGACTTATTGCTCTTTGGTGGTGTCGACAACTTACTGGTGTCTGAACCTGGGTGTTACATCTTGGCATAGTCTGCAGGATCAGTATTTTAAGGTTGTTACACCATTGAAGATGTCTCAAAGTCAAAATGAGTGAGTTGGGAGATCATGAGCTTTTTCTATGCCATCCCTCTTTCCATACATGACTCCTTGCTCTAGATTCTCAGGGGGGAGAGGGACTAATGACATTTCTTTCAAGCAATGGAAAGGTGAGTTGGAAATGTGGTTCCGAATGTATGCTATACCTGAAGAAAACCAAATTGATTGGGTTTTTAGCTGCTTAGATGGGGAAGCGAAGCGGGAGATGGCCATTCTGCCTGACACTGACAAAGATACGGTGGCAAAAGTTTTCCAAAAGCTTAAAGATTTATATGCTAGCCCTGCCTTTGCCTCAGTCACTCGTGCACTGTTTTTTAAGTGTAGGCAACATTCAGAAGAGAGTGAGAGGCTTTGCGCTCCGGTTACAGGAGTGTTGGCAGAAGATGATGGTGAATGACTCTGCCGATATCCTGAACCCAGAGGTGCTAATGCGAGACCAGTTTATCTCTGGACTTTCTGATGAAGGGCTGAAGAGGGATTTGAGGTTAAAGGTAACATTGGATAATGCCCTTAAATTTGCAGATGTGAAGACTGAGGCAGTGCTGCGTGCTGGGTTAGAGGAAGAGGGCCATGCTTATTGTGGAACAGTGAGGAATGCCCCACAAACACAACCTTGGGACGATGATCTTAAGAAACTAAAAGGTGAACTGAAAGTGGAGCTGTCAAAGGAAGTCGAACTTCAGGTGAATACTCTCTCCCAGACCCTCTTGCAGGGTATAAGGGAAGAGTTCCAGAAAGCAAGACAGCAGGGGAGTCCCCAGAGCAATGGCTCATTGGAGGTCCCCCAAAGGTCACGCAGCTACTCCCCAGGCCCAAGATGCCAACGGGCAGGCCAACAGCCTAGGCCCCGTGAGTCTGATGAACAAGGGCGCCCTATATGCTTTAACTGTAGGACCCCTGGTCACATTGCCCGCCAGTGCCCTAAGCAGAACTTACAGCCCACTTTAAACTAGTGCCCCCTACTGTTGAGGATCAAACGGTAGGCCCACTGGCAAATGATCCACTACATACACTCTCCAGGTTAGGGGGAAAATTCATGTCCTACTCCTCTCCAAGTAGTGTCTGCAGTAAACCCTACAACTTTTAAATCAGTCTCTCATCCTGTTGTCACCGTTCCACCAACAAACCCGTCCCCTTTGACACCGTCCACACCAAAACCTGACCTACCCCCTACAAGTCCTCTGTTGCTGCATGTAGTTAACTCCACAGCAGCAAATGGCCCTTCAAGCACGAGTTTGCCTCTATGCGATCTTGTTGGAGAATGCCCCATGATTCAGGTGTCCATGGATGGAGTTGCTGTTTCATGCCTACTGGATACGGGCTCTCAAGTTTCCATGATGCGTCAGGACTGGTTTGAAGAGCACTTTGGAAAGAATGGTCAGCGGCTAAAGGACCCAACCTCTTGGCTAAAGTTGAGGGCAGCCAATGGCAAAGAGATACCGTATCTGGGTTATGTAATGTTTCAGATGGACATTGCTGGTGTAGGCCTAGAGAAGGTGGGAGTAATTGTGGTAAAAAATTCATGTCTGACAGTCTCTGCACTAGTGGGGATGAATATTATCAGAGAAGTGTGGCAAGTTTTGTTTCAGAAGAGCGGCCCAGGGACGTCAAGAATCAACCATCATTGAATGCCTTGGGAAAGGTCACATGGCAGAAAGCTATGCACATCTGCCAAAAAGAGCACCGTTTCACCTCACCAGAGGGCTTTGTGGGCTATGCCCGTTTGGCTAGTCGGCGCCCTGTAACAGTGGCAGGTAATCGTGAGGTGCTGTTGAACTGCAGAGCTAGAAACGGACCTTGTGGTCGAAGTTATGAAGCCCTCATGGAGCCGCTACCTATAAGAGATGGCCTGCTGGTGGCTCGTACCTTGGTGAATGTGAAAAATGGCCAGATGCAGGTGCGTGTTCGAAATATCAGTACTACACCATTGGCGGTGTATCCGTACCAAAAATTGGGAGAATTGTTGACATTAAAGGTGTGTGAAGTGTTTGATGACTGTCCTGACTTGCAGTTGGCCCCAATGACGTTGGTGGGGTGCCAGTCAATGCAGTGGAAGTAGGTAGTGTGAACACCAACCCACCACCTCAAGTTGACCTAGAAGGGGTTCAGTTGTCAGCTGAGCAAAAAGAAGAACTGGCCACACTGTTGAGTAAGCATCAGTCTGTCTTTTCACAGCATGAGGAGGACTATGGTTGTACGGAGACCATTTTACATGAGATCCCAACAGGTGATGCAGCCCCAATCAGACAGAGGTATCGGCAGATCTCTCCAAATCTGTACGGTGAGGTCAAAGCGCTGATTAAACGAATGTTGGATGCAGACATAATCAAACCTAGCTCAAGTCCATGGTCTTCTCCTATAGTCCTAGTGCGAAAGAAGGATGGCTCCATTCGTTTCTGTGTAGACTATAGGCGGCTGAACCAGGTAACCAGAAAGGATTCATATCCTCTACCCCGGGTGGAAGAAGCGTTAGCCAGCTTAAAGAAGGCCCGCTGGTACTCTACTCTTGACCTTGCATCTGGTTACTGGCAAGTTAAAATGCACCAAAAGGATATGGATAAAACTGCTTTTAGCACTCCTATGGGGCTGTTCGAGTTCCAACGAATGCCGTTCGGTTTGTGCAATGCACCGGCAAGCTTCCAACGCCTAATGGAGAGCTGCTTGGGAGATCAAAACTATCAATCACTGCTGATTTATTTGGATGATGTTATCGTTTTTGCTGCAGACTTTAGTAGCCACCTTGACCGCCTTGATTTTGTCTTCTCTCGCCTTTCCCAGCAGGGTCTAAAGTTGAAACCAGATAAATGCAAGCTTCTCCGAAGCAGTGTTCAATATCTGGGTCACGTGGTGTCTGATGCTGGCATAGCTCCAGACCCTGATAAGGTGATGGCTGTTCAGCAGTGGAAAGTACCAAAGTCTACTACAGAGTTGCGAGCCTTCCTTGGCCTGGCGGGGTACTATCGCAGGTTTGTGAAGGGGTTATCACAAACAGCAGCACCACTGCATAGGCTACTTGGGGGGCACTCTACTAAGAAACCTAAGGCCAAAACCTTATGCCCTCCTTGGAATTGGTCTAGTGAATGTGGAGCAGCCTTTGAATCCCTAAAACAAGGCCTTGTGCAGGCGCCAGTCCTGGCATTTGCAGATTTCACGTTACCCTTTCTGCTTTATACAGATGCAAGCCATAGAGGCTTAGGGGCTGTGCTGTCACAAAAACAGGATGGACAAGAGAAGGTTATTGCTTATGCCAGTAGGGGTCTTCAGGGTGCAGAACGCAATGATGCTAAATGGGCCATCACTGAAAAATTCCACGAGTACCTCCTTGGCGCAGACTTCACTGTATATACCGACAACAATCCCCTTGCACATCTGGCGACAGCACGATTAGGGGCAGTGGAGCAGCGGTGGGTGGCTCGGCTGGCTAGTTATAGATTCCAGGTCAAACATCGCTCTGGCAAATCAAATGTAAATGCTGATGTTCTGTCCCGCTACCCAGTAGGTGTGGTAGTGGTGCCCAAGGACGACGATGGTCTGGAGGTTCCTGGGTTCCAAGAGGTGACCGTTGAAGTGGTGCGAAGGTGCCTCTTGGGGTCCAGCTCGGCGGCCTGTAGCGGACCAGCACCAGACCGGCCACTGCCTTCTGGGGGCTCCAGAATAGGACAAGACTGGACAATGGAAAGGTGGGCAGAAGTGCAACAGCAGGACTCTGTTATCTCTCATGTATTGCGTGCTCTCCAGATAAAGAGACCTTTGCGGTGGGACGAACGACAGCGGGAAGCCCCCAACGTACGGGGGTGTTGTATCGTTGCACCCAAGACCCAAACACTAACATGCCACGGTACCAGCTCCTTCTCCTTCAAAGTCTTCAGAAGGAGGCATTTACCTGTTGCCATGACAAGATGGGACATTTCGCAACTGAAAAAACTCTGAAAACGCTGCAGACAAATTACTATTGGCCATATATGGCTATTGATTTCCAGAAATGGTGCGCAGAATGCCAACAGTGCACCCTTCGGAAAAGGCCTCGCCCCTCATCTGTTGGCCTGACCCCTGTTGCTACTTCTTACCCCCTCGAACTGGTCACGATGGACTTTTTGTCTCTTGAAGCTGCACCTGGGGGCTTCCAAAACATCATGGTGCTGACTGATCACTTCACCAAGTTTGCTTGGGCAGCAGCCACTCGGGACCAAACGGCTGCCACCACAGTGAGGGTTATGTGGCAGCAGGTCATACAGTACTTTGGCTGTCCATCCTTGTTCCACTCAGACCAGGGTCCAAATTTTGAGGCCGCAGTGGTGAAGCAGCTCTGTGAACTATACGGCTGCAAAAAGAGTCATACCACCCCTTACCATCCTGAGGGTAACGGCCTCACAGAGCGTTTCAATCAGACCCTACTTGGAATGCTGGGAACTCTGGTGGAGGAGAAGAAACAAAGGTGGGCTGATTACTTACCCAAAATGCTGCATGCCTATAATAACACTGTCCATAGCTCCACAGGGTATACACCATCCTACCTCATGTTTGGCCGGCATGTCAGGACCCCCCTGGATGTGATGCTGGGGCACCCTATGGAGGAACAGAGTACTGTGGAGGAGTGGGTGAGAAGACACCATGAGTGTTTACATTATGCCTACAGGAGAGCTGGGGAGTTGGCTGGCAGGGCAACATCAAAAGAAACAACACGACAATCAAGGTCTCCTGGGTCCTTTAATGGTGGGAGAACGTGTGTTGGTCCGTAATGTTGGTCCCAAGGGACAGGGCAAACTGGCTAACTTCTGGAGCAGTATGCCCTATGTGGTGATTAAACAACCAAACTTTGACATACCTGTTTACGTTGTTAAGCCTGAAAAGGGGAGTGGGAAAGAAAGGGTTTTGCATAGGAAGTTGCTTCGGTCTTGTCCTCTGTCTTTACAGGCCTCTGGGGAAGAAGCGGCAGCAGCCACAGATGGACCCGGACTCTCAACCCAAGCTGCAGGTGCGGCTGGACCCCCAACCCCTTGGCTGCTCCCACCGACCTGGTTCCTACCATCTCGGGCAACCTGCACTCCCTCTGCACGACTGTTTACAGAGGATGGGGCTGCCCCTGGCGCTGAGGGACCCCGTCGGTCACATCGTACCACCAAAGGCATCCCACCAGAAAAATATGCGGATGCTTGAGGTCAGCCTGAGGACAGGCTGTGGAAAAGTGGAGGGGGGTGTAACAGAATGGACTGTGTTCACGGAGGGTGCGATGACTGGGCCGGGACAATAGGGGAGCTGTGGGGCTGAGTGACAGGAAGTGCCCAGTCTGAAACGATGGCTTCCCTTTAAAAACAGGAAGTTGGAGGTGCTGGGAGGGTTTTTTTGGTCTCCTCTGTGCAGGGGTAAGGTTGGTGGCGTGCAGGTTGATTTCTTTGGAGTGTCTGTGTCAGGTGTGTGAGGTATTGGGAGTGTGTATGTGTTGAGGCTGTTTAATTTACTTGTGACTTGCCTGATATCCTGTAGTGCCGGCGAGTGCAGTTTCAACGTGTGTTTGGGTGCATGGTTGTGTGTGTGCGTGTGGTTGTTTAAGTTGGTTGTGTTGTCTCAGACAGGGTGGCCAACCTGTACTGGGACACCGTGCGCCACCAATTACTCTAGCCAGTGGCCTAGTGTAGGCGGGAGTTTGAATTTGGCAAGGTGTGGTGGGTTTATGCTTTTAGATATTGTTGTTAAAATTAATAAAAGTAATTTGATTTTAATTAGTTGGGTGTTAAGCCTGTGCATTGGGGGCCACTGGCTGGGGTGAGGAGTTTAGCTGTTCACTACAGGCTTATTCCAGGTTTTGTAGAGGTTTCATTTTGATGAGTTTGTAATACTTTTAACCTTTTCCACACCAAATTATTGGGTGGTTTTGTAGTGGGTTCTGTAGTTGGTTTGTATGATTGGTGTTTCCTGTTTGTAGTGTTACCCCTGTAGGTGAGCAGCTATTCCTCCAATCCTCCCATGTGTCTTGTGTATCTGCTTTAATAAACCCTCAAGTACGTTTTGATCTGACTTATTGCTCTTTGGTGGTGTCGACAACTTACTGGTGTCTGAACCTGGGTGTTACACTTGCAGTTGGGAAAGTCTGATCATTTTGTTTCAAAATGTTCTTCATCCTGTGAACCCCATGGTTCTCCATCTTCTGATAACAGAGTGAGTTATTCTGTGGTTGCAGAGTAGACAGTGAAAAACATATTTTTACTAGACATCAGATACGACAATAACATTGTGGCTGAAAATGATCATCGACAAAGTCCGTGACTGAATCTGATTCAGCTGTGGAGAAAAAATAAATATCAAGGTGAGTCAACCTGTGCTCTTTTGCTGCAAAAGATCATCTATAAAATATTCAACACTTCAGACTACCATAGATCCTGAAGATCTATACTATAGGTTTTTTTGTAAAAAAACTGTAAAATTGATTGGCTGAATGTGTGGAAACGAAAAAAAACAAACCCTGCTTCTTTTGACAAAAAAAAAATCTGTGGGGGTCATACGAGTGATGAGTGATGAGGTTTGTATTTCTAAGGCATTCCAGTGCAGAATTACTGCTACTGGAGCAGCTCTGGTGAAAACCAGCATCCACTGGGAAAGCCTGATCTCACATCATCACTCCAACTCAGAGATAGTTCATAAAGACAGGCCAAGGGCTAGAGCTGTGAGGTATTTGCAGGGGGGTCTACAGCAGCGATACTGGGAGCTGTGACCTTTTTCTCCAAGCACAGACACTACATCATTGTCTGTGAGGCAGAGTTTCTCTGCTGGCTGAGATAAAGTGGATGGCTATATCAGGGGATCTGCCTCTCTGCCCTTTGAAATCTTTTCGATTAATTGCAGGGCAGGTAGATGTAAGGGCAGTCACCTTTGGTTAAAATAATCCTGAATAATGAAAATTCCCAGACTAAATCAGCAAGGGATGGCACTCTGGTGCCCTGGCCCACATGTTCAGAGCAAGCTATACATTAAAATGGAATAAATGTCCCATTCTGAAGCACGTGTGCTAGCCTGTGGCTAATGCAAACAGCCTGCAGCAATGATCACCATATGCAAGGTAATTATTCTTAATCTGCGGTTGAACATAACATATTAAGATCAATAGTGAAATTCTGAAATAAGTTCCTAGAGCAAATAATGACACTTATTGTAGGTATACATGAAACAAGCATGCTGTTTTCTTTATACTTTCAGAGAAATATGTGGGATGTCTGTTTTTTCCTTATATGTCTTGAGGCACAAAGAATAAATAGTAAACTGACAGCTAGAAGGTTAATTAAATGTTATCATATAGTCAGTCACGCTACTCTTACCTGCATCATGAAGGTTTAATTCAATATTCTTGGATTCTTGGATTTTTTCTATAAAAGCTCATAATTATGCAGCACATTTTTTCATATACTACATAGGAAATAAAAAATAGAAAGAAAATAGAAAAATCTTGCGATGCTGCAGTTGGTCATATCACAACATACCACAGATGAATAAATCTATACCTCAGTAAGATTTTTTGACAAAGGTTTTGGCTGCCAATGTGATCCTGCTTTGCATAATTTTAACGATGAGCATTAATGAAGGCAACTAATTAGCCAGATGAGGACTGATTTTTTTTCCCTTAATGGGTAACATTCTTGCAGGTGTGTGTTGAGTACACCCTCAAATCAATGTGTGTGTTGAGTACACCCTCAAATCAAGGTATTCAAGGTATTTAAAAGCAGCACATGCAAAGCACAGTAATGAGCTATAGGAAAAGCCTGCGTAGTATGAAGAATTAAGCTCTCGTATACAACCGAAGAACATGTGCTGACTCAACATGGTTTTTCTACAATAAAAAAAAATGTTGCTTGCAAACGTTTCCTCTGTCAGAAATGTTGCTAAATCTAAATCTGCTGCTCGTAAATCTTGGGCTTTTTCCGCCCGCATCCCACGTTGAGCATCGATTGCCGACTTCACAGGTCTGCACTGAGTGTGCTGATGCGAGGACTTCTGCAGTCATTCCCAGTTAGTTCTGCAGCGAGATCAAACAGAGAGAGACACGCCGTGTCGTCCGGGGGCCTCGCATCCTCCCCGCCCGTCGGCTTTTTTCTTGCACCCTCCCCCACTAGCTGTCAGGTCTTCTGAGCCACGCTGGGGCATTACCTGTCTCCTTCTCTTTCCAGCACAGCTGCCCCGCCCCTTTCCCCCTCATTGGAAATTCTGGTGCTCACCTGACAAAACCCCAGCAGGGGCCTCCTGCCATCTGCTCTCATCTGCATGCTGGCACAGGGGCAACCACCGAGGCGCGCTGGAGGAGCTCAGCTGTAATGCTGCCGTCTCCAGCGGACGCTGCTCTAGGAATATCTGAAGCGGTAAGGCTACAGGAGCTAAAGTGAAAAATTGCTGTCTGGAGATCCTGGACAGTTTTAAAGAAGGAAGCTGGTAAGATGTTCTGTCGAGACACACTGCCCAGTGAAAATGAATTCCTGTCTAATCACCACAGCCAATAGAGCATGTAAGCTGCTTAGGTCTGGCCTATTCGTTCTATGGCCCTTTTGTGTCCGAGCAGAAACTACTGCTAGGCAGCAGGTCCGTTCTTATTTGGCATTTGTCAAACAGGCTAATACAAACAGGGGCAGCAAGCCCTATTTTCTGAAGTGTGTAAACAACACAATGCTGGTTCAATGAAGCAGTCAAGGGCCTTTGCTTCAAATATTCAAATCACCTGAATTTAAAGCTTGTGGTTAAGTCTCACATAAGGCAGGAAGTTAAAATGCCGCACTTTTAAACAGACGGGGATTTTGGTTTATTGAAACACTGAAAGTCTTCATGGGGAGTTCCAAGTGTCTTGTCATTCTAACAATGCTAAAGTCATTGAACCGTATCATAATACCTAATAGCACTTTTTGATTACACTGAACTTTTTACTTTCACTTTGTAAGCTTCTGAAAGGGCCGTGGCTCAAATCAAAGGGTTATTAGGTTGTTGTGTCTTTTTCTGAGGACTTCACGCAAAAAATAAACATTTAAATTTTAGCAGCAGCCAAAAGTTTATTGTGGAAATCTCTAGGTTAAGGGTGGGAGGAAGGACATGAAAAAACCAAAGAGCTATGAGGTAACAAGTAACATTTATCAGTGGTCTGGTGACATCTGAATAATTAGACCCAACCTGCAATAAAAGCCTTACAGCCCTAGGAACTATCTCACCTCCAGTTTGGTCTTGAATCTTGCACAGGCCACAACTGCTGCATTCTTATCAATTTGGGGATGCACCAGGTTGAGGCGTAGACACGACGCCTCCACCCGTCCAACGGCATACTTCTTTGGGTCTGCAGTAAATCCAGCTTGTGTCACCAAATCCAGGACAGCCCCTTAGGGGTTGCAGGTGTCTTGGCCAGTCATTAGTAGGCAGCAGCATATGTAGTCTGGTCTGAGGACTGTGTCCATAAGTCACTGAAATGTTGACAGAGTGAAGAAGGCCAAATGGAGTCAAGGGAATCTGCCAGTATCCCTCTGTTAAATCCAGGTTTGAGTAAAAGCAAGCATAGCCCAACTGATTGAAAAGCATTGGATAGGCACTGACTCAGAACCAAACGGTTCCGCTGGGCTTAGGAACCAGCACCATTGGACTGCTCCTATCACTGTAGGACTCCATGCAAGCAGAACAGTTGCTTGGTGATTGGCATGTTTGCCTTTCAATGCTAGGGTCTTGGGTTTGTGTCCCTATCTGGGTGGAGTTTTCATGTTCCTCTGGTCCCAACCCATCTCTCTCTGGAGCCCACATCACCAGAACAGCTATTGCCTATCTCCATGTTTTCAGGACGGTCACATTGTCTGCTTGCTTTACCTCACTGTCAGCCTCATTTTATACCATGGGACCTTGAAGGGTCCTTGCCATTTGACAAGTAGTTTAAAGTTAGTGTGGGAGCAACATGAGCACCTTGTCTCCCCGTGCACACACACACACACACACAGCATGCCACTGTTGGGCAGAAACAGTGCGCTTGAGCCCACGCCAAATTCTCCTGAGATGATTGTCATAATGAATAAGAGTTTTGCTCTCAAGTCAATGATATATTACACTACATTTTTGGTCCAACCTCCCCGTTTCCCTTGACAATGCTCTGAAACTTTTGCTCATTCAAGGGGAGAACCCTGTGGAAGGTTGTGTGACTTCTCGCAATGCAAACAGAAGGGCATCTGTCTACTCACCTCTTTGAGAAGCAACCTCCACTTCCATTGTGTTTTTAAGTGTTTGACTGACATGGACAGAGTGCCTCTGTAACACTGCATACTGAAGTGTTGCAGAGTGACAATACCTCCAGGATTATGGATTGCATAATCCAACAGGGCTAATACGAACCAGGACCCTTGTCTACTTCGCTCCAATGGCTCGATGAGGTCCATGCCAAGTCTTTCAATAGGGACCTCAATCAGGGAAAAGGGGATGGCCAGGACATTAACCAGCTGACATTCATCACATGAAACACACCACCTGTGTGTATCACCTCCAATGCTGGGCCAACAGTAGGCAGTTTAGTGTCTTCGCCATGGGATGGTAATGAAAAAAGAAAACAAAGATATGAGACTATCCAATACAACCTGGATGCTAAAGAGGGGCGTACCATTTCCCGACCCCCTGAGCAAGGTTGTTGACCTTCAATGGCTCCAATTAGCATGCTTCCATTTCAATCAGGTTTTGATATATCGCATTCTGATTACAGCTCTAATCTTCCAAGACCTGACAGATCTATCCCCATTGGTACACACAGGTATGGGTGAGGGCTGCAGATCTCCAGGGACCGTTGTCCTGATGTCCATGCGGTGGTCCTGGAAACCCTGTCCTTCTCTGCGGCACTCTCACTCCTTCCTGCAGTCCTTGTAGGCTTAAGGGGACAGACCTGCAGAGAGAGGGGGAGAAGGCACGGGAGCATGCAGAAGGCATAAGGGTTGGGAGAAGACGGTGAGGGGGTGGATGGGAAATGTAGGAGGCTTAGGGGGAAGGGACTCAGTGTAACTGAAGAATTATGGTGGTGGGAGAGAGTGATAGAGAGAGAAAGAGAGAGGGGCTCCTGCAATGAAGTATAATACAAGATGGTCCACTGCCAGCTGAATGGCTTTATCCAGTGGCTCCAGGAGGGCCATCGCCTGCAACCATCCTGCTGCTGCTAAGTCAAAACAAAGGGTTGGAGACTCCTGAAAAGTCTGTGTCTGGAAACACTGCCCACGGTGCTCCAGAGTTCGGCCAACCTGCAGTATGATGAGCCTCTTTGGTGCATCATGCTCCAGCTGTGATGCTGCAAACAACTGCTGGGCCATGAGCTGGGCTAGTCCCAAGAGCAGAGGATGTGGGCGATCTGCCCAGTTTTCCTCCAGCCATCTGCCCACAAGTCACCACATGCTCAAAGGACTCCGCAAATACCTCTGGGTCCTTCTCTGGAATCATCTGTGAGAATGATCTGACCCACAGCAGGAGCCCTGGTAGGTTGCATGAGGGTTGGGCAATCCTTGGCCTGCTTCTTTGCAATGGCTCAAAGTGCAGAGGTTGTTCCCATTGGACACTGAGCAACACCTGGTGTTGCGAGTTGCCAGTAAGCTTCTGGCATAGTGCGGAGGACTACAATGTGATGTTCATGGGTGGCATGCGTCCAAAACTCCCAGGTTTCATCACCATTGTGGAAATCTCAGGAAGGGGAGACTGCTTACTTTTCTTGGACTCTCAGCCCTACAAAGTCCTCCAAAAGAAAAACAGGGTTTTTAAAGGTTATCGTCAGTGAGATGCAGATGTGGCCGATTTTACTCACATGTTGGTTCTTGCAGGTTTCCTCTCTTCCCTGTAGATGACACTTGGCCACACCCCTGATGCTTCATCATTCTTCCAGCACTGTGGTTTATGAACCACGAGTCATAACTGACTCACGATTCATGATTCATAAGTCCACAATATAAGAAATGGGCACGAGGTGATGACCTCTTACTTCCTTGAAGCACAGGAAACTGCTCCCCTTGATCTTGGTGCCAGTTACATTGGCTCACTTTTGAAACTTACCACCAGAAAGGTTCAGTGTTCTGAGACTTGGTGGTATATTAACCCTTGAGTTTTGACCCAATTTTGTGGCCAATCTGCAGTGAAGGTGTCTGGAACACTTTACACATTGCCCATTTATCACTGCAGTTCTGCTCAGGGCTCAGTAGCATCATCACTGACTCACCTGCTCCGTCTACGGGTGTTCTGTCACATTTGAATATTCCATTACCTGTATGCAAATGGATGAATGCCTTAGGTTATGATTTATATGGGCTGCAGTGGACCAATGCACATCTTTCTGCTTATGAACAAAAGCTTGAGGCTATAAAAGATGTGTGACATATGAAGGTACTCTAAAGATACAGATTATTAGCATCTGCGTCTGGTTTTATGGGCATATTATTTGTTGGCAAAACCCCACTACCTCATCACGTCTGCTGACATTCTATAATGCACACAGTCACTGCCCTGAGATTTCTGTAGATTTGACTACATCCCAGCAAGGGACTCCAGAACGAAGAGTCTTATGTTGGAAATATTTCAGTTTACATTCTTAATGCAATTATGTAGTTTGTATTAATGTGAAGTTACAGCGAGCAGATATACTATAGTTTAGAATAGTTTTCTTTGAAACAATGAACTGGTGGTTTAATGAAGTAACCAGAGAAACCATCATGCAATCAGATGTCAATATATTATTAAATATCTTCATTATTATTGCCTTACTATTTTCTAAGCTTGTCACATTAAACATGTAAGACATTATGACATGAGTATATGGGGAAGTATAATGATGATCATTTATTACATACACATACTGTGGATCATTTGTTCTGAGGCAGAACCATGAATAGGACATACAACATATGCATTAAATCAAAGCATTCCCTCTTACATTTATGCTTGACATAAGATTCTTCTTTTTGTGTTATGGAAAAGTGATAACAGGTGTTACATTCCATCCCAAGTGCTCAATAAGTCAAGCAGTGGCTATTAGAAAAGAAAACAGGGAGTTGAAATGAGTAAGAAAACAATTATGAATGCAAATATGTCATCCAAACCCTCAGGATCTGGTGAATGGCCCATTCTGGTAGAAAATAACAGCCTGCTTCAGTGACAAAGTGTAACTTTAAAATGAAAATTCATGAAGTAATCAAGCAAACAAAACAACCATAAAGCACAGATTCATCTCTTAGATAGCTAGAGGTAAAGAGCAAAAGAGTGTGGGAGAGGAGAGAGAGATGGAGAGATAAGAGAGAGAGGGAGAGAGAGGAAGAGATGGAGAGAGAGGGATATATATATAGAGAGAGGGACAGAGTGGAAGAGATGGAGAGAGAGGGATAGAGAGAGTGAGAGAGAGAGAGGGAGAGAGAGAGAGAGAGAGAGAGAGAAGTGCTTGCTTGCAGCAATATTGCCTGTTTTGCCTTGAGATGCAAATCTTGCTGGAGAGCAGATTCATTTTCCTTGAAATAAAAATAATTTGCATTTTAAGTTCCCACCATTATTTATCTTTCCCCATTATATTTCATCAAATCTAATATTTCATCAAGACCCATTCACCTCTACCCAGGTGTGAACGCATTATAACATTTGTCAGCAGTTCCTTGAAGTGATAACACAGTTATATAAATGCTTCCATCAAAAGTTTTTTAACAACTTTCCTAATCTGTTTGTATTTTGAAGCTTCGGAAATG
The DNA here is from genome assembly GCA_020368025.1 of Brachyhypopomus occidentalis. NCBI lineage: Eukaryota > Metazoa > Chordata > Actinopteri > Gymnotiformes > Hypopomidae > Brachyhypopomus > Brachyhypopomus occidentalis. Next base: position 6,276,803 of record JAGXOD010001351.1, on the reverse strand, counting down.
AACCCATTACTTGTTTTATTTCTTTTGATGTCTTCAGTTGCAGCTGTTATTGGAACCCAAACTATTTCCTCTGTGGTCCTTTAGCAAGGTGCACCGTGCAGCACATCGTGCTCTGAAGCTAGTGTGCAGCTAACGGCATTATAACGTGTATTACAAATACAATTTTAGACAAGCACATCAAACCTAAGAACCGCCTGCCTACATAATGTTATAACAGTTTCAATAAAAAGTTTGCAATTAATTAGATATCTGCATTCAATCCACATATAATGTTATCAAATCATAATTAAAGCCATTAACCATGACAATATCAAAACAGCAACAAATGGCCAGCACACTCAGCATATAGACACTGGTTAGGAACATCACATTTGGTTTTTAAGACCAGAAAAATGGCAGGGGTGAGGAGAGTCCTCTAATGTGCTCATGCTTCCAGCAATGCACAGACATGGCATCCATGGGTTACCAATAGAGTGCTGAGATTAACCCAAGCAATCGAGTAACTCCTGGGTTGGTGTGTCAGTCTGGAGGAACTGACCTTTAGAATTAACGTGCAGGTTCTGATAATGACTCTGGGTGAGGGAGAGCGAGTGAAGGCATTAACAGTGTCCTTACTTTGTTATGAAATATAATCAGTCCTCAGCGCTGAGACTCTATATGAGAAACAGATGGGGAAAGAAATGAACTGTGAAGGGCAGAAGTAAATGTCTCTGACACACATTAACTCACACAAGAATCTCTCACCTAAACACACACCCGCATGCCACCCAAGCCCACACAATGGACATGTGCACACACACACACACACACACACAGAAAATCCCCTGCATAGTGTACTTACATAATTACACAAGTGCACAATAAGTTACAGTTACCTGGTTGTTTCTTTAGGACAGGCATTAATGATGTTGTGCTTCTCCGAGTCAATGCCAGTGACCTTCCCCAGCACTGATCAGACCTGCTCACGGCGACGTGCTGTAGAAGATCAGTCAGCTGACCCAGAACCATGGCAACGTGCTGTAGAACATCAGTCAGCTGACCCCGAACCATGGCGACGTTCTGTAGAACATCAGTCAGCTGACCCAGAACCATGTGGGATCCAGTGTTGCTGCTCCAGCAGCTCCATCTGACTGATAATCTCCTCTCAGCTCCCTGAGCCAGAAGGAGAGTCCCTCAGCCACACCCACAGACCAGAGGGAGAGCACCTTGGCCACACCCCCAGACCACAGAGAGAGTCCCTCAGCCACACCCCCAGACCACAGGGAAAGCACTACGGACACACCCCCAGACCAGAGGGAGAGTCCCTCAGCCACACCCCCAGACCAGAGGGAGAGTGCCAGAGGGAGAGTTTGGTTAAGTGCTAGAAATCAATAATGCTAATCAGAGAGTGTCCATTCTGCCGCTGGTATTGATGCTAACTTCAATGTTGTGATGAAACATAACATATAACTGTTACTTTGTTTCTGGACTTGAATTAAATTGTCTACAGATAAGGCCTTATCAGCCCTAAGCTTTCCTGTGAAGCTCCAGATTGCCTATTAGAGAGAATCTTCTGACTTGGTTTCAATCTAAAGAAAGTTTGATTATACAGGGGTGCAGAAAGAGGACAAACACAGTCCTAGAAAGCCTGAATAATAGAGTTTGAGAATTCAAGGATATTTGTTGATGACATGCTGACAAAAGTGTGCGTTCTTCTGTTCATTTATTTTCAACATGACCTACAGGTACAGTTCCTGGAATGAAAATGAAAGTGGGTTGTGATTTTACTTAATCAACACCATAGTTTGCTTCTCTTTCTAAGATAAGCATCCTTCATAAGAATGTTTGTATGATTTTATTAGGTCATTGGCTGCAAGGCCCACAACCACATCAGTCTCAAGACAAGAGCCTCCATAAAAGGCCAAGATCTCCTACAGCAAAATCAATCCAATCTGCCTCAATATACCTTAATGTCATCCAATAGAGCACAGCACTGGAGAAAATTGGGCACTGATTTGCATTCAACTATTTAACTACACACCAACATCCATCCTCTTTTAAATTGCTTTTCCACACTATCGGAGGAACGGAGAGATAATGTAAACACCTTGGCTCTTTTAATTAAATGGCAGTTTAATTAAGATGCTGATTTGCTGCTGGTTCTCTCTGAGTCCAAATCAGAGTGAACAGGCAAAGGATGTCTAGACCTCGGCACACATCAGCCATGGAAACATGGCCTGAATATCAATAGAGAGCAATGGTCACTGTTACATTTGTAAAAAAAAAAGAAGCAAATTGTTACTTTGTGTATTGTTGTAAGAAAGTCATTTCCTGTTTCCAGACACACACTCTTGAGCGATGTCTTACAGGTGACCATGCAAAATTCATAAAAAAAAATGCTCATAGGAAAATATTTAGGCTTCTCTAACCAGCAGAAAAGGCATCCCCAGCTTCCCGGGCTAACAACATCTCTTTGTAGGCCATGTGTGTGGCTGGCGCCGCCCCTGTGGTGGCGTTTTGAGACACGGCTGGTAAATGATCGATGATGGGAGTGCAGGAGCCAGCGTGTGGGGGAGGAGGGATGGGAGGGGGTCGGCCTGCGTGAGACGTGATTGGCTGTGGTAGACTCAAGGCAGGGTCCTGCGAGAGCCATGCTAACTGATGTGTCAGGCATTTGTGTCCTATCTACCAGCTCGTGTTAGTTCAGGGCCGACACTCCTACAGCCCAAGTCCAAAGAGACAGCGTCCTCCACGGCATGTTAAGCACGTTAGCCATCAGATCTCTGTGGGACTGCAGCAAGAAGCACTCTGATTTAGAAAGAGAAGGAAAGAACAGGAAGCACACCTGTGGCTGGATGCACCTATAAGCAAGAGAAAGGCCAAAGTGTCCAGCATAACGGGACAGCTTGTAGTCTGGCATTAGCATTATGGAAGCTTAATGTCAAGATCTTAAAATGCCACTGCATGTCCACTTGTGTGAAAGTTCCTGTGTTGAATATAGTTCTGAGTCACATTGCGGTGGGCCTGCATATTGCATTGCAATACTCTGCATCACAATACTCTGCATCACAATATTCTGCATCACAATACTCTGCATCACAATACCCTCTGGCTGTTGGTGGAGACTTTTGGTTATCCAGCTTTGTCAGGTGCACTGCAAATATGCATGTGGGAAACATGATTGATTTGTGATAACTATATTGTCCCACATCCGAACTAAGAAAATTACAGGTCTGTCACAAATCCAGACGCTTATTTAAAGAGAAAACCCCCAAATCTCAAATCACAGCTTGTCCCTAGTCTCCTACTGACTTAGACATTGGTGGTTGAATGACAGTGGAAAAAAACCTCCAAAAAACAAAAACGTTGTTGTGAACTTGAATGCCATGGGAAGACAGAGATAACCACAGTAGAAGCAAATAAAAGCAGATGTCTTAAAATACTGATCACACAGCTCTGCCCATTCATTCAGAGCAGGCTACTCAGTGAAAGGGTTCAGGCTTCATGCTTTCCTGAGATGGCAGTCTAATTCACTTTGCCTCGCCCATTATTGGCTTCTGCTCCCCAGGACACGAGTTTGTGATTTGGTCCGTGTGTTTGGAGGCCGGTCTCGCCAGAGGGCTCCCTAGATCAGACACAGTGGGGTGTGTGGCAGAAAACACAAGAAGGACATTTCGCATAAGGTGACATAAATCAAGTTTTGACACAGGATGTCAGGAAAAATTCTTATGTCGCTCGATAAAGAAAGAAAAGTAAAAAGACAAGCCAGCTGTTGAGTGTGAGGACATTACACCATGTGGGTACTGAACAGTGTGTGAGGACATTACACCATGTGGGTACTGAACAGTGTGTGAGGACATTACACCATGTGGGTACTGAGCAGTGTGTGAGTACTGTACAGTGTATGAGGACATTACACCATTAGAGATATGTTTTGAAAGGAGTGTGCTTAGCCCGTGCTCAGAGCCTAAACCCAGTATGACCAGAACAGATCTGGGGTTTGAGCTCCACCCAGGAAGACAAGTGCTGCTGTGGCTTCAACAAGCGTTATATATTTCTTTAAGGTTGATTTTAATCCACTCTCAGGCTACCAGCAACTCATGCGCGCACACTTAGCAGGCTCTGTGCACAGGCGTTATCTGCGGGTAAACAGTGAGGGACAGATTACTGGAGCCATAGGAAAGAGAAGCTAGGCTTCCTCAAGTAAAACAACTTATGATAAACTCCACAGGGCAAAGACACAGCGTTCTTCACTGGGTTTCACTATGTAAAACTGAGAGGTGACTCCTTACCATGGCCAATCTTTGCACTAGCAAAAGAGGTGTTGTGTTGTGAGGTGAATATGTTTAAGTGTAAAACAACGACACATACAAGAAAGTGGACAGCGGAAAAAAAAACGAGAATTCCATACCAGAAATACATTTGAGAAAACCCTCAAAAAAGCCTTTGAACATTAAACAAGGATTTTGTATGAAGTATGCTCTTGCAAATCCCTCGAATCTGTTCAGAGCAGATAGAGAGGTTTTAATTGCTTTCCACACGTTTAATTAGCTCTGTTTATTTTGATTCAGTACTGTGAAGACGAAACAAAAGATAATTCTGTTATTCATCAGAGAGACAGCAGGTTTTTTTTATGTTGGAAGGAAAACAGAACCTAAATGAAATTTCAGAGAGACTGTAGACTGGTGTCACAGAATTTCAAGGGCACAGCTCCTGTGGTCTGAGCGTGCACAGTAGGGGCCGAGCCAGCCTGTTGTTGATGCAACCCGCTTTGCATGAAAAGAAACAAAAGAGTTCAAAGTCATCCGTCATCTTGTGCAAGACCCATCCATCATACGCGACTGCTGTTGACATCTACGCTGCTTCACTTCCTGTCAGCTGGATTGTGTCGGTCGGCAGGTGTGACCAGGAGGATGCGTCCTCACCCTCACAGAACCACTGCCCTGCGATCTACTCAAGACTGCCACCTCATAGAAGAGTCATCAGAGATCAGCGGTAAAGCCGATTCTCACCGCCAGCCACAGACCTAAGTTTCTGGGCGTCATACGACACCAGACCTCATGCCTTGCTAAAATAACACCCAATAATGCTGCGTGCCCTGTCACTACTTATTCAATTAATAATACAAGTTTGAAATAGTATGTGTATGTGAAATGGTATTCGTTACATTGCCAGCTTAAGGCAAACTGCATGCCTTGTTCAGGTATATGAGCTATTTTACTTACACATGTGTACTGCATATCAGGTGTATGTTACCACTGAGCCTCTTCCTTCATCTCAGCACTGGACTCTCAGTTCTGCTGTGTAGAAGGAGGTTCTCCCAGCTGCATGGAGCATATTCTATTTGAATGGCCATTTCTCCTTTCAAAAGATGAGAGAGGCATGGTAAAAAAAAAAAATCTCCATCAGAGAAAAAGCCGATTTTCCATTCCAATGCGAGCCTCCCAAGTCTGTGACTGTCCCAGCACATGAGGCATACGTGGGATATATCCAGCTCTGCTTCGTCCTTTCATGTTCAAAACACCTTACTTCAAAAACGCAAGAGGGCTAGTGGGTGGGGGATGGCGAAGGAAGCTTCAGTGTTATTTCTTACAGGACACAGAGATGATACGTGTCTGTTTGAATTTCAACTTGCCTGTCAAGTGAAAAGTACAAAGAAGCGGAGGAGTTTTCTCTTTAATATTTTTAACCTACTTTGAAATGGAAAAAAGTCCTTGAGACGATGCATAAATCTCTTTTGTAACAATGGACTGCAACATTTACTATACCTACTGCACCTCCTGTTACTGCCGACGAACCCCATCATGGTACTAATACTGTCCAAATAAGTATCTAAACATTATGAGTTTCAAACCTGTATGAAGTTAGCAGAGTGATCCAACACCCACTCTCATTTCAACAGTTCAGTCAACACACACACATACGCACGCATGCATGCACACACACACATACACACACAATCCACCACACGCACATACACACACACCTAATCACAGTTACACACATCACATGCTGTTTGTGTTTTATTTTACTAATAGATTTTACAAGCATTTCTACATTTCTACGACCTGTTTTTTTCTCATGAAAAATTACACGTCTTGTCACTTTTTTACATGTCTTTTATCATTATTTTGCAATATCTAATATTAGACAACACTTTATCCCAGATGGGAAATTTAGGTGTTAGCAAAATAACATGCAGCAAAAGACATAACACTAAAATACCTAAATACCATAATACATCTAAAAGAGAAGAAACTAAACAACAGGAAAAAACAATAGTATTTGTACCATATCATAGATTTAGCTAGTGCTAGTGACACAGATGGCACACAGTTGCCAATACCTGAGTAATGTTTCCTTCCCTAGAACTCATTCATAAGGAATGATACTCACAGCCTACCCATTTGCCACAGATTACACATTTACACTCAGGGTTGGGCATCAGGGTTCATATAATGACATGCAAGTGACAGTTCTAACTTGGAACGCACACCCCACCACAACGCAATGCAAATGCGTTCAGACAGCATATCAACCTCAAAGGACAAGCAAAAACACTTTAAGTGCATACTGATGTCTCTCTGTCGGTGGATTTAACAGGCTTTGTGATTTTCTGTCCAAAGCCCTGGTGTATAAAGACATTTTCGATCGTTATCACTTAACATTCAAGGCAGGAATATAAAATGGCCCTTAAAGGTGGCCTAAAAAAACGTGGTTCTCAAAGATCTTAAAAAGTTCTTCTGATGCAAATATTATCAAGTGAGTCTATATAATACCATATTGTCTATTTAATGTTACATAGAGGAATGAACATTGAACATTGTGTTCAGAGCTTCTGGAAGGGATAAGAGGCTGTTGGCAAGAGGTCAAACTCCTGTAAAGGTACCAGGTGCTTGTAAATGTGCAGAAGTTGTAGCAGGACAAGATATTTTATCCTCACTGGCTACTTTATTAGGTACACTTTGCCAGTACCAGAGAGGACTCTCTTTTATTTCCTCGTGGCATAGATTCAACAAGGCACTAGAGACATTCCTCTGAGCTTTTGATCTGTATTGACATGATGGCATCAAACAACTGGCTTTAGATTCATCAGCCTTACACACATGATGCAAACCTTCTATTCCACCACATCCCAAAGGTGATCTTGTGGATTGAGATCTGGTGACGAAGTCATCTGAGTATAGTGGATGATGAACTTTTTGTGACATGGCACATTATCCTGCTGGAAGAAGACGGGCATTTAGGCATGGGCATGGGCATCAATACTCAGGTATGCTGTGGTGTTTAAATGATGCTGAATTGTTGTTAAGGGGCCCAATGTGTGCCAAGAAAATATCCCCCAAACAATTACACCACCAGCAGCAGCCCGAACCATTTATAAAGGACAAAATGGATCAATGCTTTAATGTTGTTTACGCCAAAGTCTGATCCAACCATTAGAATGTCGCAGTAGGAATTGAGATTCATCAGACCAGGCAACAGTTTCCCAATCTTCTATTGTCCAATTTTGGTGAGCCTGTGCGAATTGTAGCTTCAATTGCTTGATCTTAGCTGATAGGAGTGGTACCTGATGTGGTCTTTTGCTGTTGTAGCCAGTCTGCTTTAATGTGTGACATGTTTTGCATTCAGAGATGCTCTTTTGCATACCTCAATTGTAACAAGTTGATATTTGAGTAACTGTTGCCTTTAAACCAGCTCAAAACAGACAGAGAAGGCCATTCTTTTTTTACCTCTGGCATCAACAAGGCATTGGATATTGAATAACTGGATACCTTTTTCTCTATTGTGGGCCATTTTCTGTAAACCCTAGAGATGGTTGTGTGTGAGAATTCCAGCAGCTTCTGAAATACTCAGACCAGCCTGTCCAACACTAACAACCATTTACCATTCAAAATCACTGGTAAGAATCCCCCTTTTTCCCCATTCTGATGCTTGGTTTGAACTTCAGCAGGTCATGTTGACCATGTCTACATTCCTAAATACAATGAGTTGCTGCCATATGATTGGTTGATTAGATATTTGCATTAACGAGCAGTTGAACAGATGTACCTAATAAACTGGCTGGTGAGTGTGACTACAGCTCTCCTAATTAAACCACAGAAATTACCTGTTTTGTATGCGATGACATTTGAAGAGAGTACTCTCTGATTCAGAATAACAGATGCCCCTACTCGTTTAACGGGTTGTAAGTCGCTCTGAATAAGTGCGGCTGCTAAACACCCAAAATGTAAATGTAGAGCCGTAATTAGATCATAGCTTTCTAGGTAAAGACAGTAAACCAACAACCTATACTGTCCTTCCTTCATTTTACCACCTATACTAAACCACTAACATTGCCGCTCTATTTGTATATGTGAATATGAAAGTGTATTATGTATTTGCCTATTTATGTATTTAAATGAATCCCATTCATAGGAAAACACCATAATAATAGGTATTTTAGTGTCACACTTGTGCTTAACTAAGCTAAGCTAATTCTATGTGAGCAGTGTTATACAACATCTCACCTTCTAGCAATGTTTTTTTATACGATGTGGTGTGTTCAGAGAATCATTAACGTTCCTGCCAGACCCCATAACCACAAATAAAACTGCCTTGCGGTGGCACATGTCCTGTGCACTAATCGATATGAATCATCCTTTATGACGTGTGCCATGAATATAATGACAAATTTAAAGCAGAGAGACACAACTGCATTGCTTCCTCTTTGAACACTATTAATACTATAATATTAAACTAATACTATAATAATAATAATCCTACAATATATACAATATATAATACTATAAATTGATATAGATAGGGCAGACAGAGCACCCTGTGATGCAAAATATTCTTAAGTAGTACATGTATATTCATATAAAAATAATAAAATAAATAAAATACATCTATGCAGTAATCATTAATTCTAAGTATCACATCAAAGCCGCTGAATTAAATAAAAAAATGGTTGGTAAGCATTTATTCTTAGTATCACATCAAAACCAATGAATAAAATTATGACTGTCAACAAACAAACATGCACCTCACTGATCTGTTTACAAAATACCATACCACTAAAATCATCCGAGGATGGTGTATGTGTGCACACACGCACATCACATTTTATTTAAAATTATTTGGGTTTTGGGTCTGCATACAGCAGGATAACGTACACCTGTGCAGGTCATTACTGGAGAAAATGACATGCAGAGCAAGTCTGGACACTGCCAGTCTGCCGCATAGTGACCCACTAGTATGGGACAAGGATTTGTGGACAGGTTATACAAAAAATTTAGGTTTCTGGACAAAATTCGAAATGCTACATGAGGTACAAACCTAACGCGTCCTATGGCTGAGCCAATACTAGCCCAGCAGTGAGGTACGGGGGTGGAAGCCTCGAGTTGTGGGTTGTGGTTTCCACAGTGGGGACTGAGCATCTTGTTAAAATTGAAGGACAGATGGATGGTGCATAGCACAGGGAGATTCTGCAAGACAGCCTGCTTCAGTCTACTGAAAAAACGAAGCTTGGAAGCCACTTTCAGCAGGACATTGATCCCAATCACAAGGGTTATCAAGCAACACAGGAACGGAGAAAAATTAAAAGGTGGACTTTCTACAGTGACTGAGTCAAACGTCAGGAATTCAAACTGTTAGAAATCATGTGTAATTGTGTAATTCCTGGGATAATAAATCAAACAGCAATAGAGCATCCAGTGTAATGTGATCTGTGATGCATTCCTAGCATCAGAAACACATGCTTGCATACACAGTATCACTTATTCACACTACACTGAATTATTCCAAAAAGGCTACAGAATGAAAACATGATTTCGGTGCATGGCTGCAGGTGAGTTGGTAGGCTTGGTGCTGTAACGGAGAAAGTACAATCACCTTTCATCATATTAGGGATCGAGGGTGGGGCCAGAGTGACTGAGAAGAGGATCTTAAGGAGCCAGGAGAGCAATGAATGGAAGAGAATAAGTGCCCTGAAGGCAGCAGGAGAAGCGGAGCATGGAGAGGAGGAACATGGAGAGGAGGAGCATGGAGAGGCGGAGCATGGAGAGGCAGAGCATGGAGAGGCGGAGCATGGAGAGGAGGAGCATGGAGAGGCGGAGCATGGAGAGGAGGAGCATGGAGAGGCGGAGCATGGAGAGGAGGAGCATGGAGAGGCGGAGCATGGAGAGGAGGAGCTTGGAGAGGCAGAGCATGGAGAGGCGGAACATAAAGAGGCGGAGCATGGAGAGGCGGAGCATGGAGAGGTGGAGCATGGAGAGGAGGAGCATGGAGAGGCGGAGCATGGAGAGGCGGAGCATGGAGAGGAGGAGCATGAAGAGGAGGAGCATGGAGAGGCGCAGCATGGAGAGGCGGAGCATGGAGAGGCGGAGCATGGAGAGGCGGAGCATGGAGAGGCGGAGCATGCACTGGGACAGCGTGTCCCCCTGAAAAACAGATTATTATGGAACAAATATGGCACAAAAAACACAAACAGGACCCATTAGGGGATATTAAATATAAATAGTACAAAGTGCCTGCTTGTATAACAGGTAGGAGGTACTGCAGACACGGAGCCTTAGGACACCTTTACAATAGAACCACTGTTCCACATAGATGTTGTTTACGGTTGGGTATCCAACTAGACAACAAGTACGAGAATTTGAGAGCCACTGCTTCCTGCATGCTGGCAACAGCGCTGTGTTCGCTCTCCAGACGCGAGACTGTGCTCTTATTTTATGCATGACAGCGCAAGCGAAAGAAAAAGAAATCAGTTGCATTATCAAATTCTCTAATGATGCTGCAATAATGGAACCACACTAATAAACAACAGCAATGAATCCACTTGTAAATATGAGGTTTGTCAAGGTCGTTCATCAAAGTTGAATTATGAAGCTTTAAATGTCACTAACACAAAAACTCATTTGTTCACTAATGCATGAGAGCTGGATACAGTCACCTGCTTCAGGAGCGTAGGATGGTATATGTCAAACATGCATGAACACAAACAGAAGCACGACTCTTAAGGAAGCCACAGCATTCCACGGACTCTTGGAAATATGTTTAGCTGAGTGGGACGGCAAAAGGGTAGATCTTGTTCCTTTAACTACATTGCTGTGTGTGTGTGTGTGTGTGTGTATGTATCTGTGTGGAATGCATCACACACACTAACAGAACACCATGAACTTTGGCAGATGACATAATTCACTGTGAACTGCTACAAGCTAAACTATTCTAGTAGCACATACAGACCTAGTTGCCTCAACTATTATACTTAACCAAAAGACCACTGTTACACCAGCTATGACCTTTTCTATGTTTCTACTTCATAATGTTGCAGTGCTGAATTTGAGGAGTCATGTAAGAGTTTAATATTGTTCTACTGCATGGTCTACATTGACTATTACACAAATACAATATGTGGTCAAATGGCTTGAACATTGATTTTACATTATCAAGCAGATGTTTTTTACGGTTCAGTAGCCAACTAGACAACAGGTAACAGAATTTGAGAGCCACTTCCTCCTGAACGCTCTAACCCTGCATCACTGAACGCTCTAACCCTGCGTCACTGAACTGAACGCTCTAACCCTGCGTCACTGAACGCTCTAACTCTGCATCACTGAACGCTCTAACTCTGCATCACTGAACGCTTTTACCCTGCATCACTGAACGCTTTAACCCTGCATCACTGAACACTATAACCCTGCATCACTGAACGCTATAACCCTGCATCACTGAACGCTCTAACCCTGCATCACTGAACGCTCTAACCCTGCATCACTGAACGCTATAACCCTGCATCACTGAACGCTTTAACCCTGCATCACTGAACGCTCTAACCCTGCGTCACTGAACGCTCTAACCCTGCATCACTGAACGCTCTAACACTGTCACTGAACACTATAACCCTGCATCACTAAACACTAGAACCCTGCATCACTGAACGCTCTAACCCTGCATCACTGAACGCTCTAACCCTGCATCACTGAATGCTCTAACCCTGCATCACTGAACGCTATAACCCTGCGTCACTGAATGCTCTAACCCTGCGTCACTGAACGCTATAACCCTGCATCACTGAACGCTATAACCCTACATCACTGAACGCTATAACCCTGAGTCACTGAACGCTCTAACCCTGCGTCACTGAACGCTATAACCCTGCGTCACTGAACGCTATAACCCTGCATCACTGAACGCTATAACCCTGCATCACTGAACACTAGAACCCTGCATCACTGAATGCTATAACCCTGCGTCACTGAACGCTCTAAACACGCTCTCTTAGCATTCCAGGCTGTGGTGTCTTGTTATGATATGTGGTCTAAGTAATCCATATTACTGTAGGCTGCGCTGCACGTTGTGTGCTGTTCAGTGCTGCTGTGTTGATTCCCTTCTGGCTCTTCTGACAGACGATCCTCCTGTACTTGTAAAATCTGTCTCGAACCTGAAAGCCCTTAAAACCTCCACGCGCATCTCGAAAAGCAAAGCAGCGGACAAAAACTTCCATCGGTCTAGAGTACGCTGTCTTTTGGAGAACACTGAGAAGTCTACTCTTTAAAAGACTTCAAACTTGTGTAAATGACTCAGCTGCAGTGTGGAAGTGAAGACGGTGAGCAGCTTGTCACCGGCTGCTGGTGGTGGAGAATCACCAGTCATCCAGCGGGAGCAGAGGAGCGAGTGGAGACTGGTCTCCAGGCAGTTAGTGCTGGTGTCTGGCCAGCTCGCTAGAGACACGCTGCCAAATCTTTGCAGACTGGAAAGAGCCACTTAGCTATATTTAGAATCAACATTATGGCTGCATTGTTGTTGCAATGTTACAGCCACATATCGAATGTTTGCTACAAGTCTTTGGCAATTCTGGATCTCTCTCTGTTCATCAGCGTCTCTCTGGAAAAAATACTCCACCAGGGCCTGCAGTAACTGAATATATTATTAGGTGCACCTTGTGTCTTACTGGTTGTGTAGCCATTGTATCTGTTGTCAATCAGCACTGATGCTACTGAGGTAGTATGATTTTGGGACGTTGAGCTGTATGAATTTATCAGACACAGTAGTGTTGTTCACACGTCAGTGACACTGCTGTGTTGAGAAAGGTCTGCCACCCAAACACATCCAGCCAACTGTGCTCCTGTAGTCAGGGAGTGACCTTTGATGCAGTGCCAGAGGAGAGCCAATACAAAGTGTTCATGACTACAAACACGATATAGGCCGCGACTCCACACCTGCAAGCTGTGTGTTCCTCAAGGAGCAGCTGCTGAGTGTGGTTTTTGTTCCTTTCTTCTGTCAAGGTTGTGCGTGTCAGGCTCAAAGACCTTTTCCACCTCTGTGCTTGGTTAAATTTAGCAACCGTTTGCATTTTTTTTTTACTTGCGGATAGAAAAGTCTTTGCCTTGAGCAGCACACTTGCACTACAGAGATTTCCTGAGTTCTGGATGTGATGGGCTGGATCTGGAATATCAAGGAGCTCTGACAGACCAAGACCCAACTGAACAACTACACCCAAAGCTAGAAAACATCTGAGTGGGCTTGTCCAGAAAAAAACACACACATGTATTCACAACTTCAATACGTTAACATATACAGTATATGTGTGTGTGTTTGTATATATATATATATATATATGTGTGTGTGTGTTGTGTGTGTGTGTCACTATACGGGGGCCGCCTCCGTCCACAACAGTAGTTGTTGTTGTTGTGTTGTTGTTGTTGTTGTGTTGTGTTGGTCCCTCAGGTGGGCGGGCCTACTATAATCCCTAGCACCCGAGGGCCGTTTGTCTGTCTATATATGTCTTGTCTTTGTACCAGCACTTGCAGGATCAGGGGCAAAGTTTATGAATTTTTGAGGAGGAAATTAAAATGTATTTAAAATTTCACTGTATACATTGTTTAAAAAAATCATATATAGGCCATCAACATTATTTATATTTGTCTTTGAAGCAAATTTAAGCATAAACCATTAACTAAAATGCCTTTAAGACTATTAAGAACATACATTCAGTCAGCTGTCTCCAAACTTCTGACTGTACACAAAGTTTCCAGAGAGGTCCTTCATCAGCTGTGCAAGCACAGTGCTTCTGAATTAATAATAGCAGGAATCAGTTTATACTTACTCACCTGGAATCTTCTTCAGATACCCCCCCCCCCCCCCCACCCACACACACACACACACACACACACACACACACACACAATGACTGTTTCCAATGATAGCATGAACAGTCCTGAAACATGTGATGAAACTGACGTTGACTATCTGTAATCAAACATTTTTGCATGGGCCATTTTGAGAACTCGGAATTTCAAAGGCAATTGGTGTTTTGTGTCTATCGTGTTTCATTACATATGTCTGTCACATCACCTGTCTATCACGTCTGTCAAGTCACGTACGTCTGTCACATGCATATCACAAATTTATCCTTTCCTTCATCCTCTTCAGGTAATCCGAGGGCCAAACATACATGAATTTATGCGTGTGAGCGTATCACGTGACCCCCAACACTAGAGACGCCCTCTTGCTGACATTAGCGAGGCGGCTGCACGTGAGAGTGTAGCATAGTAAAGCAGACGTGCCTGTTAGCACTCTGTCTTTAATTACCAAAGAATTACTTTCCTCATCAGCATTGGAGTAATCTTGGATCCATGAAATAATTGGAGGAAATTTTAGCACCCTCATAATATGGTATGATGAAACAGAGGTTTAATTCCATGGCCCTGATGGATAAGCTATTCCACAATGAACTGAAATAGCACCTCTCCACTGATTGCTCTGTGTAGCTTTCTTTGCCTGTTATTAGCCTACAGTGGGTCTATTACAGCACCATAATTTGCAGGAAAAATGCATGAGAGTCCAATCTACAATACATCACTCCACAGGCTGAATGCAAGCAATTCAGCAGCACCTAATGATCTACTTGAGGGTATGCAAGGTTAGGACAGGCTTCCTCATAAGCTATGCTAAATATTACCCTGCTGTACATCACAGTAATGTAGGTTAAGAGTGTAATGTGTGATATTTTCCGTGAATGATTTATTTATTTTTTTTAAACACATTGTAGTGGTCCCTGTGCCACTAGTTCATGCTGTCACTGTGGTGGGGAGTGCTCTAGTACATTGTTTACACATATATTAGGCCAGGCAGTCGAGTCCCTTATTTTAAAAAGAAAGACAAAAGACATATTCTCACTTAAACGTAAAAGTCTAAATTCACATTACAAAATTACATACCAATGGGACCAATTCTAATCATAGAAATGAACATGTATGGAAAATGGCATGGAATGTCTCACTGAACCAGAAAGGTTTTTACTAAACTCGATAATTTGCTCAGTAGGTTTTGCAGCAATTACAAAGTATGCGCTTTTTTCAGAGAAATGTCTAGAGAAATGTGTAGTAAAATGTCCAGAGAAATGTCTAGAGAAATATGTAGAGAAATGTTTAGTAAAGTGTTGAGAGAAATGTCTAGAGAAATATGTAGAGAAATGTTTAGTAAAGTGTTGAGAGAAATGTCTAGATAAAGTTAGTGCTCTGCTTGTAAGTGCCAGAAATCTAGTGTCATCTAAGGCACATTACTGGTAACATGATTGCTTATTGGAACAAATGAAATGTAGCTAATGCTACATGAGAAACCTAGAGAGACCTATAGCCACATTTATTGATCACCATTCAACCACAACCTTGTCAAAAATGCCATCTTAGTAATCACAAGAAGAGGGGCTCGTCCTAGAACAGTGCATAATCAAGCAGTGACCAACATTAGACATAGTCTTCCATAATCACTGATTCCGGAGTGACCGGAATCTTGTGGAATTGTCATGAATACCAGTTACCACCTTAGTCAAGGCCCCTTTACTTTTCCTACACAGGACAGATCACATGGCATAAGTTGAAGATATATTGTAACCTCCAGGTTCACCCCAGCCACTGTCAAAAACACAGGAAGCTGAGATATGGAATAAATTTAGTCTGTTATTTTCCACCATTGACAGCCAGAGATGTGCAGGTCACCTACTCCCACTCATGGTTTTGAGTAGCACACATGCACCCAGCAGGACTGTTTTAAAACAACCAAAATAAAGGACTGGAACTTGATTCAAAGGACATGAATATACGCAAAATGTAAAAATGTTAATTTGTAAACCAAAAAAAATATATAATACAAATGCTTGATAAGTTGGTCAAATGTTAGAACACACATACTGTATATACAGTATGTTCACATTTTTAGAGGCTTCCAATAATGTATCATTATCATTTACCTTTTAATGCAGTGCCTCAAATATATTTCATATACTTCTTTCCTAAACCAAAATGGAATATAAACTGACTATACAAAACATTAGAGACACCTATACTTTGTAGGCATAAGCAAATGGCAGCCAAACCTCACATGACCAGTGGTGACTACTTGTTAAGGGATCACGACAGTTATTTGTAGGCTTTTAACATGCTTCGTTTTCTGTGCAATCCATGTCTGTCTCTGAAGCACCAAGCTGCATGGATTTCATAATTAGATATGACTGCATCTAACCTAAACGCATCTAAATATACACTGACATTTACCAGTGTATGTTTAAGCCGGCACAGGTACTGCAGAGCCGGGACTGTGGCATGCGTAAAGTGAGGAGTTGCTCTGAGCAAATTAAAATACTGCCCTTTTGAAATAAATAAAACATCTTCTCCCTTTGAATTTCACACGTCGTATAGACACAAACCTATCATAACACTCTCTGAAGTGCTGTCACTTCATTATCAGACTGGGCAGAAGGGCAAACCTAGCCTTAACCTAACAATGTTAACTAATATAATAATAAATTAAATCACATTTAGACATTAGTCAACTAGTATTAGAGTATAACTTTGGTCAACAAAAAAGTGTGATTCAGCTCTGAACTGGTATGGTAATCTTCAGGGTATACCTACGAGGTAGGAGCTGCTGATATTCTGTGTGTTTCAGTTACAACAGAAACAAATGGAAAAGAAGAAGCGGAAAATATTAGTCTTATAAGTAAGTAATTAAAATAGAAGGCTGGGAGAAGATTAGAGACAGGACAGGTCTCTACACAGCGACACAAGAGTAGAAACAGGGCAGGTCTGTACATAGGGACACAAGGGTAGAAACATGGCAGGTCTGTACACAGGGCGACAAGAGTTGAAACAGGGCAGGTCTCTACATAGGGACACAAGAGCAGAAACAGGGCAGGTCTCTACACAGGGACACAAGAGTAGAAACATGGCAGGTTTCTACACAAGGCCAGAGGAGTAGAATCAGGGCAGGTCTCTACATAGGGACACATGCCGCTCAGCCAAAGCTCCAGAACTCACATTTGTATTTCTAAGTGAGGTGAAGCAGGACTTTAAGTAAAATCTGTTAAGCTAATTTTGCATTCATAACTTTATTTCCAGCTGCTTCTCCACGGCCCATTGGTGGTGTTCAGGGTGATTACAGTGATGCTCACACAGGGAGAGACAAATGGAGGACTAAGAAGACACATTGCCTTAAGTCTGGGACAAACGTCACCTCAAATAACACAGCAGTGCAACATGCAAATCAACAGCATGTGGATACACAAATAAGCAGAAATGTCTTGAACTTCTTTAGCAAAAACGTACATATACGCTAATGGACACTGAATCTGTCAGTAAGGGAGGAAGATGAGACTGAATGTGTCACTACTGAGAAAGGCTTCACTCATTTGCTTAATGCTTGAACAGCTCAAACTAAAGTGACCATCTGACACAAGAATGGAGACGTGTATTCAGCTGGACCAGGCAGAGGCCACTGAAGCAAGCTGGTGTTCTCTGTAATGTGTAGCTGTTTATTTTGGATAGCATGAACACATAAGCAAATCTGTGCTTCTATGTTGTGTTGTGTCCTTGCAAACGCCATTGCTGATAACAGTAACTCCCAACTCCTTCTGACCAGACAGTGATAAGATGTACATCTCAAACATCTTGAAGTTCTTTTTTTATTATTGCATTTGGCATCACCATGGGGGAAGCCAAGATAAACACACTTGACAGGATACGGAAGAGTACTGATGCTTCGCTATATAAACTACTTAAGGAAACCTAATGTTGAAAGTTGAAGAGTGAGTTGGAAGCATACTGTGATCATTTAACCATGTTGGCAAAACAATCTTATATTTTACGGCCTCACAAATAAGAAACAATGACCTAATCCTGGGACATTATAGCGGGCGGTTCGATGGAGGATGACACACTAGGCAGGAAAATGAAGCTTTGCTTCACGATATGAGGCCGGTACCTTTACAGCCGCCAGAGAGAGTTCTACACTTATTGGACTTCCTCAAACATACAGTATATGATCCCACGTGGAAATGCATTCCTGACTGAGAAGTGGAGTTTATCAACAAACAACTGATAAACGCGAAGCGTTTGTGCATTGCACTATTCTTTTGTGTGTTGGACACGCGTTTAATGCCCGGGTTCTTTTCACTTTAAATGGTTTATGAATAGGCTACTAAACACCCCTGGATTTAATTTCTTTCTGAAGTTTGTTCATGTTTTTGGCTTGCATGTAATGTCTCAAAAATTGGCGTAAAACGTAAGCGGCCTCCTGGAATGTAGACACAAACAAGATTCTTCAGGGCCAACGTTTGCTATTACAGGATTACAGGATCTTTTCGGAACCGCCTCAGATCACGATTCATAGAAAGTGCTGAAATATACTATCGAACTAATATAGAACATACAGGTCTCGACTACGATTTACTCGTTTACGGTTTAAGTAGGCTATATTGAATTAAACAGTGGAAATATTAATTTTCTTCAGCATATTTTTGTTTACTGAAGCCAGATAAAACAAACAGAAATTTCAAACAAACATAAAAATCAGTAGACACAAAGCAACGTATTAAGCTACTTGTAAGGCAGACACAGCCTATTGTAATTAAATATGTGCATAGCTTGTCATAACGATCTTAATTTAATTTAGCTTCCTTAAAAGCTTTCTGACATTGTGACTGCTTTACCTTCCCGCGCCCGCTGTCTCACGCGGAGTCTCCTCGGTATTCTCCCACAGTCAGCAGTAGTCTGAGAGGAGGGAGGCAGGAGTACTGAGATCCACTAACCCATTCGACCATGATAATATAATCTAGATCAATTTCTTAGATATATATAGCAGTGGGATTTGAAGCGCTCGAGATCATTTCACAGAATAGAACGTCCCTGTTACAGAGGAGAGAAGACCTCACGAACATTTCGCTACGAGATTTATTATTGACCGTGTTGTTGCTGCTAAAACAGTCGTTCGCTGGTACATTCAGGCTCATAGCGCCCACAGTATGTGCGAACGGGGAAGTTGAAGACGCCCGTCTTCATTCCTCCTGGGACCTCGGCGAGTGGTTTTGACGGTAAGAGTAGTACTTTGTAGCACAGTATTTAATTATCTGCGTTAATAGTGAACAATCCGATTCTGTTCGACGGTTCATTGTTGGAGCGAGTCTCACCTGCGACATCCACCTATCAATATAGTCCACCGCATTTTCCACAGATATGCCTGCGAAGAAATGTAATAACACAGAGTTGTTAGCGCGACTTGTCTTTAAAATGTTGCCAATCTGTTTTCTCGTTTGTTTGCGCGTTTTGATCCCCCGGCTATGCTATTCTCGAGCGAATCGTAGTGACTCAACTCCACACAGACAACTGCAAAGACTGACAGATACGCCTCATCTTGTGCCTAATCGAAAATATGAAGAGTTGCTGTAGTTCGGTTAGTAACAGGCTTGAGATTTTTCTTGTCTTTTCCATTTCACGTGTCTGAATCTAAAGCTTTTGTATGTGTATAACGTAACTGTAGTGAGGTGTTGACTTGTTTTACGCGGACGGCAGATTACAGAGGTTGTCAGACCTCTTAAATATAAAAAGTCCTCGCGGGTCGGTAAACTTGGTCATAAGATACTTTCCCCCTCCCCAAAAAATCATACGCAAACTGTTGTGCTGTCTATAGCTCTTGCATAAGCATTGTGTAATGGTTACTTTTACATATTATGTGAAGCTATGATTACCCTGTATCCCATTTAAGTTTGATAGACTTGCGTGTCATCAAAATATTTGGACCTGGCGGTATCCCTCGATGTCAATTGCGTTTTGTCCCCACACTGCAAGACATTTTCCAGGCAAAAAAATGCTTTATGAAGTGCTGCTCTGGAGTTGTTAGAAAGGAAGTTTTAGAAAGGAAGAAAAACAGTCTTCGTATAGATTGCTAAAAGTTTTCTAAGGCAATTTCACTTGGTATTAGCCCTGTGCCTGTAGTGCCTCCCTCTGGAAAAACACTGTTTCCCCATGTGGTCACCACTGCAACATTAACTCAGTCATAGGCTACTGCTGTGTTGTACTGATCCTATCGGAAGGAGTTTGATGTCACAGTGCTTACCGCTTAAATGCAAGTGCTGTTTAGAGTCCAGTGTGTAAAATCCAATTTCATAGTGTTAATTTCATAATATGCTAGAGCAGGTGCGTGCAGTCTTTGTGTTTAAATAATTGTGTTGGGAAGCATTGTGTAAGCCACATTACAGCTGCACTCACAAAAACAGCTGTCACGTCATACTACAGTCTGCGTGTCATTACAAACGGTAAGAGAAAGAACAAAGAGATGTGTATATACTTAATCAAACTCCTCTTTTCCTCCAAAAACCAAGTCTAACCTTCACTGCAGTGGATGTAGTTAAGGGTGAAACAACTGCTGGATTGACCACAGTAGGCGTTCAGATAGGAAAAGTGCTTCAAATCTTTTAAAATTCCCAGAGTTCTATCTTCAAAACACTCCTGATACTCTTCAAATGTAAAACATTGACACTTTGGAAAACGTTTTTACTGCCTTTCCCCAGAATTCTGATGAATTCCATAACAATGTGAACATGGAAAACTGGCCTTAGTTCGCTGACAAGGAGGTTACATGTGCAGAAACAGTGCATATAGTTTCACCATTGGATAGTGCAATCTTTTTAAGAATTTTAATTGTATCAAACAGTGTCTAATGTTATTAGGACAGGCACATAAATATTCAAGACCGTTCTTGTGGACACGGTCCGATATATGCGCATGCAGTGGCTCTTCAGAAAGAGGTTTAAAGCCTCCGGAGGCACATCAGAAACCGGGTGTAGGCAACATGTACAATACAAACAATGCATAATCTACGATCTTGAAAACATCTGAGCAGTAACTTTCAGATATTCCATTTCCTTCACAGTTTCTGAAAGAGCCAAGTCTCTTCCAACGTCTACACCAAGGCGAGGCAGCACCTTTGTGTTCTCAGACATGCGTTTTCGGCACAATGGAGGTCTGACTGTAATTGCTGCGGAGAATTGCCTTCTGATTATGTCTGCTTACATACATCCTGCGCAAAAATATTTTAGTCCTGGGTTTCGTGTTTTGCAAACATTTGTGAATGGCTTGTGTTGTTCGGTGCAGAAAGTTCAAATGAAAACCCTTTTGTGTTGTTGCAGCCGCATGTTGGTGTGTACTGTGCGAAGCAAATGTAACTCTGTGGTGTTAAACCTCAACACCAGCAATGAGGTGTAGCTGGATCCCATCAGTGCAGGTGCTCTGATAGCCAGGGCATCGTTGCTGGACATGGATTCCTTTCCTCTGTTCCCTTCTGAGGTGTCCTTGAGCAGTGGGCAAGGTGCTACGTCACAACCAAGAACAACCTGAAACACACAAATGGGCTTTAATATGTTTTACTGGTTGAAATGGGAGTTCATTTGCTGATTGGGGCTGACTGAAATAAAAGCATGTAATGAATTTGGTTTGAAGTGGTGTTGACGTTCATTAAGCTCAGAAAATGATCATGTTTGTTCAAAAACATTTTAGTAGTAACAGCTTAAGGGAATAAAAAATGATAAAGTTTTGAGAGTAACAGTTGTGATAAATAGCATCAGCTAAGGTTTGTATATGTATGTACATTCATAAATTGTGCATTTGCATAAAATCAGTTCGCATGAGCTAAGATTTGAAAATTAAAGTACATTCAGCTCGGTATGTCATGACATGAGTTTTCAAAATGTAATCTTTAATTGTTGAGAAGCAGAAGTCCAGGCACCATTGCCACAGGCCTTGCGGATACTCTCAGCCATCTGGATAAGGGACTATCCTCCATGTTTAATGCATCAACTGTGTGACTCTTGAGTGTGGAAGCCCGGCTCACAGAGACCATGTCTAATGAGAGCAGTATTTGAGATGCAGGGAAAAAGCCTTTTGTGAAAGGAAAGCGTTCCAGACACTGAGGGCAAAAGGGAGCTGTGCTAGCATGCCCTGCAGGATTGTTATGGGCCTTGATTCCACTCCAGCTCTGCTTCTGTCCTGGGTGCGCTGAAGACCATGAAATCCGCCGAAAGCGCCTTCCTTTGTACGCGGACAGGGGTGCGCTTTACCCTTGCGTTTGTCCTTGCGCTGTTCCAGACGGCTGGAGTTTCAGTATCATATTAGTGAATGTGAACTAAACTTCGGTGGGCTTTCGTTGTGCTTTTGTATTGCAGAGTGGAGATGTGAACATGAACCTGAAGCAGAATGAAGAACATTGAAAATGTCAGGCTACAGCCTCGGAAGCTTGTGCCACGTGCAAAGCTGTCACGTTTAAAAACTTCAGCATTGTTTTAAATTTCTTTTTTTTTTTTTAAATCTGCTTTTCTAGTACAATTGACAGGTCCCCGTGCCTGTTCTCTGCACTGGTGCTTCTTGAATGGTTTTCCTGGAGTCTCCCACTTAGCGTTTCAAGAGTGTCTGTCTGATTCTGACTGACTGAGCAGCGTCTGACATCGAAAGCGTGGGCCAGCATTATTCGACATACAGTTACGTGCACAGAAAGCTGCCATCCCAGCGCACAAAAGCCCATTCGTACTGAACAAAATGGTAATTAGCTGTCCTATTTTAATCTGCAATAGATGTGCTGTGACGTGGAGATGTCAGGCTGACTGCCCCAGAGGATTAAGGTAACCATGAAGAAGTGGAGCAGGAGGCTAAGATGGGGCTGCAGAAACCCCCTCCACCCCCAATATATCAACATGACCCTTAACACAGCCAGCGCTGTACCTATGTACTATTCCAAACTCCTTTGCAAAAGAGGTTTATCCAGAGGACGTGTTATACTGCTATTAACCTTTGTATATCATTGATGTTGGTTGCTACTTTTGCAAAGTCTAAACTTAAGCAGTTTTCCTTCACTCTATTCAAGGGTGTGATTTAACAAGGGCAAGGTGTTGCCTGGTTGCGTGGGAGTTGTGCAGTAGCACTGCCGGTGTGATGCTTGTGAAAGCCCTAATTGTGTCTGTCTTCCTCTCTGTGAAAGGCGAAATTACCTCTTCCAGAGGGCTCTCGACGCAGGTGAATTGAATTTTCTCTGCATGAGAAAGCAGGTTAAAGAGGTGTGATTTTTGGCAGTGTAGTTTTGATGAATGTGAGCTAAGATGGTGTGAGAAAGTGAAGAGTCACTCTGCAGTCATGACTGAGAAAGCTTGGAGTGACTTGGTCTCTCTGTCACACTTCCTAAATAATATTTTTTTTTAGATACACTGACTGTCGAACTGCAAGAACTGAACATGAAGTCCAAGCCTTAATATACAGGTTCTATAAAAATCTTTGGAGTCTTTTATTCACTACATCATAATCTCAGTTACAAGACCATATAAATTCTTATTTGGTCTTCATAATCTCTGCTTTGTCTCACTAGCATTAGCTACTATCCTTTTCTAAAGCGATACAGCAGAAGTAGTTGCATGATTAACACTACCAGAGCAGCACTTGAGGTTTCAAAGGCTAGCTGTAAGTGACTTTCATTGCGGTGTGGTACATTTACATGTACCTTTTAAAATATCTGTGCCTAATCACTCCAAGGTTCAGATTCATCATGTTTACGGAACTGAATGCCTCTACCAGGGGCAATTAATTAAGATTGTGTGATAATTATGCTGGTTTTAATAGTGAAAATGCATTTATGTTTGGACATGGACTTGGCTAGGTTGGTAGTGGATGCTCCCCTCTGTAATGATGCTGTTTTGTGGTGCAGCTCCTGTCTGCTGTAGCCTCCTGCTCTTCTGACCTCACACAAGGAACAAATAACCAGCTGTTTTAACAAAAACAATCAGTCAAATGTGCTATACGTTATTTTTAGATTATACCCGTAAATCATTTCACTAATATGGAAATTATGTGCCGTTGAGATTGTGACTCATTTGTCTAATTTAATTTAGAGGTATTGGTTGCTATTTCAAATTCGTCTGACCTTTTAACAGTAGTAATTCTGGATATTAATCCAGGTTTAAATGAATTAAATTATTACTAATAAAAAATAAAATCAGATTTTTATTGCAGTTCTCATTCAGTGTACTACTGACAATTAATCAATGATTGAAGTAAACAAACTGGCAGAGATCCCGTTTTTCATTCTAAAGTATTGACAGCAGGATTAATAAATTCAGAAAATGGAAATTTATGTTGAGGACAATATTGCACAAAGATCCATTCTTTATAATTGCTAGGAGACATATTCTCTTATTCCTGTTTCTAATTGACTACTGCTATTTTTGTCTTAAAATCTTAAAACTGCACTTTCCTCCCCTACTAATGTTTGCTATTGTGTTGTGTAACTAGCCTTTATTGGCACTTGTGTGTCCACATGTAGGTTTTTTTGCCTGGAGGATTCCAACATATATGTGCATGGTCAGTCTTCCACCGCCATCCTTAATGCCGCTGAAGAATTCAGTTACACGCTGCTGCATTGATATTTTCAAATACATTGTGTTTTCAAATACAGCTGCAAGCTTATTTTCAGTCCCATATGAAGAATAAGAAGAATTTTGACAGCTATGTAATACCACAGTACACAGTATACAGATGTGATTAAGTATGTAGTAGAAATATGTATATGTATTATTTATATATATATATATATATATATATATCTTGTATATGTATGTTACATATTTAATGTTCTGGCTTTAGAAGGCTGACTGTATCACACTTGTTTCTGCAACGCCATGTAATAGCTCCCTCGTTGTAGTCTACCTCTGCCTTGGTTTGATCATCCTTGTTTGGTTAGCTGCTTTTAAAGTACCTCGGTGTGGCTGGCAGTGTCTGGGTAGCTGTCTGCCCCACCAGCTTTGAAACGTCCCACGTTTACACCAGTTCTGCTTCATGGTTGCTATCCTTCCTCCAGCAGGCCTTTGTGCTGCTGGGGTTTTGTAAACACTGGCCATGAGAAGGCACCACTCTCTGTGCTGTGGAGTCACTTGTCAAAACAACAACAACCCCAGTTAAACAGGTTTCAGAGTCTCTTAATAAAGGAAAAAATACTACACTAAAAAGCTGAAGTATATTTTTATCTTCACATATTGATGTACATGCGCTTAATGTACTTAAAGTACTTACATAAAAGTGTAAATAAATGTGAGTGTTATCTGAGTGTTAATTAGATATAGGCAACACTCAACATTGTGAGTAAATAATTTTAATTTAAACTAGTCGTATTAGTGAAGAATTTATTATTTGTTTAATGATGGATCTTGATGGGCAGCCAGAGCAACAATTGAATTAAATCATGTATGTATGTATGTATGTATGTATCTCTAAAATGTATGTAGAGAAGGAAAAGGTTACAGAAATACTAAGAAATCCCAATGAGATTGAGGTTTTCATGTTCAGTAATGAAAAAAAACATGTAAAAAAACAATCAAACAAAAGTTAACATCCCTGTTCTGATTACCAGCTATGTTTTTGATTGGCCAACAATTTGAAGTAACAATCAGTTTTAAAATGCAGTTAGCAGAAAGTCTTCTTATGAAATGCTGAGAGAAGAGGTAAAAAGTATAAAGTGACAGAAATACTCAAATAAAGAGCACATAAAAAAACTTTTTAAAAAAATCTTTAAAAAACACATAGAGCAGACCTGTAAAAACATTTGAAGCAGACCTTAAATAAACACATAAAGAGCAGACCTTAAAAACACATAAAAAGCAGACCTTTAAAAACACGTAAAGAACAGACCTTTAAAACACTTAAATAGCAGATCTTTAAACAACACTTAGCATACCTTAAAAACACTTAAAGAGCAGATCTTACAGTAATGAAGTACATATACTTTGTTACTTCTCTGCTCTGTCCTTTAACAATCACCTCCGATTAGCAAGAACATCTGTTTCTGGACAGTGTTTAATATTATGGTAGAAGGAGTGTGAAGTTGTCTAGTAAGAGCTCCGTGTCCAGGTGAATCCATGTTTTTTGTCTCTTGTGCATGGCTGTGCACTGTCTCACACACACACACAACGCTTGTCTCTTCATGCAACGTGCTCTTAACATGGTGTAATTAACTCTGTGGGTCCTATTCTCATGTCACAAAGAGCAGCATCTTATAACTCCTGCTACAGCATATTACAAAGTCGTGAGGGCGTGTCCAAAAGACAGATGCCATTTGCATGCATGCATAGTCATGAACACTGTGCTCAGAAGGCTGAAGTGGCGTATAATTAGGAGGGTGTGGTAATTAATTAGTATCTTCTCAGCCAGTCGTTTCATGCACCTCCTGCCTTTTATATGGCGACACAGTGCAATGCCTGAACACTGAAAGGCGGCATAAGCTTGACACGAAAGAAGGACCTGGATGTGCAGTAATGTCCTCCACCACTCTGGGAATCCACAGGATATGAGGAGCAGACAGATCGTTCACAGGAAATGAATAGCCAAAGTGTCGTGCGATTGGTGCCGTGAAAGACAATGCACACAAGACATCTGAGTCCGACGTTAGTTTGCCCAGCTGCAGAAATGCTATGGAGCATGGGGTTTGGGTATGGTGGGGTTACACCGCCCTCACGACAGGGAAGGGAAGGGCTCACGATTCCTTCCATGTAAGCCTCCAGTTAATTTATTTGTTGCGATATTGCTGTGTTTCTCTTCATGGGATGTTTTATGTACATGTAGATGATGACGTCCTGTAGTCCCTGTTTTACAAGCATCTCTTATTGCTCAATGTCAGGCTCTGAAAGGTAGCCCTCACGGGAGCAGGAGGTTCTTTTGTTGCATTAACTAGTGATCTGATGTATACCGACTGCAGACGGTAGCCCATTACCATGAACATTAATGCCATGCATTACACACTCCAGCCTTCAGGGAGTTTGGGTGTTAGCACATACATACAGAGGAGCTAGTGAGCATGCTCAGAGCACCTCCGCGTTACCAAGCCTCCCGCGTCCTCGTGCCCTTTAGGAATCCAACAGCAAGAGCCAATAGGATGCGTCTCTGCTCTAAGGGTAACCGACTACAACCTCCAGAAACTTCCAGAACGTTTCCAGTGTGCGTAGATTAAATATTAAATGTGTTATATAGGTTAAAAGAATGGGGGGAAACATGAGCAGCATAGTTTTCAGACGTGTGCATTGCTGCCTTTTTAAGAATGCAGGAGGGAGGTATGGGTCTTACGGGAGGGAGCGTGAGGGAGACGACGGACCCTCCTCAGCCGTCTGTCAGCCTGAGGAGCTGCCACCTCCCCAGCTCAAAAGGAGGTGCGCAAAAAGGTTCCCCATGAAATATGCATCAATCTGGGTGAAAGTAAGAACAAAGGCAACACTGGATGTTTGTCAGGTGTGTGTGTGTGTATGTGTGTGAGTGCTCTGGAAACACTTACTTATTAAACAACCTCCTGTCCTGTGACAGCTCTTAGACTGCAACTCTACAGCACTCTTAAATGCTGGGGAAGTACAATGTATCCTCCTCCTCGTCCACGTCATCCTCATCTTCATCCCCATCTTCATCCTCTTCCTCATCTTTGCCATTGTCATGTCTGATGAGCAGCACGGTGAGCTCTACCTGTGATGGCTTTCGCTCCAACGCCTCCTTCAAGACAGTCTAACAAGGATGAGGTTCCGCCTGCTTTCCTGTCAATCATCCAGTAAGCGAATGGCGTCTGCTCTTGCCTCCTGAAATGGGCTGTGCTAGTTCATTTTTTAGTCCATTCGGTATCTTATTGTCTCGGGTTTAGAGCTGAATCCTGTTACATATTTTAGTATATTTATATCTTAACCTCTATATCTCGAGCTCTCTTTCGCTTCCTTTTGCTCTCTCTCACTCCCTCTCTCTCTCTCATTTCATGCTTTGAGGAGCTGACATGTCAATTTGGCTGTTGCCGTAAGTGTTGGAGCAGACCAGGAATGGGCATTGTGTGGGCTGGTGTCACTCAGGGAGTCTGCCTAATTGACTTCTCACCACCTCTGCCCTTCTGGAAGCATATTTTCATTTGGTGACTCTGGGATTGATCTTATGAATTTCTGATGCCTGTCTGAAGACCAGCCATTATAGTTAATTAGTTGTGTCCAAGGCTCATGCCAGGTTGTCAAACTCCATTTCACAAATGTTCAACTTTAAGGAACGCTAAAACTCACAAATGAATAAATAAATAAATAAAAATAGAAAAGCAATAAGGAAGCAGGTTTACAGGACTGGTTGGAGACACTTTGAGAGAGTAGGAGAAAGCAGGGTGAACCCAGGATCTCTGGGCTCCTTGAAATAACACTGAAGAATGCTACCTTTGCACTTTCCTGATGAAATAAATGTCATTAATTGTTTTGGTCAAAACTCCAGAATGTTTTCCAATGCTCAGTTTGGCTCATCTTTCTTCTTTCTTCATGCTGTGTGTGGTGTGCGGGAAGGTGTATTGAGGGGTTTGTGTGTGTGCGTGTGTGTGTGTGTGTGTTCCATGCTATGTGGTAGTGTGAGAGAGGTGTGTGTGTGTGTTTGGGGGAGGGGGGATTACCACCTGCATGATATTGGCCTACTTCTTAATTAGAATGGCGCAGCACCTTGAGTGCTCTGCTGATACTGGGTGATACTCTTTTTCTTACAACAGAAGGAGGTTTTGATCTGCAGCCTGCACATAGACCTCCCTCCTCCTCCTGCTTCCTCCTCTTCCTTTGCTCTGTTGACTGTAGATTTATGGGTTTTGCCCGTCAGGTTGCCGTCTCACCCTGGTGCTGATCCTCACTTCTCTTCTACCCTCTGGTTTAGTACCGCCGTATCTCTGCCATTTGGCTTCCCAAATGCACAGCTGCAGAAGTTATAATTGCTTTCTTCACTTGCTGCATGATTTATGTATTATGTTTATTTATAATTGTTTTATTTTGAAGTATGAAATGCCTGTATTTGCAGGATCTATTAGAATGCAATGAATTGGTTCACACTTCCATTTGGCTTTGTTGGGGTCCTCTCTAACGTCTAGAGTCATCAGCATCTAAATGGGCACAACAGAGAGAGAGACAGAGAGAGAAAGAGATAGGCAAGGGAGTGAAAAATGGAGAAAGATAGAGAGGGAGGGAGGAGAGGGTGAGTAGGAGAGAAGGAGAGGAAAGAAGTAGAAAGAGAGAGAGAGGCTCAGAAGACGAAAGAGAGTGGTGGGGGGGCAGCATTCTTCAGGAGAGGGTGGCCATTATGATGTATGTTTACTGCACTTTTTGAGAGGCAATTATCCTTCTTGTGTGCGTCATGGTGATCATTTAGACAGGTGTGGAGCTTGGAGCACACACATATGCAGTCAAAAGGGGACGGAGCACAGCAGGAGAGCCTGTGTTCTCTCCCTCTCTCTCTATCACACACACACAACTATCCTCACGTCAGGCTCTTCCCTTAGGAAATTGCTTTGGCTCTGGGTGAATGGTAGAGGGTGGACTGTTGGTTGATTGGCAGGTACTGTCTGGAGGAAGGGGTGTAACAATAAAACATATTCAGTAAGTACATTTATTAAAAATATTGCAGTACAACACAGTACAATCCTAACTGAAATGCTAGACCCAGATCTGGATTAAGCATCATTCCACTGGCACTGCAGTTTAGTTAAAGACGATCCTTACCCAGGAATTCCACCCTGTTGGGTAATGTTGGGTTGTCTTTATTAGAATATGCTATGATATAGATATGAAGAGAGAGGTTTTGGTGTCTGTGAGCGTTTCTCACACTGGCTTTTTGGAGCTGCCCTCCTCCTTAGCTTTGTGTTGATGTTGGTAAACGCTCCAGTTTTCCTCTGCTTTCCTTGTGTGCTGTTATTGGTGAAATTAAAATGGAGAGCGAGTAGCTCACGAGTGGTGCTCTGCACATTCTGCTAGCGTTTAGTTTTGTCTGTAGTGTTGTCCGGTCATTTTGATCGTCAGGTTCACAGTAAATGCTCCTAATGGAGGTGACAAAAACGAAAGACAGATACAGCCTGACACACTTACTTACATTATCGCCACA
Source organism: Brachyhypopomus occidentalis (assembly GCA_020368025.1). Classification (NCBI taxonomy): domain Eukaryota; kingdom Metazoa; phylum Chordata; class Actinopteri; order Gymnotiformes; family Hypopomidae; genus Brachyhypopomus; species Brachyhypopomus occidentalis. The sequence goes on along the minus strand of JAGXOD010001351.1, from coordinate 6,246,615 downwards.
TCCTTTCGACAAAGTCATCCTGTGACAGCACAGCACGTTGAGTCGAGGGTTGGTGGAAGACCATGCCGAATGTCCTTTGGCAGATCCAGGATCAGTTTCACCAACACAATATTTTGTAATAAAAAAACACTTAGAAGGTAATAAAATGTGATGATTATGTTCTAAAAGAAATATGTGGAGGTAAAATGCCTCTGTTGTAAAATGTCTGTTCACTTGTGGTGTGTTGAGGTGAAATATGAATGTTTTAATTAATATTGGCTTGTGATACACTGTAGGGTAACCCTGGGCTTTCTTCCTGCTGTATCTCTTCCTGCCGTCTCTCTTCCATGCTGTCTCTCTTCCTGCCGTCTCTCTTCCATGCTGTCTCTCTGCAGTGGAGAAATCTGTAGTGAGTGTGTGAGTGAGTATGTGAGATATTGCCTGGGCTCCTATTCTGTGTATGTTTCAGTAACTAATTCCAATGCATGTTTATTCACTTCCATCTTCTGTCTCTCTGGTACAGGCTGTGTGTAGTAAACACGAGGGTTGTCCTCAGAGATGAGTAGCATGAGAAGCATAATGCTAAATATATATATATATACAAATTAGGATGTGTTGTAAGCATGTCTGAAGCCCTTGTGATGGTTAAGGAGAATGTCTGACATTCGTGCTGCATTGGATAAAGGATCTGGCCCCGTGTGGAGGGCAGGGTTAGAGGACATAGGGGTCGTGTAGGGGCTGGAGCCAGCCAGTGGTCTAAGCATGGTGGTCCTGCCGTGGAAGAGAACTAATGGCTGTTATTGGTGGGCTGGAGATTGATGACCCCCAGAACAAAGCTTGGTCTACAGGGTGAGCCAGATCCATAAATCAGAGCAAAGTGGGTCAAAGCAGGTCAGCCTTTCTCTCCTCCCTGCAGAATCACCTGAGCATGTCCCACATCTTTATAGTGCTTCTGCCTCCCGTAGGTCAAAGCGAACATATTACGTGTGAATGAAAGAAAAACAATTAACAGTTAAGGGAATGAACGTCAGTGCTGGACCATGGGATGCTGCTGTTTGGTGTTGCTGTAGAAATGGAACTGGAGATGAGGGAGGTTGGAGGAGAACTAGGGCCGTACCTCTCCTCTCTTAACTGGGCAACAGGCTGAGGCTGGAGGGTAGCTGGCCCGCAGGGAGGGTAGCTGGCCCCCAGGGAGGGTAGCTGGTCCCCAGGGAGGGTGCCCCTGGGCCTCGTGTCTGGGCACGGGTGATCAAGCTCCAGCAGGAGAGAGCCTCTCCTTCACCTCTTTAATGGACCGATGCAATTTGACAAGCATGCACATCAATTTGCTAGTTTCTTATGAAGTGACTTAATGAGATATGTTCCCTCAAATTGATAATATTTGCTGTTCTTGTCAGGCCTGTGGAGCAGGACCTGAACCCGGGGTGCACAGAGCACTCCTGCGCAATGTGGCGACAGGTCTCCTGGCACTGCGTTAACAGCAGGGCCGGCCTGACCTCTCGTAGGCCCACGTACTAATCAGGACGGCCTCTGGTCAGAACGTGTAGCACACCCTCGTTATTTACTCACCTCGTTACAGACCTTCTCATCATCCGGCTAGAACTAGGAAGTGTTAGTAATCTGTTAATTATTATAAGGGTTCCATTTTATTATATTATAAGGTGACTTAAAGGGTGAAGTTTGTGTGCTAACGGTGCTAACGGGCCGCCCAATGGAGGATGGGTTCCCTTTTGAGTCTTGGTCCTCCCAAGGTTTCTTCCTATATCCCCGCCATCTTAGGGAGTTTTTCCTTGCCACTGTCGCCTATGGCTTGCTCATTAGGGATCTGGACCCATGCAATTTGTAAAGCTGCTTTGTGTCAACATGTGTTGTAAAAAAGTGCTATATAAATGAATTTGAATTGAATTGAATTGAAGTTTGTTTTTATATAGTTATCATAAGCCCTCTGTTTTCCTACCAAATATATACCTCTTATCAGTGTCGTTATGGCACATTTAGTTGCATTGTTTGTACCACATTATGATTCAAAGATTTGTAAATCCATCTTAATCAAGGTCCATCCTTAACCCTATACACAGTAGTTCTGTTTAAACACTAAAAATAATCTCACGTACCACTCAGCACTCATCGAGTGTCTGTTTTAAGTACACACTGCATCTTTTTTATTTCGGATACACAATAACCTTTTCTCTGTTCTGCACCAAGTACTGAACCAAATGTGTTTTCGCCACACTGGAAACATCCACACAAAAACATGTCTCTCCAGCAGGTCCTCAGACAGCTCATGAATCCTGGTTCCTGTCTGTCTGTCTGGGGGGAAAAGTGAAAGTGTGAGGAGTGAGAAGAGCACTGACCTTTCGCAGTGAAATGTTCATTTAATGTGGAGCTACTGAATACTGAACATGTAAACGCTAGTCCTCCCCACTGACACGGGCTGTTTACATGTGGATTAGGTTCAGTTCAGTGGCCACTGTGTGCACATAAGCCCCACCCTTGGGTGCTGTGGGTTCATTGGATACAGAGTACAGAATTGCGAGCGCTTGTAGAGTTCATAGAGTGCAGACTGCCACTGTGCCAGGCGGGTTCCTGATCTCGCATGTCGCCGTGCCGACTTGCCCGACCTCTCTCTGAGGAAGGTGGGCAGCCCCTGGAAGCATGGGCAGAAAACCGTGAGGGCGTCACACACCATAGCCACGGTTCCCCCACACCGTCTCAGCACTGTTTTTACATTCTGTGACCGTCTACCTGAAGTTTTATGCTTTTTGAAGTTTGGTTTAGCATCATTTATAATTTATAGCTGTCTAAAATGAGTACTTTTGCAAATTCAACACTCTATTAACAACTTCACAGAAGTCCTAAATTCACTACAAAACTATTCAGTAGCTGAACTCCCATCTGGTAAGGGTCATTATAGCGTTTGATAAGGTTTTCATCTCCTGCATTATGTGTCATGTAATCAGATTTGTGTGCGTTGGTTTATGCTGCAGTCCATCACCTCACAACCTCAGCCCTGTGTCTTCTGTTACTGAATAGACACACCTGTGCAGGTGAGCAGGTGATCATGTGTGTGTATGTATGTATGATCATGTATGATTGTTAAAAAACAAAGGTGGAAATGTTCAAATTCTCTACTGATAATGTTTTGCATTCATTGCAAATGATTGATTTGGTCTGAGCGTCCTATACGCCCTATGCCTGACTAGGTGTAATATATTTCCCAGGATCCTGGAAACATGCTGACTGGGTGAACTCTGAGAACACACAGATGTCAGCACTGTAACATTATACTGACTACGTATTGTTCCCAGTTTTGTTGCTTTTATGGCAAATAAACATCGCATTTTAATCTGTTTTGGGTTGGAAGAATTTCAGGATTGATTCAGTGTTTTCTAAAATATCAAGGAATAGGATTCTAGCTCTTTTAGCATATATATTTTAGATATTTTAGATAAAGCATATGGAAAACTGAATATTTAGTGAGTGTGGCCATTGCTATATTAATATATTGCTATCTATTGCATACTGTAACACATGATACATTTCTAAGATGGTGTGGACTTACAACACCAGAATTAATAGAGGAAATGTTGGCTGAAGTTTAGAATCCTTCAGTAGGAGACTTCCCAGACTTCCTGGAAATCACAGTAATCTCTCTCTGTCAGTGTCCTTCATCCCTCCTCCCTCTCTCTCTTTCTCTCTCTCTCTCTTTCTCTTTCTCGTATATATGGCTCCACAGAATTAGTAGGCAGGAGATGGGAGGACTGAGGTGGACCAGAGAGATTAGCTATAAAATTGACACTGACAAATCTCATATATCACAGCTTCATGGAGGCAGCCATGACCACAGGGAGTGGGGCGGAGGAGCACAGGGTAATGCTGTCTATAACAGACCCAATGTTTTCTTTGCTTCATAGTCTTGCACTGCTGAGAGCCTTCCTCCACATATTCACTGCACTTACACAGGGGCTGTATGTTGGGGAAAGGATTTCCAATTTCTTTAAGTGCTACATCAGTGATGGGGTGTGTGATAGGACCACACTTGAGTGTAGGATTGAAATTTTACAGTCCTCAGTCATCACTAATATAAAGAAACTTTTTTGGTTACTGCGAAAAGCACTATATTACTAAAAGAAAGAAAAATGTCCTCAATACCTGCAACCATAGCAACCACAGTCAGGTGTGTGAAGTGAAAATCTCTCTGAGACATTTCTGTGCACTGCAAATGATGCATAATATACCAACAAAATAGGAGATTAATTAATTGGAGTCATAACTTGTAAATAATGAAAAAAATACAGGCAAAATGGTTTTCTCCCCCCGTGGAGCTGGTTTTCCCCCAGTCTGGCTCTGTTATATCAAACCGCTTTGTTTTGGATATGAATCCTACTTATTGTTTTCTCTGAATTAGTCTTTGGCTTTTGATGTTTACTGAGGGTATCTGAACACCCAATCCATTAAATAATTAAAACTAATGAAGAAAAAATAAGAGAACAGATTTGTAAGATGTGTGCCTCAAGCGTGTCTGCAGACGGTGTAGTGCTCGAGCTGTGTTTAAACTCGCTGCTTTCCTGTTCCACTCATGCGTGAATAGTAAATATTTATGTATGTCTTTAATAATCCATGAAGTGTGAGTTAACAGACTCAGCTGAACCTCTGTTGTTGTTGTGCTCTCTGTGTTGGACAGAAAGCTGGCCGTGTGAGGTTCTAGACACAGCTGTAAGCATCGGCTCTTTTGTAAACATCATAAGGTAGTATGTCACAGGTCAGCACTGCATGTGACCCACTGTGATAATTAACTGTATCTGTCTCTATCTTTCATATATATATATATATATATGTGTGTGTGTGTGTGTGTGTGTGTGTGTGTGTGTGTATGTGTGTGTGTGTGTGTGTGTGTGTGTGTGTGTGTGTGTGTGTGTATATATATATATATAATTTCCGCGTTCATTCTCATACACTGTCTCTTTTAGTGAGGTGATATTTATTGTTTTGGTCATTACCTGATTGTTTTTCAGCAGAACTGTATACACACACACACACACACACACACACACACACTCTCTCTCTGCTTAGTATGATTTTCTCACCAAGTCCTTAAATTTATGCTTGTTTGTCAGCAGTATTATTATAATAATTATTATTATTATATTTTTCATGCAACCATAATTGCACATCAACTTTAATAATGACCTTTTAATTCTTCTTCAGCATTACATCACTGAATTACAAACCTTCTACACATCACACACACCAGGTCCTACGTAAGGAGACAGAAGGATTGTCTGTACTATGAGTGTCTCTTTCCTTGTCCTCTGCTCAAAACCCTCAGGATAATCTAGTCTGCTTTTTAGCTGAAAGAATATTTATGGACAGGTGATGCTGCCTTCTTTTCCAGTCCACATTAAAACCCAGCAGTCTGCCTTAAAACTCATCATTCCACCTTAAAACTCAGCAAGCTAACGGCAAACTCAGCAGCTCACCTTTTTCGTGCGGTTTGAATGTACTGAAGCCACAGAGTAATTAACTTAATGAATGTAGAGATGGAGAGTGCTGTATGTGTTCGGGTATTGTCTCTCCCTCTACGTTCCTGTCAGATTTCTGCTGCTCTTTCTCCTTCACTGACCCTGAATTTCCTTTTACTTCACAGCCAAACTGGAAACATGTTTGTTATTTTTAAAATAATGGATTATTAAGCAAATCACTGCTGCTCGCACATCCATGGCAGGGAACATTGCTAAAATTATATTTTGTCTCTTTTAAATTCTCTCACTAGAAGGCAGATAATCTGTTCCTGCACTCTGGGTTATCAGAATTAGAGAAATACTAGTCATCACATGTGAGACTACATGGATATTTGCATTTGAACAAAATAGTTTTAATTGTCAATGTAAAGAAAACTCTAGAAAACTGTGTGTATAATCTGGGTCCAGCTAACTTGATTGTTATCATGTGAAGCGCTCACACTTACCTGATGGTTCTGTGGTCTGTGTCCCATCATATTTATCCTTCACTTACTGGGTTTTTCATTTTTGATTCATATCAACTCCTGTAATGATCTTTTAAAAATAACTTTTTTTTAATTTCTTGCTTATTGACTGGAAGCCAGCGTGAAAGTTGCCATTGTAGACAGATTGTGTTTAATAAAACGGCTGCAGATTGTTTCTTTTCTGCTGAGTGATGAGTCAGAGATGTATATGCATCCATATAGGCCAGACATGCATTTCACATTACTGTGTAATTTTAGTGTTCCCATGCCTGACTGATGAGGATGGCAGTATTTGAATATGACTATGAATATGATTCGATAAGTGCATGAGATCATAACAAACGTGTTTTCTCAGCAGCCCACATATTCATCTACATTGCTAATTTGAGTGTGTGCGCATATTTGATGTATCGTCGTTTGTGTATTCGTACGTATATTGGATTGGAACTGATTCATATACACTATATGTATGGTGTATGTATTAATACATTTATAATGTGAAGCTACACTGGTGTTTCTGGAAGATTAATAAGTGAATAACAGTATATATTTTGGTGGCTGAGTGGTAGTGGTTGTTAAATATTCATGGACGACTTATGTTCTTAAAATATAACTCATTATCGCTCCCAGCATCACCAAAGTTCTTTGGTACTGTTTTCACACCCAGAATGAGCTTCACAGGCAAACTCGCAAACAAAGAAAACTGTTTATTCTACATGAGCTGTTACTGTCTAGTTCATTATGCAGTGTCCTTACCAGATTTCAAACCGATTATTAGATTATTGGGAATAGATTATTTGATTATTGAGAATAAATGATCAGATTATTGGAATATATGATCAGATGGAGTTGTCCACCATCTCCATGTTCTTTAGTGCTAAGCTTTTTTCTACATCTCTCTCATCATTGTGTGTGTAGTTCTAGAGGAATAATATTACACCTCTGTCCCAGTCAGTTTAGATATCACCATGTGTATAAATTGGCATTTAAGAATCACCCTACCTCACAAAACAAATCACTAAAATTATGACATCTTGGCACAATTTTCATATCACCAAGGAATCAAGGTCATAGCCATCATGTGAGGTGTTTTGTAAATGATGGAAAGCATGTAGATGGCTTAGTGATCATGAGAGAGAAAACCTTGCAGGTATCTGTGGGTTTCCCACAGCCGTACAGGAAGAGTGATGTCAGAGCCAGTGCTGACACCTTTTTCCTTAAAAAATGTGGGAATAATGTCAGGTGTGTGTCTAGGATTTACTGCCACCATGGGTGTGATTTTTAATTAGGCTTAAAATGTGTTCTTTTTCTAGAGCTTTATAGTGTGTTTGAATAATTTGAAACCAGTACAGAAGGAGGAAGCCCTCACAGGCCGTGGTGGTGTGGGATGATGGGTAGAAAGGCAAGTGAATGAACAGGAGAGGGTGGTTGAAGTGACTGAAAGGAAGTCATGCAGTGAATGGGTGGATGTAAAGAGATGGTGTGGGTGGATGTGAAGAGATGGTGGGTGGATGTGGATGTGAAGAGATGGTGGGTGGATGTGATGAGATGGCGTGGGTGGATGTGAGAAGATGGCGTGGGTGGATTTGAGTATATGAGGAGATGGTGTGGGTGGATGTGATGAGATGGTGTAGGTGGATGTGAGAAGATGGTGTGCGTGGATGTGATGAGATGGTGTGGGTAGATGTGAGAACATGGTATGGGTGGATGTAATAGAAGTGCAGACTGTAAAATAAAAAGACAAAAGATTGGACAGTCTTACAGATGATAATACAGTTGAATAAAAAGATAAAAGACTAGATATTCTGTCTTACAACAGGAAGAACTATATTCGTATCAGTATGTGTCCACATGGACAGTGTGGATAACATATGATGTGACAATGTGGTATTGCAGTAAATGACATCATAGCACATTCTGCATATACTGAAAGTGTCCTCAGTACTCCTAGAGCACTGAACAACTGAGTTCATCATTAAAAGAGGTTAAGATCAATGTACAGAGGCAGCAACAGCTAGTGTAGCTATAACTGTGCATGAACCGTGTGATAAACATCTGATTGAAGGTTTGCCGATTATATTTTTATAAAACATGGTTGGAGTTTTCTTCTTTTTCCTTCTTAAATACTTTAGTTTTTATTCTGTTAACTGGTGCAGTTGACCTTTTTTTTAGACAAACTAAAACAGTATGACACATACTGTAATACATACTGTACTGTATCTGTATCAGTGTCTTTGATTATTGTGGTTTTATATGTCTTATATGTTTTTTCCACCATATCACCCATTCTTAGTAGACATTTGTTTAGCCATCTGTTTCTTACATTCATTCCTAGTGGACTGCACATATTAATTGTGTCTCTTGCTATAACACACCTTGTTCCAGTCCTAATTACCATCTCTTGATATTTAAACCAGGAGAAGCACAAACCTGTGGACAGGAACCTTAGTAGAATCCGTTAATCATCAGTTTCCCTCTGCTCACTGAGTAGGTCTGGCTTGATGGCGTCTCATAAATAGACCCGTGAAGAGCAAAATAATGCAAAACGAAACCCAGCGACGGGTGATGCGTTCCGTACAGGGGATGCAGAGTAGGTGTGAGTCTCACACGGGCCCTGGGGACGTGGTAGCTTAATGATCTGCTCCCCTCTTGTACAAACGACTGTTCAATCATCAAGGAGAGACAGGCCTCTTAGGGGGAGTGGGGGAGGTGGAAAAATAGGTTGTGTCTGCAGAGTCCACACAAGTGCTGCATGGTTTAACACTTCGTCAAGCTGCAGAGATCTATATTGATAGATATTGGGCCAGGGAATATGTCCGTACGGAAGCACGGTGAGACGTGCCTGCCTCTGCGTCTCTCTCTCCTCACCAGACAAACCGCTCATGCACAGAGAGAATCACAGTGGCACCAACAGCTCTTGGCTGGTGACATGAAAACAGTGTCCCCGGGCCGAGCCTGGAAGGGAATACATTAACTGGGTCTGTTATGGCTTCAGTAATATGGCAGATATCACTAGCCCTCTGTAGCTTCAGCTGAATAAATTAGTGTTTTGATACATTTTGCTGTCAGTCATTTTTATCTTTTTCGCCTCTTCCTGACAATGCAGCGCCTCTATGCCGGGGTTGTAACCTGACATCACACTAGGCCTCCTTCTTCTTCCTCCTAATTTGAAGCATTATCAGCTCACCTCACAAGGTAGCTGCACAATCCTCCAATGAGAATTCTAATGGCTTGGTCATTAATTGTATATGGGATTCAAATGGATTTTGCAATGGGGCCAAGAACAGTTGTAATCCCTTCGTTAACTTCAATAATACAGAAAAAGATCCTCTGCAGAAAGAACCAGGGCAACTGAACTGGATTGAATTTTCACATCCTCTTTACATGCAGAATGCGTGGTTTTTGAGCATTCAGCTCCCCTGAAAGTCCCTAGAGTGAGATGTCTGTGTGTGTTCCTTTCAGATGGTCCAGGTCCTCGTCTTACTGGCATCAGCAGAGAGGTTTCTCTCCTGGGCCTTTATTCCACCTGCCAGAGATGAGTCATATCTCTGACTAGGCGTGCGCAAGACTGCAAAATGTAAAGGTTCGCGGCCAAACTGGAATGATAATACCATTTGATATATTTTCTGTCAAATAAAAAATAATCTGTTTGGATATAAACCAGATAGGAGATTGGATATATTGATTGTATTTTAAATCCAGATATCATACATGTCAACATCACATTGTCAATATCAGGATCAATATCTCATTAAATCAGCCATGGCGGTCAGCATATTCACATTCACTTCGCCTCACAGATCAGGTCTGAAAGTGACATTGCTCCTTTGCACTCTGTTCATCAGCGTGTGATTTGAAAGGCATGCGCAAGCTTTTGCTTTTCACATTAGTCAGGTTTTGAACATTTTGATCATTTAAGTTTCTTTGGTACCTCATACTAGTTAGCGAGCTCTTAAACAGCGAGATATTGGAATGCCAGTGTTGCAAGGTTTACACATAATCAATTTAGGAATTACCATGAGCCTATCTAAATGTTTAGTGACCTACAAATTAAAGTGGATGTCCAAGCAATAAAGTCCACATTTCCCTAGGCCAATTTAATGACACATATACAAGTCCAACTATCCCAAAATTGGTGTCTACGTCAGTTTCTCTAAATTGAGACACTAATGGGAAATTTTATTGCATAAAAAAATGGCTAGAGAGGTTGAATGACTCTCACCTAACTGCAAAACGCTGGGAAGAGTCTTGACAGGTGTCTCTGGTGGAGAAGGAACGGGCTGCACGGGTGTCGTGTGTAGCACTGGAGCTGCGACATACTCCTCCACCTTCAAATCGAGCTCGCGCAGATCAACCTCCTTCCCACTTCCAGTTCCACGTTCCAGAAAGTGACGTTCAACCGAATGTTTGCTTGTCGCTCAAGTGCTTTCTCCTGCACCTCCGTCTGGATTTGCGTGCAGCACACTTTTTAACCGAGCCTCGTCCCTAGACCTAGCCGAGCTCAGTGAAGATGGATCAAACCGGCGAAACGTTGCGTTAGCCTCAGATTGAACTGGACCGGCATCTGAAGACATCTCCTCGTCTTCCTTTTCAGGTGAGGCCGTGTTTACATGGCCTTCCTGTGTGGAAAGATCTACAGAAGAAATCACCATTCTACAGAAGACCCAACTCCGCTAATTTATTTGCCACTATGGGCATACGTACAGTGTCTTTCTTTATCAAGTATCTCTTCATAGGAATACTGTAAAGCACAGCTCTATGCAGTAATACGTCCTTTAATAAAAGTAACAAGTTAGGTCAACGTTCTGTATTTAAAGCTATGAAACTGAAGGATGGCCAATCAAGAGTGGAAAGGCTATGAAAAAGTGTTGGGGGAGAAAAAGTGCATTACAGCAAAATCTCCTGTCAAAGAAGTGCACTACACCAAAAACTCCAGTCAAAGGAGTGCACTACACCAAAAACTCCAGTCAAAGGAGTGCACTACACCAAAAACTCCAGTCAGAAAGGAAAAAAAAACATTTCCCACATAACTAAAAACCAAACAGAACAGAACTACATGAACATCACCTGGTCCTGCTCACCTCATGGGTTCCTCTGGGTTTTAAGAGCTATCCATCAGCAGGTTACTCTTACACACTGCTCTTAGTTAGCTTTGCTGCCAACTTTGTAAATCCTGAACTGGAAGGACCAAAGGCACTTCCTTATAAATTGAAAATGTTTCACATAGTGGTAGGGTGGTATATATACTGCATGTATATGGGGATGGGGTGGGTCTAATAAGAGATGGAATGAGAATAATCTGTTGAAGCTGCATCAAATAAAATTAACTATTAAATATTAAAGCCACTGCCAAGTGTGATGGGCACACTGTGTGGAATTTGGTCGCATAGTTTTTTTTTAATGAGCAGTTGTGACTTTATGTACATAAGTTGTAACCAGTCAAAAGAGGAAATAAAGGGTTACCAGATTTTGTAAGTAGAATCTCTCAGAATGATTTTTTTTTTCCAGTCTGAGAAAAGACATTAAATCAAGCAACCGGAAGAAATCTGAAGGAGGAAGAGGAGATATCCACTGTAAGATTAAATGCTTTCAAGCTATCAAAGAACTATAAAACATTTTACTAAGAGTTTAGGTAGACGCTATAGTGCAGCATTAAACAATAAAACAGGAAACAGGGCTGAAAAAATAGTGGTTATTAATAGTTATCAGTGGTTGTAATAGTTATCAGTGGTTATTAATAGCACTGAAGTCAGTTTTTGCCAGGTAAATTGAAACTGCGGTGTCCACAGTTTGACTTCCTGTCCCGTACTAGACGCCACTGACGGTTTATGAGGTTGCAGTCACTGAAGTAGAGAGGCTGGAGAGGATTATGAATAAGGCTATAAGGGGTTGGGGGTGGCGTCTTGTCTCAGCAGGGAGGCATGGTGTACTGGAGCTACCACTGACAAGCTTAGTCCAGGAATTTAAATGTGCTAAGGCAAGTAGTGAGATGATTTTATTGGGGTGTTAGGACGTGGGGATGAAAGCAGCTGTGCTGGGCACAGAAGCAGAGCGGAAGTAGGACCCACAGGTGGTGAAGCAGTTGGCTAAGAGGGCGCCAGAGTAGAAAGATGTGGTCGGGAGAGCAGGTGTGGAGTCGGGAGCTTCCTGCAAAACCGTTCATGATGCCACATCATCACAGGATAGTTGATGACTAGAATTGATAACTTTGCAGGGAAGTGGCTTCATTGGGAATATTTAGAGAAGTGGAGAATCCTGGTGAAAGCTTTGGGCAATGGATTTGAGTTGCGTTAAATATTTTGCTTGGAGTAACTTACGACATCCTTCTAACTCCGCAAAACCTCAGACAGCAGGTAGGTGAATATCCGAGTCGTAAATTATGTTAAGCATATTTCATCAGCATATAAGGTTAGTTTGTCACAGGGATAATGCACATGGAGACCCAATCAGGTGCTTAGCTCATTAGTATGTTTGATCATTAGCGCATAGACGTTAATTCTTTGCCTAGTAGTGATGAGAATAGGGTGATTAGGTTTGAGTGTGAGGGACAGAGTGTGCAGGATATATAAACATCACTATAAGGGCTGAAGGCTGAGTTTGGAAATGTGGAGATGTAGCGGAAAAAATGCAGGTCCAGAAGTGCATTGCTTTGTCCAGAAGTGTATTCCAGTTCCAGAAGTGTATATGTTGAGGCCATATATGGTGAAGTACTCTGAAAGTAAGCAGATAGTTGTTACGGCGGCGCTGCACATGCATTAAAAGTGCTAGTGAGGCTGGGCACAGCCTTAGTTGCTGGGGAGGACCATATAGATTTTACATGTTAGAAAGTCATTGTCTGTGGGGGAAGCAGAGTGATAAATATAGAGAGATTAAGTCAACGTGTGCCCACATGGAACTGGTGGCACTGGGCATGCATTAACAGTGTCATTGGGGTTGGGTATGGCCTTAGTCACCAAGGAGGCTAGTGTGTGTTTACATTTAAAGTGGTTTTATATGTGGTTTGTTTAAAAGTAAGTTTGGATTGGGGTGGGGTTGGGATGCCAGACCTCAGTGTTGAGCTTTCTGGAGGGCACTTAATTCAGTAAAACAGTGATGGGAGATGCCAACCTGACGACCCCTGTGAAGAGGTTGTGGTTCCTGTTATGAAGTGAGTATGCTTTGGACACCAAATCAAGAAATTAAGGAAAAGAGGGTTACTTGAATATTTAAGGTTTCTCTCATTGGTTTCAAAAAATCCAAAGGGTTTTAAATTACAGGCAGGACCAGAGCATGTGAGTGAGATCAGCTAGAGCTATTGGGCATCTATCACATTATAGGATATACAGCACACCAGGGAGGTATATAGACATTCTTTCTGTACACAAATGCATTCAATTCCAAACCTTAAATTGTTTGAGACCAAGTTGCGCACAACATGACAGATAATTCAAAGACTCACCAGGGATCTTGAAACACAATTCCCATCTCCTTTTCCCCCACAAAGACCTAGTTCTGGAGGTGGCACTCTCCGTATGCACTAGTATATGTTTGTGTAGTTTAGAGAGAAATCCTTTGAAGCTACATGGCATCCACAAGATACCATCATCCAATAAATCTCAAGGGGGTAAATGAGGAAAGGCTGAGCAGTGACATTTCACAAAGCTACAAATGTAAATATAGTGAAATAAATCATTATGGGTGAATATGAAAAGTCCCCCCAACAAAAATATCCCTGAGGCGAGAAATGCCCAATCGAACCCTTAAGCCACAGGCAGTCAGTTCTGGAGAGAGTAAGTAAATAGTTGTTATGGGAGTAAATGTTCATATATGCCTTATTGTTTAAAATATTAGTGGAACTATGTCCACATTTTTGAGCCTGCGAGTACATCGATACTAGGAGAGATGACGTCTGGCATGAATTTGCTTCCAGTTTAGCACAGGAATATTAATCTATAGTAAGTAAGTAATCTATAGTAAAAAATTCTTCCTGATCAAATTAATCTTATACACCATAGTAAAGAATGCATTGGTTAATAAAGCAAAAAAACATTTGAAAAGAACAAGACATTTGAGAATTATTTTGATGCTGATTGATTGAATTGATTGAGCTAAAGAAATAGAGAAATTAGACCATTTTTGGTCATTTTTGGAGCTTTATTGCATTGCTGATGAGTGACTGGCTAATGTTTATCTCTAAATACCAAACATCCGCAGACAATAAAAGGGGACCATTTGTGGAATATTTTCAGCAGCAGTTCACTTTACTACAACTAACTTTAGCAATTTCACTTTCCAGATCATCATCTGGAAAAATAATCCAATTTTTCCAGAACATCAACTATGCTACCATAGTTTTTATTCATTTATAATAACAGATCATCAGCATATAACGAGAAGCTCTATTTGGTCCCTGCTCAGCATATTCACTGAAAACAAATTGATGACTTTTGAAAATGCAAGAGCCCCGATAGCCAACACAAACAGAAGTGGAGACAAGGGTGTGAATTAGGAGGTCCTGTCAACCTTATTGAAAGACATTTCCACATCCAGTGAAATCACAGATTCTGGGAGAGTGTGATGATAAACATGCAGGACACTCTGGAAAATAAAGTACACTATATGGCCAGAGGTATCAGGATGCACACACACTACTCCTTCGGGAACATTCATGACCTCCCATTCTAAACTCACAGGCATGAATATGGAGTTGTTCTTGCCTTTGTAGCTCTAACAGCTTCCATTCTTCTGGGAACATTTTCTATAAGATGTTGTGTATGTGGGGGGTTTCGATGATTCATCCAGAAGACCATTTGTGGGGTCAATCACTGATGTTGGGTCAGGCTTGTAGTCTCTGTAGTAGTCCATCCAAAAGGTGTTTGATGGGATTGAGGTGATGGCTCTGTGTGGTCCAGTTGACTTCTTCTACACCCAAACATCTAAACATCTAAGTCTTTGTGGACTTTGTTTTGTGCACTGAAGAACAATCATGGTGGAACAGAAAAGGGTCTTCCCAAACTGTTGCCACAACGATTTCCCTTCAGTGGAACCAAGCTGTCTAGGCCAACCCATGAAGAACAACCCCATAGCGTTATCCCTCCTCAACCAACCTTTTTTTAATTTTTTTTATTAACAGTCCTATATCTTTACAACAACTTACCAGAGTCATTGCAGGACTAGAGAGCATGTCTGGATTTCCCATGCGTGTTGGACCCCTTGTTGGAACTCAGTCCCATCATAGTTTCCTCAGCCTACAATAGAAAAAGATGGTAGTGTGTGCTGTTACAGGGTCTGGTAGACAACAGCTACAGATTCATGGGGCTTTGATGTTGCTTGGCTAGGAAAGTGCTATGACTCATTTGTGTTTGACAATTCAAGGTTGTGTCAAAAGCTGGGAAATGGCTCACCAGGTCCCCTGAAGCTGCGGACATCTCTGTTCTTGTAGTTCCTGCCTGTGCATGCAGCCTGTCTCCATATGTAATGAAACCTTTTCCTGATGCCACTGTGAGAGGACCACAGCAACGGTTCTTAATGCTTAACTACATGTTAAGTGAGGTTCCGATACATGCTGAGCATACATTTGGCTGTTTGAAAGGAAGAAGGTGCTGCTTGTTGAAGACTAATGACAGCGAGGCAAGTGTGAAACCCAGTGTTTGATCCTTTAGACATTTCTAAAGAACTTTTTTGAGGAGTGTAAGCTCACATTTGTCAACACTTTTCTACACACCTGACACACCTGAATAGTTTGAGGACAGTGAGGGTTTGGAGCAAGTCAACCCATCCTCATATGAACAGCTTTGGCAGTT
Source organism: Brachyhypopomus occidentalis (assembly GCA_020368025.1). NCBI lineage: Eukaryota > Metazoa > Chordata > Actinopteri > Gymnotiformes > Hypopomidae > Brachyhypopomus > Brachyhypopomus occidentalis. The sequence goes on along the minus strand of JAGXOD010001351.1, from coordinate 6,230,868 downwards.
CAGTTCTCCCAGACAGTGTAGAACGCCCAACACATCTGCTCTTTCCTCTCCAGATATTATTGGAGAAGGACTGGTGTCATATATTTCAGGAAAACAGTAAGTCAGATAATCTGTTCATAGATACCGAGCTTCTTTGCACCATGGGAGCGGTACAGTTTTATAACTGCAATAAAAATTCAAATGTGCAAATCTAAAATGCAATCATTTTTAGCAACAAAGTTATGTCATGTCGGTCAACATTGCAAAACAGATTTTAAAGTTGAATTTTAATTCAACTGTTGACATTCACCTGTTAATAATTATGTTTACTGAAAAAAATTGTTTCAAATGTCAACTCTCATTCTGTAATTGAAATGAGCAAAATTGGAACCTGTTTTCTTACCATAAAATCATGGGTATGCAAGATGATATATTTCTAAGATAGGAATATTCATGGTCTTTTGGATCCAGCCAGTGTGATGTGGCACACCTTGATGACCTGGGGGAGTTTGGGGCTGATAAAATCGGTAGAGATGTGACGGCTGTCAGGATGGCACTGCAGGTCTTTAATTTTTGAAAGAATGGCATCATCGTTGTATGTCCTGTATATCATGTTGTGGATTAGTGAGTTGATATCTCCTTCACTTCCAGCATACAGCTTGATGTCATCTACGTGTAGGAGGTGGCTGATGGCTGCTCCATTCCATAGCTGGTATCTGTAGCCACTCTTGGTGCTGGTTTCACTGAGGGGGTTCAGGCGTCTGCATAACAACAGTGGGGATGGCCCCAAATGATGAAGTGCTTAGTGAGCACAGGAACCATCATGGAAGTATGAATCCCTGCATGGTATGTACCACCGGCAAATAATATAGCTGCACCTTATATACAACATTCCTTGAGTGTCAGCAGTTTTGGTAGTGCTGGGCTGACTCCTGCTGAGCTCTGGAGACAGGACACTGCGGTTCTCTGAGCTCTGGAGACAGGACACTGCGGTTCTCTGAGCTCTGGAGACAGGACACTGCGGTTCTCTGAGCTCTAGAGACAGGACACTGCGGTTCTCTGAGCTCTGGAGACAGGACACTGCGGTTCTCTGAGCTCTGGAGACAGGACACTGTGGTTCTCTGAGCTCTGGAGACAGGACACTGCGGTTCTCTGAGCTCTGGAGACAGGACACTGTGGTTCTTTGAGCTCTGGAGACAGGACACTGGTTTGCTAGGGCTCCTTTTTCATTGAGTTCATCCTCTGTCTCCTGTGAGGCCAATGAACCTGGAGTAGAAATTGTAAGTAGACAAAAAGGTAATTTCTTTTTATTTTGTCAATAAACATAACGTTCTAGAAAGGGCACAAGTCTAGCAGTACAACATTTACATTCTGATGCTGAAAACACTATATGTTAGGGCTGTCCTCGTCAGAGCTTCATGTAACCAGATGACCCTCAGTGGGACTGTTCATTGGGCAGAAACCTGGAAGACTAATGCACAAATTCAGGTTTTATTACAACTACTGGAGTGACAGAAACTGCATTCAGCACTAATATGTAATATGTGTGGGAGCAGAATGTAGATACAGATATTAACAGACCTATTTATCTGATGTCATCAGCCAGCCCACTCTAAACAAGTGATTTGGCTGCTTATAATATGTATTGAACTATGACGGTGAGTTGGAATGTAAGCTCACAGCAGTTAAATATTGTGAAACAACTTCACAGCTGGTCATCTCTGGCATGCTTTGTTAGCAAACATAAGGTCACAATGTTCAATTCTTAGAAATTATTACAACAATCTAAAACGAGAAATGCTAGATGTTTAGATGAGACTTCATGTGGTTTCACTTGTTCTTGTCTTTGCTTGTACCACTTCTCTCTCAGGTAATGTGCATTATGCCCTACTGTCCACGCCACCTGGGGATGGCTATCTGCATCTCATCTAGCATGTCGGTTAGCGTCCACCATGATGGATGAGGTTGGCTTTGTCGTAATCACAGGTGAAAGGGGGACTGGAAACTCAAGTGTGTCCCTCCTTTCCCAAGGAGCAGGTTCCCAGTGTCGTCTTTCGTCTACGACGAGCAAACCAGAAGTCTCTCCTGTGATGCTCTTTCCTATAGGTCACCCAAGTGGAACTAAATCCACCAATTGGGGAAAGCCACGACAGAAAGCCACGCAGCAACCAGTTTCTTTGAAATGTACTGAAGCATCACATTCTGGTGTACTTTGAAAAGAACTTTGAAAGGAGCTGAAAGAAATATTAGAGATGTTATTACTTACAAATAAGGGCATCGTTCATGTACAGTATGTTTAAATGCAGTTAATTGATTGAATATAACAAAAGTGGGGAGGTTTCACAATAAGCACTGCTGAAAGGGAATTGCTTTCTCACTGGGCTCCTCCTGTCAGGCAGTTATCAGCACAACGTTTGTGCCTGACTGACCCTTGTGGGGCCTGGTTGGGCCAGCAGGGCCCCCCCATGCTTCTGTGCTCTTTTTCTCCCAGCTTTCTCACAACCTCTTAATATCGTGCAGCGAAGGAGAGTGAAACAAACGCCAGGCAGTGTCAGGACCCCGGTCGCCATGTAATTGAATTCTTCCATGTTTCTGAGAGTGCACCAAAGCATAGCGGTAGCAAAGGGGCAAACCGACGACGCCTTCTCACGCAAGCAACAAACAGAGACTTGAGGGGTTTTTCAGAGAGAGAGAGAGACAGAAGGAGAGATAGAAAAAAGAGAGGGAGGCAGAGAGACAGAAGGAGAGACAGAAAAAGAGGGAGGCAGAGAGAGAGAGGACAATAGACAAAGAGAGACACAGAGAGTGACCATTATTGCAAGAAATGCTTAAAATGTAAATGTTTTTTTTTTTCAGAGATTCCTCAGTATAAGCGGAGTGCTATACAGCTCATATGTCTGGTCATAAAGGATTTGCCTCACAGATGAAAGCGATTGGTGCCTGTGTTTGGGGGGGGGGCTCTTTTTTTTCCCCTCTCGCAAAAGCCTAGTGCATCATCTGCAATAATGTTATTTATAGGCCCATATGTGCCTCTAGAAGTAGTGTCATATGAAACTGTCCAATGGCAAGGGCAGATTTGGTATGGTTTAGATGGCCCAGCTGTAACAGTCAAATATTACTTAGAGTCTGATTACTTACAGATTACTGACCAGAGAGTCTGTAGTTTTAACAGCATCACCAACTGTTAGTTATATTAGTATTGTAAATACTAGTATTGTAAATATTATAAATACATTAGGCCCAATGACTGGCTGCTGTTGATCAGCTTTGCTGTAAGTAGCTGTTAGGAAAACGGCACTTTGTTTTTGGAAAAACCTGCCACAGTCTTGACCTGGCCATTCTGTTTTGGAACCAAGAACTTCTCTTTGACGTTTCCAGACGTTGGCGGATGAACACAGACCTCCATGTTGAGGCAGGCATCAACCTCACATTGGACAGATCGCTGGCCACGCCCCGTTGTCAGACAACGCTCTATCAGAAAGTGTTTTCAACGTCCTCCCGCCCACTGCTTCCTTCCATGTCCCGTTTGGCCACTGTTGCTAAGTGACAATGCTCCGTGGGCCCCCTGCTATGCGTTTAGTGTCTTCACTGAGGAGCTGCTACCCGTCCGTGGTCTTCAGATAAGGAGCTCAGAAAGTAGCTGTCTGTAATTTATCTAAGGTTATTTTGTGATTCAGATATACTGTTCTGAATGCAGCCAAGCGGTAAATTGCTTTCCTCTGGGAGCAGGTCGCTTTGAGGGGTCGACAAAGCAGAGCTATTTTACTCTCTATCACTAACCCGCTTTCCCCCTCTCCCTCTCTCTCTCCTTCTCTCTCTCCGTCTGTCTATCGGACTCTCCCTCTCTCTCCTTCTCTCCGTCTCTGTCTGTCGGACACTCCCCCCTCTCTCTATCTCCCTCAGACTCTCCCTTTCTACGTCTGTCAGACTCTCTCTCTCTCTGTCGGACTCTCTCCCTCTCTCTCTCTCTCTCTCTCTCTCTCTCTCTCTCTCTCTCTCTCTCTGTCTCTCTGTCTATCGCTCTGTCTCCTCTGTCTGTCCTTCTATCCCCATGCTTCTGCGTGAGAGAGCGATGCTGTGAGTTGTCATCGCAGTGCCAGACACGCTGTAATTAGGGAGGATAATTGCTGGCGTAGAGAACAGAGGGTCACATGGGACCGAGAGAGCTGGAAGGTCGTAGTGACGAGGGTCACGAGAGGGAGAAGGGAAGTCTCTTGGTCTCCAGAACATGACTGGGTCTCACTGAAGACGAACAGACTGCCACATGTAGTGTAGTGAAGTGTAGAATTCCAGTTGAGGAGAACAGAGTATGCCAAGTCTACGGTGTAGTGCCTATTCATTACAAGTCATATCAAACGTACAAGCAGACGTGAAAACAAGTTGGAATTGGGCAGTTTTGTGGTGTGTGTGTGTGTAAGATCCAAGAAACCCAACAGCAGGAAGTTTGAAGAACTTCTGCTCATGTGGTCAGATGAACGGATGATTGACGGAGAGACAGGAATATTGCTTACTGACTTTAAATTAAATTGTATGTAAATATAACTATGGCCCTTTTATCTTTCTGAATTGACCCTGATGAATGGATGTAGGAATACATGTAGGAATACTGAACATCTTCAGTAGGTTATATGTGTGGTCTCCAGAGGCAGTTTGGCCATATTCTTGCTGAGAGGGAAAGGTGGCAGAGACCTTCTCTTCTGGTTGCTAGGCACCAACCAATCGGACGTGCGCTGCTTTGCTGGCGTTCTCTTCCGGGTGTGTTTAGGAGTTCGGCGCTCGTGTAGCGGCTGAGAGGATGAGTGACGGTTTAAACAGGCACTGGAGGAAGTGTGTGTCACTCCTGCCTCTGCCGGGCAGCTGATGTGGATGTTTGATGAGAAAATGGACGTGATGCTGGAAATGGTTATTACTGTATTGTGAGAAGATTGAGGAAATACCACAACAAGCGTAATTACCAGTGCAGCTAACGTCCTACACTCCACAGGCTCTCACACATTCTCTCCATACACGTTACTATGTATAATTACTGATTCATAGTTACTAATTACCAACTACAGTGCAGTTACTACTTCAAATATACTTAATGATGTGCCTTAAGATTAATTTCATAATAAAGTCAGAATTTAAGGAGTTTAATAGAATCCTGATTGTATTTAATTGGTGTTCATTTCGTAATGCTTTACTGAGTGAGGGATGGGCATGTTTCTCTAGTGGCTGTGAATGCCTGTGGTGAAACAGACAGGAGTGAGGAGAGTGCGCACTGAGGAGAGTGCGCACTGAGAAGAGTGCGTACTGAGGAGCAGAGAAGACAAGGTGGTGGGGGTAAGACGCATATGTAGAGTGAGTTGTCAGGCAGAGGCTTAACTGCTGCCTCCGAACATGATCTCTCTCTCTCTCTCTCTCACATCCTGTAGTGCTTTGTACACTGTTGCAGTATCGCATGCATTCTTCACTTTAAGAGCACGATGAGCTGTCCGATGGTTGAACGTGAAGCACTGTAAATGTTCATCTTACCGGGGGATGACTCGTGCACCCAGCCCTGCCGTTAGCGAAGGACGAAGAAGAGGAGGACGAAGGTCTCCTTTAGCACGATGGTCGTCGGCACACCTTTTACATGTTCCCAGTCTCATGGTCAATTTGCAAGTCTGAGTATAACTTTCTGTATTGTAGGAGGCAAACTCAGCCTGTGTTTAATCTGGGTTCATAAGGCCGCCACGCTCAGTTGCACAGGTGAGACAGGTGTGAAATTTTGTGAAAACCTGTGAAACCCACAGCAAATGAAAAAAGTTGGATTGTCCTGGCACAAAAACGTTACTGTCGTTACTGTATTTTATGGCAGTATGTGAAAGAACCTCTGTTACATTTACATTTACATTTACATTTACGGCATTTAGCAGACGCCCTTATCCAGAGCGACTTACAAAAAGTGCTTCATTGTTTTACTCAGAACAAAATCTCTAGCTAGTTAGTTTAGGCTAAAATCCGAAGAAACTTTAAGCAAAGATATTATTAGATACAGTCAGTATGGACGCCTAGATATACTCAAATATATACTGAGAAAACCCTACTTAACAGATAAAAGCAAGAAAAGTCATTACAGTCCCAAATATTTAATACATGCTAGTGTAGTAAAATTTAATTTAAGTGCTCTTGAAACAGATGTGTCTTCAGTCTTCGCTTAAAAACAGCAAGAGACTCTGCCATTCGGACACTCAGTGGAAGTTTGTTCCACCACTGAGGTGCCAGAACTGAAAAAAGTCTGGATGCATGTTTTCTGCATGTCCTGAGAGATGGTGGGTCAAGCCGAGCTGTGCTTGAAGCTCGAAGAGCTCTGGGTACAGATCGGGATTTGACCATTGCCACCATGTATGGAGGTGCTGGTCCATTCTTAGCCTTGTAGGCCAGCATCAGGGTTTTATATCTTATGCGGGCAGCTACAGGAAGCCAGTGAAGAGAGCGCAGCAGAGGAGTAAAATGGCTGAACTTAGGAACATTGAAGACAAGTCAGATGTGGTGACCAGCGAGTTCTCAAAAGAGATGGAAAGATCCTGGCGAGGACTTGAAGTTCCAGGGATGAACAGTAATTCAGTCTTGCTGGGGTTCAGCTTCAAGTGATGAGCCGACATCCAAGATGAGATATCAGCAAGACAAGCCGAGATCCGAGATGAAACCTGTGTGTCAGAAGGTGGAAAGGAAAGGACAAGTTGAGTGTCATCAGCATAACAGTGATAGGAAAATCCATGGGAGAATATTACATCACCAAGAGAACGAGTGTAAAGAGAGAAGAGCAGAGGACCGAGCACTGAGCCTTGTGGGACACCCGTGGTGAGCCTGGAAGGAGCAGATGTGGCCCCCTGCCAAGATACTTGGTAAGATCTCCCATCTAGATAAGACTTAAACCACTGCCAGACAGTGCCAGTGATTCCAAGTCTTCTGAGGACAGACAGGAGGATCTGGTGGTCAACTGTGTCGAAGGCTGCAGAGAGGTCAAGCAGAATTAGGACCGAAGACAGTTTGGCAGATCTAGCAGCATGCAGCTTCTCTGTAACTGCGATGAGAGCAGTTTCAGTAGAGTGCGCCGGTTTGAAGCCAGACTGGTTCGGGTCCTGTAGGTTGTTCAGAGAAAAAGAAATAGAGACAGTTGGTTATAAACAGAACGCTCCAAGACCTTAGATAGGAAAGAAAGAAGAGATACAGGTCTGTAATTGCTGATGTCAGAACAGTCCAGAGTAGGCTTCTTCAAGATGGGGATCACTCTTGCAGTCTTGAAGATAGCTGGTACATGGCCTGTTGACAAGGAGCTGTTGATGACATGAGTGATGAAAGGTAGAAGGTCAGGTGCTATTGTCTGAAATAGCGTGGATGGAATCGGGTCCAGTGGACAGGTAGTAGGATTGTTGGATGAGACCAACTGTATGATGTCATTTGTGGAAAGAGGAGAAAAGCAAGACAGGGAATGAGGTGGAGGGTGGTGTTCAGTAGGAAGGATATTGGTAGAGAAAAGGTGTCTGCGAATCTGATCAACCTTCTCCTCAAAGAAGGTGACAAAATCCTCAGGGGAGAGAGTAGAGGGTGGGGGGAGTGGGAGGGTTTAAAAGAGAGGAGAAAATGTTGAAGAGCTTGCGTGGATCAGAGGCTGATGCTTCCAGCTTCTCCTTGAAGAAGGAAGATTTCGCCGCTGTTATTTCTGTTGAGAACCTTGAGAGAAGAGACTGGTAGGAGTGGAGATCTGAATCATTTAGTTACAGTTATTGTGACCTTGGACAGAGTTTACAGGTAGCAGGAGGATACAAGATTACACACTGTTGATCTGAAGAGCCTTTCACTAAACTCTACCTCAACCAATGCTGGGTTTGCCACACTAGCTTGGTAAATAAACAGCAGATGATAGAAATGCTTTAGAGAAGGCAGAGGTTCAACTTTGAAAGGTGTGTATACAGTATATATATATATATATATATAATGATTCTGTAACAGCTTTTCCATATGATCAAAATAAGAGGTATAGTTGACTTTCAAGGATAACCTTGACTGGAATATTTTCAGTGATAATATACTCGAATATATTTTAGGTATACGTGTATTTTAAGGGCTTTATCTAATGCATAAGCTTGCGTGTGCTGTAGGTCAGTTGCAGGCACACTGCTTTGGGGTAGTCTCCATTACTGCGCTTAGTCAAACTTAGTCAAAAAGCTTCCGAGCTAGATTTGAAAGACTTTGAAAGAGTCTGATTTATGCAAAAAAAAAAAAAAAAAAAAGATGATTAATTCATGAGAGATCGCTGAGGCTGGATTAAATTACCCTAAAAAGGCTGGCTTCCACTGATTGGTTCTCTAAGACGCCGTCTCCCTGAGAATATGGCTCATATGATGGTTCTTTTGGCCAGAGGTTACACCAGGTTAAAAGTAGGTTTGACTTTGTTGCACAGACAGTGTGTTGGGTTGGAGGTCATGCTCTGGTAGGGATAGCACTGCAGTGTTGGGTTAGGGGCCAGGTAGAAATGCACTCGGACTAATTTGCCTTTCTTTGAACAGAACAGACATTTTGCTGGGATATGTGAGAGAAATGCTGTCAGATCAGCTTTGTGAGTGTAACCACCCCCCAGTTAAGACTAGGGCTTCCTCTTTTTCATATTCAATAGTTTAGTGCAGCATTGTACTAACAAGCAAATTATTACAAGTAATGTGTTTCCATTGTGCAGTTCATATATGGTGATCTACGTGCAGACGCATGTTCCTAGACCTGAAGTTCTTTGTCATACCGTCATATTAGGCGGGTTAAGTGCGTGAATTGTTGCTCTGAGCTAATTGACCCAGGTCGGGTTTCCACGGCGATGAGGAGGGATGTAACGGCGTGGAGGGAGTGATGGGTCCTCCTGCCTCCCTGCACGCTCACACGCACTCTGCTCCACTCTGCTCCGCTGATCACCACAAAAGACAGTTTTATTTATCTCTTCCATTTTAATGAGGTCCTTCTTAAGAAACAGATGGCGCATTAGTGAAGACAAACTCTCGCTGACACCAGTGAATTTTGAACAAAGCAGGAAGGTGTCGTCTGCTGCTCACCCACACTGGCTTAAGAGCGTCTGCTTTTCACCAGCAGCACCGTGAATTCATTTAGCTGTGTCTCTCTTCTCTAAAGTAGTGCGGGTGTTTTATCCACCCCAGAGGAGGGCAGGGATATTGCTGTGGTGAATGGTTAGTTCTGACCTCTTTATTTGCGGCGGCAGCAGCAAGAGAGGTTTGTGTTCAGCTCTTCTCTCGTGTTTCAGAGGTGCCGACACACTCACCCGCCGAACACACAGCGACCAACATTCCCACATGCTCGTCTACCGAAGCGCACTGATTCCCGAAGAACTTCTCCACCTCGTTTCGGAATCACCAACCTCGATGTTTAAAATTGTAACTATTTTACAATCTTGTGTACAATCTCAGTGTAACTGAAGCGCACTGAACAAGAACAAGAACTTCTCCACCTCTTTTCGGAAACACCAACCTCGATGTTTATGTTCGATCTTTCCGTTGGTTTGTGCATTGTGTGTCTTGTACGGCTCTGCGAGCTGTTGCAGAATGAAGAGCCCCGTCAGCTAAATCACTCTGGTGCTTCTGTACCCGCTTACGATGAGTCAGGCTCAGGGTCTCATTCCAGGAAGGATGAACTGTCCACCTGCACTACACACTGCACCCCCCTACCTATTACGCCAAATCAGTGAATGTCAGAAAAAATTTTCCCAACTGCAAACGAAATGATAATTCCTTGTACAGAAAGGCCACATGTCACTACTGACCACTAAGGACCTCAAGAAAGAGAAATAAATGGAGCTGAACTTGTCAGTGTGTATTTGTGTACGTGCGTGTGCAGTCATGTGCAAAATGTGTGTGTGTGTGTGTGTGTGTGTTTGTATTTATGTGTGCATTTGAGCATATGCGTATGTGTGTGCGATATGGATCGAAAGCACTTTTGCCAACTGGAAGTGCTTGTGCGAACTGGTCCGTGACTGGGCGTGTGCAGCCTGTAGAGCGTGGTGTGTGCCGCTTGCTTTGGGCTTGTGGAGAAGCCGCGTGCACAGGTGCATGTCCTGCATCAGGAGCCATGCAAAACAGATGAGCTGACAAACCGCTACGCCCTGCGCGCGTGCACGTCTTATATTTAGTGCAGCTGGAGCCGTTTTCTCGTCTCAGATTCAGGTGAGTCAGAAGTCGTTTGGCCCAAACTGCTTTTCGCTTCCAGAAGGAGTTCTGGTTTTGGAGGAAGTTTTATTCAGAATACTGTCTGGGTTGCTGAGGGCTGGAAAGAAACTTCAGGTGCATTAGTTTATTGGAAAAGTTACTTAGAGGGACAAATGAATTTATTTTAGGTGACTGCGATGCTTTTTTGTGCTTTGCACCACTGAGACTGTATTGGTTTTCAAAACGTGTTTTAGGGTTGACGAGACTCTCACATCACCTGCTGCTCTCTACTGTCCTCAGCAGTACGGACATGTCTTCCTCAGTATGGACAAACATGTCTTCCTCAGTATGGACAAACATGTCTTCCTCAGTATGGACCCAAAACAACACTGCACACAATACTGCACTGCACTGTGGTCAAACATCCACATGTGTGTTCACCATGTTTACAGTATTCTGCAACCCACAATAAAGACTTTATTAGCATTGTACTGGTTTAGCATTTCATATATGCAAATGTTTTCTGTTGCAACAGTATTCCAACAGTATTTGGCATCTTACTTTTGGACTTTGCATACACTCTGGGAAATAACAGGATCAGGAGTTCATCCATGTTTAAAGTATTGTATCTAAACCTACAGTATCTAGAACAAATCTTTTAACAAAAGACATTGCATTGTTATAATAGACAGGTTTAAAGGTGGGCGGCTATACAGGCGTCTGTCTCTCTTGTGGTCTGAGTTTGAAGCAAATGGAATTCGTGGCTCGTCCCCAGTTGTGCTCTCGGCCCCAGGGATAACGGCCAAGCTGCATCCGGATCCGTTTCATCTGCAAACATACGCAGAATCATCTCCGGGCGAATTCTGCAGTCCCATGCTCTGAGGTGGAGCTGAAGTCGTGATCGGAGTGTAGCTCAGTGCGGCATGGTGATGGAGAGGAGGATACGGCGGCTGTCTCTCTCACCACCTCCCCAGCGCAGGCTTCACTGTCTGGGGGAGGAGAGGTGCGGTGGACAGGGCTGGATTAAAGATTGTATCAGTGGTAGTGCTGGGGCGCCTGGTGGGCTAGTGGGCTGGGGGTCTGACTGCCTGGTTGGCTGGGGGTCTGTCTGCCTGGCGGGCTGCTGACAGCCAGAGAGAATGCTATTCAGACCAGAGTACAGGGATAAAGTGAGCTGCATCAAGACTCTTAGGCTCTAGGTGCAGGTGTGTATGTCATAGCATACACGTATATGCACACACACACATACCCTCATAGTGTGCAGGTTAATTTGTAGTTACTCTCAGACTGGCCACTTATGTTCTGATCATTCTGTTTGGATTCAGATAACAGAAGCCTTGGAACAGTGCTCTTTAGAAAGTAATGTTTGTTGTCTCTGCACTGCCCTAAAGGTTTGAGATGCCTGAACATGCATATAACACGGATTATTGAGCTGTGAATGTAGTGCTTGAAGAATTATTTACGAAAGTGCAGTCATTACTTTTACCAGTTTACAGTCTCTTAAAGATGATATTAGCATACCACGAGGACAGATTTGAAAGGGTGTGGGGAAGTGGGGGGGAGGGGTGAAACCTCCTTAGCTGCTCACCTAACACTGGTGCCTGGACTGATGCAGGACACCATCCTCATAGCCAAAGGCATATGTGTTGGGTGTGTGGGACTGTATGTGTGAAACAGCGCCAGTATACATGTGTGAAACTCCACTGAAAATTAAGTAGCCAGTGGTGACCATTCACATATTTTGCCAATTAGTCACTCGTCCCAAAAACCATCATTCTTCCAGGAAGGGATTCGCCTCATGATAATCAGTTCTAGCACCCGACGGTTACTTCAGATGGCAGAGAGGAGACCGTGGGACAGAGACAGCCCCAGTCAGAGTGGCTTGGAGATGCTAAGAAAAAGCCAACACATTAATCCACAAGTCACTGCAATTGTGTAATCCACTCACTATATTAATTGCCTGCAATTTGCGCTGAGAAGAAGGGGATTATGGGAAAGGTCATTAAATGGCCCAGAGCAATTGACCAGCGTCTTAGATGCTGTGATTGTCAGTGTGCGGTCACACCTAAGTTTTGTGTGTGTGTGTGTGTGTGTGTGTGTTTGTATGTGTGAGTGAAAGCTTCTTTGCCCATAATGTGAGTTGCTGACTTACGCCCATGTCTCAGTAGGTAATGGTGGATTTATCCTGTTGCGTTTGTTCTCTAAAGACATAATACGCTGATTCACAGCTCTGTTCTCCTCAGCCAGTCTCTGCCCTCCTCAGCCAGTCTCTGCCACCTCTATTATTGATGCATTATCGTGTACCTAGGGAGAAGAAGACTCATCTGCCATGTTAATAGAATTATTTCTATAGAACTGTATTCTGTTGGTGTGCATTTTTAAATATGCACCATGTTCTGTTTCTGTGGGAAAGTGCATTTCACACAGTTTTGCAAAACCATCAGATAAGATCTGCACAAGGTCTGAGTGTGATTGGTCTATGATTACAGCCTTCTGTATTTGTTAAATAGATACAGGGCAGGAAGAAAGCTGAAATTGGATGGGCGAGTCTGTGTTTTGCAGTCTTGGTGTGTGGGATATTGCTCACAGCATTTACAGTCGAGACGAGCTGAGAAGGATCCTGCACGCCGTGGAGACGGGCTGTGTGTCCGGCAGCAGCTTGAAGTCCAAAGTGCAGGAGCTTGATTGTCTCCTGAGCACGGCTGTTTCTGGGTCATCAAATGTCTGGGTCTTCGAGGAGCTGTCTCGTCCTCCTCCACAACTGTGCGCTGGTCGTTCTCATGCACGTTTGATGATGTTTGAGCGTACTACACAGCTAGGTTGCGTACAAGGCCTCACCGGGCTAACTGCCACACCTAAAGGCCTCGAGAGCCTCGAGCTGCAGAACAAACAAATAACAAAACATGCAGCATTTTACAAAGCGGCCCCAGTTAAAAAGGGGGGAAAGAAGGCGAAGCCGTTTGTGCAGGCACTCGGCTGCGATTGGGATCCGCCGCTTTGCATTAGCATTTGACACCATGCGGAGCAAATAGGAAATAGACAGACGACACACACAGTGCGTGCAGCCGTGAGACCCATCAGCAAATGGGGCTGATAATGGCCAGAGCATGTTTGGGAGGGCAGCTAATGGGAGAGCCCATTAGGCATTAATAGTGTTTTAAAGACATGGGGAGATGAAGCCGTGCTGCTGCTGCTGTTTCTGGGGTGCCAGGTGCAGCGTGATTCCTTCAGGCCTCCTCCGCCAGCATCGCGAGAAAAGCCTGAGGAGAAAGCAGGAGCGGTGGGATTAAAGGTCTTCGACTCTGTGCATACTCTCGAATTCGGTCTTAAAGGGCGCTGGGATCACCGCGCGTGCCTCCCGACCTCCTGCTACGAGAGCGGATCGCCAGAGTCGTGATTCGCATCGGATCTTCTGAAGCGCGGCTACTTGTTTGACGACGCTTGTTTGCACGGCAAGCGCTTCGGATCCTGTGAACGTGCGCACGGTAGTAGCAGGCGTGTTGCTTTCTGATAGCACCAGAGGGAGAGCAGCGGGTACAGGCAGCCACTGGCAGCCTCCTCTACGCGCCCCCTTTGAAGCTGCCTCGGCTCCCGCGCGGCGTGGCCGCAGGGCCCCCCTGTTTGCAGCGGCATCGGCTGAGGAGGTGAGCTGAGGTCACAAGGTCACAAGGTCATTTCTCTCTCTCAGGAGAAGAAGACAGAGAAAAGAAGCGTAGAGAAGGTTGCCTCTGACTTTTCACCAGCTCTAAAGGATGCTGGGATATGATTAAACGGGAGTATTGAGATAAAAGTGACTGTTGAAGGCTCTCTCTCTTCCTCCTGCAGAAGGACATGGGTTTCGAAACAGGTAGATGCTGCAGTTTGGAAGTTGATGAATGCTTCAGTGTGCAAGACAAGAAGTTGATATCTCTCCCTCCTAAATTGATCTTCCTGATGTACATAGTTACACTTAGCTGGTCGTTATGTACTTTATTTTGTGTGATGTTAAAAGTGTGACTTTTCCATTTAGGCCTGCCAGAGGCTAAGCATTGACTGGGCAAAAATAAAAGCCTTTGAAAATGAGGTCATCTGCGCCCGTCTTTTGATCTGGTCATTCTTCATCTCGGAGATGTGCGGCATGAAGAGGGATTTATCATTGCAGCCGGCTTTGAACTAACAAAATCACAAACAAACGAAAGGAGGAATCGATCGTGAGTGTCTCTCAGAATGATGAACTGGCACTTCTGTGGAAAATCAATGGCTTCTCTCTCTCCCTCACCAGATCCTGCTCGCAGTCATGGCGTGGTTCAACCCTGCGCAATCTCTTTTACTGTCTTTCTTTTTCTTTCACTCTCTCTCTTCCTCTCCCTAGCTTTCTCTATTCCCCCTCCTATTGTAAATTGTAACCACCATAACCCCCCCCACCCTCTTTTCCCAAGACTTGAAAATGCCTGGTGGTTTGATCTGTGGGGAAAGTCTCTACCAATAATGGCCCACAGGATAGGCGATATAAGTAAGTGCAGTGGGATGTATTTACAGTCATATTGACTGTCCCTTCCTTTTTATCTCTCCAGGTCTTTATCGAGCATTCTTATTGGCTGTGTGCATAGCTCTCTGTCGAGCAGTCTTATTGGCTGTTTGCGCTGCTCTCTCTCGAGCATTCTTATTGGCTGTTTGCACTGGTCCTTGGTGCATGCTTATTGGCTCTATGTCCACTAAAACTATCTACATTTTGTCTTGGTGGGAGGTGATTAACAGAAGCATAAAGATATAAGACACTCTCTTAATGAACATTTAGATCCTTCATTACCACTTTGATGGTCTTCATTTTAAGGTGTCATAAGTTAAAAAAAAATGAAGATTTGTTCAGTCAAATTTTTTTCAGATGTATTTGTTTTGATGCACCTGCACCAGACTGAGACATTTAATCACTGTTGGTGGGTAACCACTGCACCACTTGCTTTGAGCTAGGTGCCTTAGTTTGTAGTGTTCGTGTAGGCTGTGATTAATTGGACTGGGTAATGCAGAAAGCATTCCAGGTGAAATGTAACGTGGAATGTATGGTTGTACGGTTTATGGGTGTATTATTGTATAGGTGTTTGGTTGTGTGGTTGTATGGGTGTGTGGTTGTTTGGTTGTATGAGTGTCTGGTTGTTTGGTTGTATAGGTGTATGGTTGTTTGATTGTATGGGTTTATGGTTTGCTTGCATAGGTGTATGGTTGTTTGGTTGTATGGGTTTTTACTTTTATGCCTTTTCATGGCCACAGTAATGAACAGAATTGGTTTATTGGTTTTATTTTCCATAAACAAATCTCAAAAGACACACCTCAGTGTGTGTGTGTGAACGAGAGAGAGAGGGAGAAAGAGAGAGAGAGACTGTGTGTGTGTGTGTGTGTGTGTGTGTGTGTGTGTGTGTGTGTGATATGAAGGCTGGTCTGTGATGTGAAATGCAGACATCTGACAGTGTGCAGTTTCCTCAGTGTCGTGTAGTCTCCTGTGAAGAGGAGAAGAATGAGCAAGGAAGAGAGTGAAAGAAGCCAGCTTCTGTAAGATCGATTTAAAAGGAATTCAATTTGAGGGCCGGTAATATTTGCCATATTTTTTTCTGTTAAAAGACCATTTTTCCTTTTTATCTCAGTCATTGTGTCCATTCTGTCTGTGTGAACTTATTTGAACACTCCCAGTTTCTGTAGTCTTCTGTAGTTCATTCGAGCAGATAAAAATGGCTGAGTTCTTAACCTTCCTGATGACATCATTTAAATGTCATGGGAGTCATTTGCATAGACTGGTGTACCCATGTGCACCTGCTTGAGCATGCAAACATGTCTCCATCATAAAAAAACATTTACAGTTTTGCAAAAAATAAAAAATACATAATTTGAAAGCATTTCCTTAAAATCATAAAAGTATAATTTTCATGTACATTGTGACACAATCATGGATGTGAATAATCATGGATCGGATAATCATTGACCCACAAACTTAACTTAAGAATGCACTCCTGATCTGGAATGGAAAGTTGCTTCGTATCCTAGTCTCCATTGATCTTTACCTGAATCTTCTATATTCTTACATTTCAAACAACTGAGTTAGCATGAAAATTGACAGGAAAGGAAATATATGACAATACCAGTGTGGTCATGAGACCCCTTTAGTGCAGTGGTGTGTCCTAGTGTAGTGTAGAAGTGTAGAATCCTTTTTCTGTCCCATGGTGTGAGATTTCCTCTGTGATAGTCTATCAACTTTGGTCTCTTACACC
The DNA here is from genome assembly GCA_020368025.1 of Brachyhypopomus occidentalis. Lineage (NCBI taxonomy): Eukaryota > Metazoa > Chordata > Actinopteri > Gymnotiformes > Hypopomidae > Brachyhypopomus > Brachyhypopomus occidentalis. The sequence goes on along the minus strand of JAGXOD010001351.1, from coordinate 6,214,481 downwards.
AATGTCCTTGAAAGGAAAGCACTTGTAATTTGTAATCTGAGACATAATCCTGTGTAGAATGGTACTGTACAAAGTGCTATTATACTTTATCATTCCAGACACTAAAGTTAAAGAGGGCCAAAGACTCCATTTGAGCAGTGAAGCACTTCAGATATGGCTCAAATAAAGTGTGAGATTTTTTTACTTCTCTTGAGAGAGTCTAATCTCCATTTTTTTTTCAGGAAAATCACTGTTTGTTTGTCCAGGGTTAGTCAGGGAGCCAGTACTGCCAGCTGCTCTGAAGTTAGCAAATGTCATATGAAATCTACAAAACTATTGGAATTCCTTAACACCTTGACTCCACCAGACTCACGTTTTTCAAAAATAAAATAATTATGTAAAAATAATAAATATATAGTTAATACATTGATTTTTTGGAAGTGAGTGATTAGTCTCTGCTTAAAAACAAACAAATAAACAAAAAAACCTTGAAGAAGGTCCATAAGCAGGGTGCTTGTGGTGGTTTGTGTATGGCTTAAACCCTCCTGCTCCACAGTGAGGGGCTGATATGAAGAAGATGCACTGTGTAAATATCAATATGGATTTAAAAGCTTCTGCCTACAGCAGGGTCCTTGGCTAATTAAAACTATGATCAGTCAGCAGTGTAAAAAACGATCAAGGGAAGAGACGTGTGTAAACGCAGCTGGGTGGAGTTTTATTAAACAAAGAGGTTTTATAAAGTCTTGTGTGTTCTGATGAAACACTGGCGTTAGGTGTTGAAGTTTGTTCATTTATTTATTATCGGTTTAATTGCAGTCCAGGGTGCTGAAGTGATCGTATTCAGATGGGCTCCATGTTTGAAATTCTTTAAATGTTTGTTTTTTCTCTGATTTTAAGATCATTTCTTAAACCTGTTTTAAGTTTCAATGATGAAATAAACATGGCCACATGTTCACGTTCACACATACGAAAGGCGCATTATTTACACGTTTAATTTTGCATCCATAGTGATGTCATAGCCTTAAAATCAGAACTTTATCAAATTTAAATCATAACACAATTATGACAGTTTTGAATTTGTGTTATATGAATGCTACAAATTTCTCTGCATGTATTTGGAGCAGTAGCAGGTCTGGGCCAGGTGTTTATTTGGAGTAGCAGCAGGTCTGTGCCAGACGGACGGTGTTTATTTGGAGTAGCAGCAGGTCTGGGCCAGACGGACGGTGTTTATTTGGAGTAGCAGCAGGTCTGGGCCAGACGGACGGTGTTTATTTGGAGTAGCAGCAGTTCTGGGCCAGACGGACGGTGTTTATTTGGAGTAGCAGCAGGTCTGGGCCAGACGGACGGTGTTTATTTGGAGTAGCAGCAGGTCTGGGCCAGACGGACGGTGTGATAAAATGCTTCTCTTCACATTTCCCGGCTTCTTTGTGAGCTAGAGATGGAGATATTAGAATTTATTAAAATATTATAATGTTACACCATGTTTTTGTTATCAGTGAAATCTGTGACTTTGGCGGGTAAACTTCTTGTTCCATGTGGTTTTAGACGCGGCAGGATTGCGTGTTTCTGGTCTGTACTCTGTTGCGTGTGTTTTAGATGCAGCAGTTTCCTGCAGGCCACAAGCCACAGTGGCAGGTTAACAATGTGGACATGAGAGGCAGAGAGCGTTCAATGTAGTAAGTTTCCAGTTCAAATCGGGTAGTGACAGACACACGTAATTGAACATAATTTCCGATAAGTCTTATGGCAGATGCTCCACACTTACGGCTGCCAATCATACGCATGCGTGAGACATGTTGGTTACTTTTACAATTAGACTTCATGGTTCGCACAGATAATAGCGTTTACAACCCAAAGCCAAAGAAACGTTGAATGTTTACGTTTGGATCAGCATTTCAAATATCGACTTCACTGTGAATCTGAAGTTACAGATAGTCAGTTAGCTAATGTAGCTTAAATACTAATGTCCAAAACAAACAATATTCGAAAATTAATTGCATGTAGAATGACAGGATTCCAGACGTAGTTAGCTACCTATATGAATGAAACCATTGCATAAATCTACATCTAGCTAGTTACCTACGTAGCCTTAGCTACGGCATCCTAAACTTTTTCCGGATATGAAAGATTTCCAGCACTGGTTGCGTGTTTCTGGTCTGTACTCTGTTCTGTGTGGTTTTAGACGCAGCAGGGTTGCGTTCTGTTCTGTGTGGGTTTTCCTCCCTCTCAGTGTTCAGTCTGCTCGGGGCTTGGCTCGGGGAGGCGGCGTGTGGAAGTGGACCTCTGACAGCAGAGTGCAGGGTTATCTCTGCCTCTCAGAAATGAGCGCGCTGACCTGCTTCTTGCTGCATTTAGCCCCGCTGGGCGTCACGGCAACCAAACCTATTTCTCCACAGCGCTGCTAAAGAGCAACATATGCTATGTTCTTTTCCCTTTGACAATACGCGGCTGTGTAGTCTCCCTCGCGGGGTTCAGCTCCACAAGGCATGGGTGTTTTACTTTACTGGGGAGGAGGGAATTAAATGAAGGATAGGAAGTGATGTGGTATGCGATGGAGCGCAGAAGGGAAGAGTGTGGGGTCGGACACCACAAGACATGTGGCGAGACAATGGCGAGGCGGGCTTGCTGTCTTCGAGAGAGGGGGAAGTGTGGAGAGACTGTCCGATGACAGCCTGGCTGTCCTGGAGACGGAGGCTGCAGCACTGCACTCTGTCTGATCAGTCCCGGACGCCGGCGTGAAGCAAGCTGGAGACGGGCCGTGCTATTGGTCCAGCTGTTCTAATGGAGCAGCTCCACGCATGAGGAGCAAGTACTGGCGAATTTCTGCATTACAACATCACACAGCATAATAACAGCCAGATGCTAACAACCCCCATAAGGCTCTCAGGACCTCTGAGCCTCCCTCCATGTGTGATCTTGTAATGAATCCTTTAACATCATCCAGGTGGGCTTGGAGGCCATGTGTCTTGCTCTTTGGCATCATACGCTGTCTCGTTTTGCCCAGGAATAGTCTTGAGCTTGTGTAATGTGGTGTGATTTCACAGTAGAGGCTCAGCTGTTTCATGTATTAGCTTCACGAGTCCCTTTAACCAGAACACAACCGGCGAGATTGCAGGACAGCCCTTGCACATTTTATGAGATGGCCTCACTCTCAATTAGAATGTGGCTATTTCAGCTTTGCTGGCTGGACACCTGATCCTACTGAAGATCCCGTTGCCCTCAGCCGGCTACTGGAGAAACATTCAGAGATGTTTGGAGAGAAGGACAAAGCAGCAGAAGGAAAAATGGTGTCCGCTGTGAATTTCTAATAATATTACAGTCTGCCTTTTCAAAGTGCAGGAATGCTGTGTGTTCTCGAGGCAGCAGTGTGTAAGGCTAGGCCGAAACCCTGCTGGCCTCCAGCGTTCCTGACGAATGATGTCTGTTAGGGGCCCTGAGGTGAGTGGAGGGGAGCGTGGAGGGGCGATTGGCCGCTAGACTGGGTCTGTCCGCTCTCACAGCATCCGGCAGGCCAGAGTCAGGCCTGTGTCTCGCCTCTCACTGAGAGCATGCCATTAACAGAGCTGCGTTCTGACAAGACGGATGAAGAGAGGAGTTTCCCGTGGCCCTGAGAGTCTGGGCAGAATAATGAGCACGAGCTCCCCCTCTCTCTCCTGTGAAGTTCCAGATGGAAGATGCTCCTCATCTCTCCCTCTCCCTCTCCCTCTCTCCTTTCTTCTCTCTCTCTTTCTGTCTCCCCCTCTCTCTTTCTATGTCTGCAGAGATAGAGGGTCATACACAGTCTGGCTGTTCCTGTCAAGGTTAGGGTTTCTGAGCTAGGAATTAGATACATTATGCCCGGTCCTGTCATTGTGTATCTGATGTAGGTCTCATATTTTGAGGGAACTACCTCGATAGCAACAGACTGGTACGTTCTCAAGCAAATCAGACAGATGGTTGTCCATATGAATTTTTGCACTTGGTTTTCCAGAGGAAATGAATGCATATAAAAATAGACACACACGTTCCCACTGTAAAGGCAGAAAGGCCCAAAGGGGTTTGGCTTTCTGTGTGGAGCTTATTTCTGTCTCAGCTCTGAGTGCTAATATAATGATGTGAAGGCTTGTCTGCTGTTCAGGCAGTGTAAATTCACATCTACTGAGCTGTGTGTGTGTGTGTGTGTGTGTGTGTGTGTAATATTTGGTTTAATGTGTACCAGTGCACAAGTGTATTTGCTTTTGTGACACTGAATCTGAATGTGCATTTGCTCTGTTTATGTGTGTGCACAGGTTAATTGTCTGTGTGTCTGAGTTGGGAGTATGTGAGATTGAGCAATGTGTGTGTTTGCGCATGTGTGTGAGTGTGTATGGAGGTGTGAGAGTTGGAGCCGGGGCTCTGTGTATCGGGGGAGCATTGTTGGGTGTGTGTGCGTGTGTACGTGTGTTTGCATGGGAGTGTGTGTGTGTGTGTGTTTGCATTAGTGAGGGATAGGCAGCAGACACAGCAGTCCTCTGTGGTGTGTAGACAGGCTGCTTCACTGGCTGTGTGATGTATGGTTATGGCCCTTCATCGAGAGCCAATTACGCTTCCTCTGTGTGTGAGCGCTGGGGGAACTGGGGCAGCGCTGCCGCCGTGCACACAGCCTTCACGGGCTGCTCCTGCCCCTCAGCCACCTCACGGCCCTCCATGTTGCATGCTTCAGCGTGGAAGTAATAGGAAACGGAATTGTCGGTTGTTTTGGCCGATTGGGCAGCTCACGGGAGCGTGTGAGTCCGGCACCGGGGCGTCTCTGCCCGCCCGGCCGCTCGCTGTCGCCCAGGGGCTTTGGCTTATGCTGTCTCTCAGGAATCTATGCTGATGTGTGTAAATGAACACAGCTCCTCTCCCCTGTTCTGTCGTTTCAGAGGTAACAGATGAGCCGTTGTTTCTGGCCACACTGCATGTCATCTGCAGCCTTCGGAGCTTCTCCCGCAAACGCCTCTGAGCCCTGCGAGCAGGTAAAAGCTTTTACTTCCCTGTTGCACCGCTCCGTTTGATCGTTGGGTGGAAGGGGCGTGAGCCCTCGACCGGTGCTGGTGTGTGTGTGTGTGTGTGTGTGTGTGTGTGTCCTGCTCTGATTACAGCTCCATCACTTACACCTCACAGTTTACACCAGTGTAATTACACCAGTGGATGGAAACGAGATGTTCCATGGGTTTGCGATTTATTCCAAACCTGAGTTGAGCTGTTGGTCACTGTCATCCCTGGCAAGACCTGCAACAAGACTGTATTTTCTCACTCAGGATTTTATCCTCTTGTTTATTTTTGGCATTAAATGCAGAACTGCAATTGTGCTAAAAGGTAGTTGAAAGGGTAGAAGGGGGAAGATGGTCTCAGAGTGTCTTTGGTTGACTTTATGAACCCCGTAGAACAGTCACAAGTGGAACCCACAGACACACAAAAGACCAGTGACCAAAGCAACACCCAGAAGTGAAGCCATCAGCATTTGCAAAGCCCTGTATTAGCAGATGTTTATGACACTGCTGTCCCCTTCTCTAAAAGGAATGAGAAATATTAGTGTGAGAATGCAGTAGCAAGCTGTTGAGTACATTCAGTAAAGCCTTAATCACACCTGTTTATGGTTCTAGAGGTTCTAGAGTTATAGTTTAGAGTTTTTGGGAAGGAATAAATGATCTTTTAAGTATTTTTTTTTTATATATAAAAATGTTCAGATACGTAGTTACACATTTATGCGTTTAGGATTATAATTATAATTGACATTTGTGTATCTACACTTTATGAGGTCCTAGTCATCCCTAGTAGAGCTTGGTAACGACACTGTACAATCACACACATACACTCATACTTACTAAGAATACAAAGAATTACAAAGACGTATTTTCAGCCTGTCAGACTCTTCTGTTGTGCGGGAGACATATGAACAGGGACAGGGCTTCTCACCCAGCTGTGACGTCATCCCTCTGATAGGCTGATAATAAAGTGATTGTTTATTATTTAAATGTTCTGCTGTAGTTGTTGTGCACCACAGCCAGGAGGGCATCCACCATTTTAGCTGTTTTCATTCGGGCACCAAACGACATTCAAGAACATTCGGGAACAAACGGCGCTCATCACATGGACAAACACGCGGACGTCAAGTTCCCGCTTGATTTTTAATCCGTCGCTCCTCCGTAACGGCGCCGCAGTCGTCGTGGCGGCACCAGCCCACGAGGAGCAGCGGCAGAGTTGGAGGGACCGACGGCAGGTGTATGGAGCCGTGCGGAGTGACGAAGAGAAGGGCGGATGTGAGCAGACATTAAAGATTCATCCACACAGCTGCTCCTAGCACACGGCCATGTGCTCAGCCTCCACATCAGACAGAGCTAAGGAAGCAGGAAGGTGAAGTTTGAACAAGAGCCGTGAGCGTGTTGGCAGCTGGGCGGCCCGTCTGAAGGATGTGCGTGTCCTCTGGGGGAGCGAGCAGAACCGAGGCCCGTCCCCACAGATCTGTCACCACTGCTGCTGTTTGTGGAGCAGCCCAGATCTTGTCAGATCTGTTTGTTTTTTTGGTTTTTTTTTTTTTTTTTACAGAAAAAAGTGATGTGCTTATGAATATTGTTAGAAAGCCCAGCACAGGTACTTTCACACAACAGGAAGGACTTGGTACAACAGCTCCACAGAGGAAGCGTAGGTCAGTTCCGTGAATTCTGCAATGCTGTGTTTCATTTGCATGTTAGTCTGGTAAATATCTAAATAAAGGGGGCAAAGAAAGAAGACCATCTTCTGTGCTGTTTCGTGTTGGTATTAGTCTGTTAAAATAAGGAGGGTGTGTGTGAGTGGGTTTGTGAGAGAGAGGAGTGTCTGTCTCTTCCAGAACCACTGGCTCACATCCTGGTTAGGTTATGTTATGACTCTTGCAGGATGTGTAAGCTAGTGCATTCTGTAGCTCATTGGAGCGTGGAACGTCTGTAGCACAAAAGAGCATGGGACGTCTGTGTCTATGTCTCACAGGAGCGTGGAACATCTGTGTCTATGTCTCACAGGAGCATGGGACGTCTGTGTCTATGTCTCACAGGAGTGTGGGACGTCTGTAGCTCACAGGAGCCCGGGACGTCTGTAGCCTATAGGATCGTGGTACAGCATGGTGTTCGAAATGCCGACCTTATGGGTTCAATTCCAAGGCATCACTCATTCTTTCTTAAAAAAGAAATATGTAAGTGGTTCTGGATAAGAATGGCTGGTGCTGCAGCTGTAACTGAGATGCTCTTGATTATAGCACTGCGCTCCGGCTGAGTCGACGTGGTACTTTAGCCCACTGGTGACTGCAACACAGACCTATCGCAATACATGAAAAGTAATATTCAGTGTTATTGTGTGAGATACACAGTGATTATAGTATGAAGTCTTTATTTTTTTAACAGTCATGAGCCCTCAAATGAGACAAGTATTGCAGACTTTCCAATATAACCATTTACCCCAGTGATCATCCATGGTGCCTCGCCAGACTCTCGTGGTCTCCTGCTGGAGCTACAACACTCACTCTCTCTCACATTTTCCCTGTACATTAACCAGGTTCAACATGAAGAAGAAATATTTTCTCCTTCCGTCTCAGACCTTGATGAAGGGAAAATGTGGTTATCCGTCAGAGACACGAGGGCTCAGCGTCTCTCCTTCCACAGTGTCACCACGCAAAGCCATCAGGAAAGCAGGGTGCCACTGTAATGAGCCCGCTACCCCTTCAGAAAGAACAGCTGCTTATGTTCATCATGGGCTGTCTCTCCTCGTCCATCCGCATCTGTTAGCCCCGTCTGGGACACGCCCGCCACAGGGACGCGCCCGCCACAGGGACACACCCAACACAGGGACACACCCGACACAGGGACGCGCCCGACACAGGGACGCGCCCGACACAGGGACGCGCCCGACACAGGGACACACCCGTCACAGGGACACACCCGACACAGGGACACACCCGTCACAGGGACGCGCCCGACACAGGGACACGCCCGACAAAAACCTTCCGTGCAGGGCTGCTGCACGTGGCCCCGGCACCTGGTCTGCCCACTTCCATCCTGCTGCCTTGCTGAGGAGCACATGCATCCGCCTCCTCTCTCGGGCAGGTCTGGGGAGGACAGGCAGACTGGCAGCGTGTCTCCACACGGGAGCTTTGACAGCGGTGTGCGTAGGACCCAGCGGGATCCTCCAAGGTCACCTCTGAATTCACCCAGCAGTTCCGTGTGTTTTGGTGCCCCAAATGACAATCGTGAAATTCATTTTCTGGTTTGTTAATGCGTGATTACTTGAGCTTAATGAAACCACCACACGTATTGTTGCTGTAAGAGAAAGTCTGAGTGGAGCTGTTTAATTCTACACGACCTGCTTGCAATTACACCTGTGGGCTCCTCAGCATTGCTACCTATTTAACAGTGATGTGAAACCAAGGCCAGAATACAGTGGCTGAAACCCAGAGACATGTTCCAGAGTGCCTCCCTCTCATTCAAGAAACAGCAGGCTGTCTGTCTCATTGCAATTAAACCTGGAACATAAGCCGGTTGTTTTCGCTGTTCTCCGTGTAGAAAGGTAATTATGAGGAGCTGAAATCTTGGCTGCCGTAACCTCCAGCAACCCAAAGAACTGCAGAAAAGGGTTCAAAGTTCAGGCTTTTGAGGCTGATGGTCAGAGGGGCAAAGTGGCATGCAGTGGGGTACAACAGAAATGAGTGCATCACTGTAGCTTAGCCAATCACTCTGTAGTCCTCTCACTCTATATAGTCCTCTCACTCTCTGAAGTCCTCTCACTCTATATAGTCCTCTCACTCTATCTTGTCCTCTCACTCTTTATAGTCCTCTCACTCTCTGTGGTTCTCTCACTCTCTGTAGTCCTCTCACTCTCTATAGTGCTGCTCTGTGCTGCACAGTCTTGTCCCCTCATGGCTCTCACAGTGACCACAGTCTTCTCTCTCTTGGCAGCCATTATTTTTTGTAAGGGGCTCTTTCTATGGCCAGATTGTGGTCACTGAGCTTGTATTTGATGAGGATCTGTCTTACCTGTGTATCCCTGACAGCGTAGAGATGACCAGCTAATTCAAACTTGACCTGACGTTCCTGTCATTTAGACATTTATCAGCAGTGCTGCACTGAGGCTGCTATAGGTTAGGTCTTAATAGGTTAGTTAGTGTCAGGTTTAGCACTCAGCAGGTTAGTTAGTGTCAGGACCAGCTGACAGTGGACTGGGTTTAGGGCTCAGTCGGTTAGTTAGTGTCAGGACCAGCTGTCAGAGGGGACTGGGCATTTTCTTTTAGTGCATTCACTCTCCGAAGTTTCCTGAGGTTTTTGGATTTTCCTATTGTCCTGTGTGTCAATTCAAACCCCCACATCCTACTTGTGAGCGATTCTGCTTCCTGTAGACCTGACACTGCGGTTGTAGCCTGTGTTCTGTGGGCGACAGCATCAGAGAACAGAAGTAGAGCAGAAATCTTACTTCTGTGTTGGTTAGGGTGAGTTCAGGGCTGGCAGATTGTTCCAGTAACAACCACTAACTTGTGGGGGGCTGGACCTGAGCTACAGCTCTGCCTCACCCCACGAACCCTGAGTGAAGCTTTCTGTTCTTTTGTTGCCAAGTTTTATTCCGCATTTATTATTCAAATATATAGATTTGATTGCCAGATTAGCATCTTTCTTGTTAGGTTAGGACCGTTAGTGGTCTCTTGAACCAATTGCACTGGTGAATTCAGACACACTGTTAGTGGTCCATCTGCAAGAGGGATTGATTCTAATTAGTTTGCAGGGTTCCTTTGATTCCTCTAATTGTGGAATTCTCTGTAGGACTGCATTAATTTGGCAGTGGTCTGATAAAGGTAACAGGCCTGCCAGTGAATGCACTGATAGAGGAGGGGTCCATGTCAGTAATAGCATAGTTGACTACGCTACACCCAAGAGCCAAACAGTAAGTGAACCTGCTTAGGGATTCTCCTCGGATCTGACCATTAAACACGAACAGGCCCGCGAGAACTGTTCTAACCCTCACCATTTGTATTTACTACAGTGTCAGATTGGCTGCGTGGTGGTGATGTGGGGGTCAGGTGTAGGCAGCCCTTAATAATGTGGCTGTTTCTATCTCTGTCTATAATATCAAGTTCAGATCCTGTCCTGGCATTCAAATCCCCTCATCGCAGCATGTTGCCCAGGGCCTGGAAACTGTGTGGAGGTTGTGGAAGAGCTCCTGCCTCATTATAGCAGGAGGATTCAGCTGGAGGTGGATATGTTGCGCATATATGAAGGTCACTGTGAGAGTCAATCATTCATCTTTTAAGTTTTAGACAAATGTGGGTGAGTTCTTTATTTACATAAGTTAAGTGAGGTATTAGCCTCTCGTTCTACCAGACAATAACCCTCCCCAAGTCCCAGTGTTATAAAGGGATGAACATACAAAGCGTCTGAAATTGTGGTGTTAAGTATGCGTTTTTAAAAAATAAAGTATGAACATATAATTACAACACTATGCATATGAATTTATGATTACAACACTATACATATGAACATATAATTATTACACTATGCATATGAACATATCATTGCAACACTATAAATATGAACATATAATTACAACACTACACATATACATATGAACATATAATTACAACACTATATATATATGAACATATAATTACAACACTGCACATTTACATATGAACATATAATTACAACACTCTCTATAATGCAATCACACTCCTGTGGTCTTCTCACTCAATAGTCCAATCACTCTCTGTTGAACTCCCTTCTCTCTGTAATCTGCTCACTCTTTATGGCCATATCACTCTGTGTAAGCCCCTCCTCTCTGTAATCCACCTCCTGTGTGTCATCTGTGCAGTCCCCCTACACTGCCGTAGACGTGTACGACATCAAGAGCGCTGTCTGACCCTTCTGCTCGCTGTACTTTGGTGACTCTGCTGACATTACTTGGAATCCCTCATCTGGCGCCGGAGTGTGAGGTGGCCGACAGGAGTAAGGAGAGAAAAAAAAACGTGAAACAAAGAAATCCCTTTTGGTTCCTCCAAGCTTTGAGCTGAAGAGCTTAGTGTGCTTGGCTGTGCTCGTGGGGCCGGGGGGAAAGTGTGATGAGATGGAGAGATAGAGAGAGAGAGAAATACAAGGGTGATATGTATGAAGAGGATTCCCGGTAACTACAGTGTACCATTGTAAACGATGTAGATGGAATCAAAATCATAGTGACGTACACAAGGTTTCTAGAGAAACGGGACGTTTTTTGGAAAATGGTTCTTAGGTTCTTCATCAGATGTGCACGCAGAGTGTTCTGAGGGGGAAGGGGCAGATGAAGAGAGGGGAGGTGGGGGGGGAGGGTGGAGAGGGAGGAGTCTAGTGGGAGAGAGAGATGGGCTAAGCAGTGGGGGGAGGTGGATATTAATGCAGATCATCAGTCATCACCTGACACCTGATCAAAAGGTCTCAATGGCAGACTGCACCAGAAAATACACCAGGGATGTTTTCCTCACATGGACTGCAGAACTGAAGATGGAGATGTTGACCCTGGACTCTGGCCTAAGAAGGAGAGGGTGGTGGGTGGGGCCTTGGAGGGTGGGAGGTGCCAAGGGGGTGCTGGGGGGGTGGGTGGGAGGGGCCAAGGGACGGCCGGGGGGTGGAGAGAGGAGAGAAGTCTAGATACTCTCCTGCTTTGATTCAAGCTTTGAATTGGCACTAACATTCCTGAGACAAACAAAAAGAGAAGAATGTGGTAATGAGACACACTTATCTATGAGACATGGAGTATGGTGCTGTGTAATTCCAGATCCTTGAGAGAAAGAGAGAGATGTGGGGCGAGAGAGAAAGAGAGAGATGGGAGGGGGGGTTGATTCTTTGTTACAGTGGGTGAGCCATCAGCTTTAGGCTCTCTGAGCATGTGCGTTTGGGTTTCTCTGAACCATGGTGATGTTTTAGCTATATCCTATACACTTTAGTTTCATATATCATGTCTGTTGTGAGCAGATGGCAGGACTGTAGGACTGTGAGAACTGCACATCTTCTCCCACTTCATACCCACCTTTCTCAGCCTCCTAGCTACATGGGTGTCATAACACTAAGCCTAATGCTGTTATCCATGTTTTTTCCGGACATGTGTGAGGTTCATAATATTAAGCTATTGTGATCCATGGCTAAAATTTGACCATCCAGAAATTGCACTTAAACTGGCAGTGCTGTGTTCGAGACCACCTGAAGCAAAAACCATGTCACTAAATAGTAAATTGAGTTTTCCTCCCCTCTTGAAGTGAGGCTTTGTTCAGATAATCCTTCATACATTTGAGTCATCTTTTGTAGCTTCAACCAGTTTTTAGAAATGAAAAGTGCACAACTGAAAGAGTTACATTCCCTCCATTGTTAGTGGATCTGTGAGGCCATGTTCCCTCAGGAGAGGGGCTGGACTCCAGGCAGCTTCTTGTCTTCCTTCTGGAATAATGCAAGTTCATACCCTGCCTCTGCACAGCTGCATGGAAAAATCAAGCAATTAGCGTTCTTTTCAGGTTCTGCTGAAGACGTCGGCCACCAGCTCGCACAGCGGCACTGTATAGCGGCACGGGCGCCTCGTGTGTGTGATGATGCAGTCGTGATAAGTGAGGAGAAGTAGAGCTGGCAGTGACCCAGCTGGGAATAACCAACTTGGATAGGAGATTATTCCAGAAAAGCACTATCAGATGCCAAGAATCAGCCTTCGTAGATGACGCTCGTATTCGAATCTCCACGCTCAGGAATATAGAGTTCCGAGCAGAGCGAGCTTCTTCTTCTGATTCTTCTGCACGCTCTCTCACCTCTATCTGCAAAAGTAATTACAGCAGTCTTGCAACACCTAATAAAGATCACGACACTAAACACTTCTTCCTCAGCAAGCACGATACAACTATCATCTTTGGTGGAGTGACTATACAGAGGGCTGCTGTTGATAACGTCCCTTAGTGTCCCAGTGCTTCAGCCAGCGTGGTCCCTTTAAGGACATCCATTCAGGACTTCTAAGAGAGGCAGCAAGGCTACTGATGAAGAGAGTCCTTTATACAATGCAATCTATCAAATGACCCCTCCAAAATATGATGATTATATAATCAGGACAATGGACTGCTTGGATTTTGTGATCGGTTATTAGGGTAGTTTGAATTCTGTTGTGATGTTTCCTCAAGAGAATAGCTGATTGAGAACTATCAGCTTTGATTAATGTGGGTAGGGCTTTTGTGTGTGTGTGTGTGTGTGCGATCATGCTCGTCGTGCTCATTTTTCTAGCTTGCATTCATATTCCTCTCATAATGCAGACGTCTGCAGAGGACCGATAATGGACAGCGTATGCACACAGCCTCTGAAGCACACACACAGTCTGACTTTGGCAGACCCAGGCTGCCTGGCACTCAGAGCCAGTCTCTTCAGCTGATCTCCTGTAGGTCTCACTCCTGTCTATTCAGCTGATCTCCTGTAGATCTCACTCCAGTCTCTTCAGCTGATCTTCTGTAGGTCTGACACCAGCCTCTTTAGCTGATCTCCTGTAGGTCTCACTCCAGTCTCTTCAGCTAATGTCCTGTAGGTCTCACATCAATTTCAGCCTTGTGGTTATGTGTTAAGCGAAACAGTGAACTGTTTATAATGCCCTTCTGTGAGTCACTGCAGAGGCAAATGATTTACTCAAAGTGTGCTAAATCTTAAATTACACTTATGTGCATGATTTGTCAACATCATCATGATATGATTTGTTAAAGCGTTTGGGGTTGTTTTGTTTTTGTTGATGTTTCTGGGCATACTAATAATGGACCATCATCAGCATTCGCTGGACAAAAATAGCAACATTTATGTTTTAGGTTTTAGTTTTTCAGTTTTATAGAGAAAAAACACCAGCTTCTCTTCAGACATTGTTCTGACACGTGGACCTGAGCTCCAGTTAAAGCAGGCATTGAGACACTGCCAAAATCGATCAATATGTCACTTATAAATCTCAACCTTTACATATGTTGATCACAAATACCATCAGCTTGGCCTTAGATGCACAACGAGGCTGCTGCTAATAGATTTTGAAGTGTGTGTAATTAAGATAATGAATGCTTTGATAACCCACATAAAATCCCTGAAGCTGCAGCTGACTAAATATTTAAAAAAAGAAGTATATAAGAAAATTAGTTTCCCTGTGTTCTACTGCAAAACATCCTCTTCGCTCAGAAGTCAAGTAAAGTCTGAAGTGAAAGTGAGACTGGAATGATTCAGATTTGTACAGTCAAGCTGGAAGGTCTGCACACCTTTTCACCTTCTCCATGTTGTATTACATTACAGACATATCCTGCAATACAGTAGATTGACTTCATTTTTGGCCTCAAACATCTACACACAATCACCAATACTCACAATAACACCAACAGCAAACGCCAAGCCATGGGGTTAAAGGAATTATCTGCAGACCTTAAAAACAAGATTGTGTCCAGGCATGCATCTTGAGAAGGGTACATACAATTGCTGCAGGTTTACAGGTCCCAAAGAGCACAGTGGCCACCATCATATGTAAATGTTTGGAACCACCAAGAGTCTTCCTAGACGTGACTGCTCGGGGAAGATGGGCCTTGGCCAGGAAGGTGAGCAAGAACTCTAAGGTCACTCTGACAGAACTTCAGCGTATCCTTGTGGAGATGGGAGAACCTTTCAGAAGGTCAACCATCCAGACAACACTCCACAAATCTGGCCTTTATGGTATAGTGGCCAGATGGAAGTCACTCTTTACTAAAAGGCACATGATGCCCCACTTTGAGTTTACCTACAGGATTGTCAAACCACCTGGAGGACTCTCAAACCATGAGAAACAAGATTCTCTGGTGTGATGAAACAAAAAATGAACTGTTTGGCCTGAATAACAAGTGTCATCTGGAGGGGACCAGGCTAATGATTGATGGTGTCATCATCATGATGTGATTTGTGACCAGGACAACTAGTTCTTATAGAGGGAAAGATGAATGTACACCAAAGTCCTTGAAGAAAACCTGCTCCAGGACCCTATGGAACTCAGATTGAGGCGAAGGTTTACCTTCCAACATGACAACTACCCAAAGCACACGGCCAAGCGACCAAAGAGTGGCTTCGGAGAAAGTCTGTGAATATCCTTCAGTGACCCAGCGAGAGCCCAGACCTGAACCCAATTGAACATCTGTGGAAGGAGCTGAAAATGGCTATGTACTCACACTCCCCATCCAACCTGATGGAGCTTGAAAGGATATGCAAAGAGGAATGGGCAAAATAAGTGTGCCAAGCCTGTAGCTTCTATCCCAAGGTGCCTTGAAGCTGTAAATGCTGCCAAAGGTGCATCAACCAAGTATTAGACTAAGGGTGTACAAATATGCATCCCCTAAATAACCTATATGACGCTAAGGTTGTGTACAGATATGCAACCCCTAAATAACCTATATGACGCTAAGGTTGTGTACAGATATGTAACCCCTAAATAACCTATTTTTGTCAGTAAAATTAAATTGCATATTTTCCAAAAACCTGTTTACACTTTGTAATTATTGGTAATTGTGTGTAGATGTTTGAGGCCAAAAATGAACTTAGTCTATCGTAATCTATGTCTGTAAGGTAATGAACCATGGAGAAGGTGACAAGGTGTGCAAGTTTCCGGGCTTGACTGTACAACAATGTTGCAACTGTAGGCACTTCTCTGTGTTCATTCTTTCTCTCTCTCTCTCTTATTCTCTCTCTTCCTCTCACTCTGTCTCTCTCCTTATCCCTAGTTTTGTATATCTTTGTTTTTCTCTCTCTTTATCTACATCTCTTCATTTCTTTCACTCTTCCTCTTCTTTTCCTCTTCTTCTTTCTCTCCCTAAAAAATGATGGGGAGAGAGAAACAGAGAGAGAGAGCGAGAGAGAGTGTGTGTGAGGAAGGGGAGAGCCATAACTGTTCTATGAATGCAGGGCTGCTTTCTCGTTCACCTAATTCTTCATGGATGATAAACAGATTGCAAATTCCATTTACATGTGTATATCGAAGAGAGATTCTTCCAGTTTAATCATCTTCTCTGCTCGTTTTGCTGCTTTCCTCTAAGATGGCCCTCGTTCTGGGCCCCTCCCCCGGCACAGGGCACCGCCGTGCGGCCCATTTCCATTTAAATTAATAGGACACGCGTGTTAATATGACAGATAGTTGTGAGAGTGATGGCGGGAGCAAATCTCGGCGCGGCGCTCAGCTCTGCGGATGTGTGCACATGACATTTTCGCTGTTTGCTTTCTAATCCAAGCAGGTTAATGTGGTTCAGATGGTCAGAAGTGCTGTGGGGCTGTGGCCTTCTCACATAGGCGTTTCTCATAAATGTCATTACAGCACTTTTTGACAGTGTCTTAGTGTTGCTGTGCGGCGATTCCTCTGCCTTGCCAGTGCTAACTCTCCTAATGGACGATTAGATGGGCTCGATATGGACACTTTCCTGGTCTACAATTATTCACTCAACTGCAAATGACTAAATCATTTATAAATCATTGGGTTATATTTTGAGTGAAGCACGTACCTGTGACTTTTAAAGACCATCACCCCAAACCGTGATGACCTGAGAAAACATACGCAGCACGTCTTATTGGTATATATACAGTACATCCATAAACCTCTCATGAAAATTCAGATTGTCTGATTTAATATTAAGCATCTGCATGAGGTTATGATGTTTTCTTTTCCTGTCTAATGAACATATGTTTTATCTATATCTTATGATGTACTTATCATTTGAGATGTTTTATATATTGAGTAGTAGGTACATTACCTAGTTTGCATAAAATGGACTGACTCACACTAATGTCAAGTGATGAGCATGGCCATTCCCAGCAGGTCTGAGTGCGACAGAGAGCACTTCATAAGGATGTGGACTTGCAGTTCATTTGCGTCGGAGTCTGTGGCTGATGGAGCTTTTATCGTCTTTAAAAGTGCCAAAATTAGTCTGGGGGGAAAGAGGGAAGCTGTCTGCCTTTTGAAGAATTAATAAGGCTGTCTCATTTTAATGTGAGCAGCATCTCCGACAGCCCTGAAAGTCCCAGTTTTACATTTTCTTGACAGTGCCTTTTGATGAATGCTGATAGCATACAGCTGCTTCACGGGAGCCTGCATCTTATAATAAAGAGTTTGTCTGCAGAGACCCAACCCCTCTCATCCCAGCAGAGACCCAACCCCACTCATCCCAACAGACAAACCCACTCATCCCAGCAGTGTTTGTGTCGCTCCTTCCACCAAACAGAAAGACAGGGACTCTTTACTACAGCTACTGTTTTTACATACACCACTTGTAGGTTGTTTTTTTCCTGCCAACACATGCTAGATTGTATAAAAAAGCATTTAAGTTATGTATGTATTTTATAGGCTGTTTGAGTATTATTGGTTTTTAGCTTGTACTGCATGGCAGTAAGTCAGAAAAAACTCTGTTTCTGCACAATACTTGTTATTCACCCTAAACATATCCATCATTCCCAGATGTGAGAGCTTGGTTGAATACAGGCAGAGAACCTGTGACCCGGGATCTAAAACACTGCTGGAGGGGATATTGTTTGCATGCATGTCTAACACGCACCTAGACTATTGCTGTCTACACAATGAGTGGAAGAGATAAAGAACAAGGTTGCCAGGCCTGGTCAAGAGAGCTGAAGCTGTGTGAGAGGGTGTAAGAGAGAGAGGCACACAGGAGACGCAGCTGCATACAGCCCAATCAGCAGAACGCAATCAAGTGCATCACAGCAAGCACGGTGGAAAGTGTGTTAGCTGCTGCAGAGAGGCGTGTTCAATTAGCCTGGAGCTGAGGGGTTGCTTCTCTCGGAGAGTCTGAGCTCTCACACCTTAAGGACTATTGGCAGGCCTTTCAGAGTGCACCGTGTAAAAGGGCACACGTCTTAGAAGTGCAAAAGTGTGGGGTTTGAACCTCATCCGTGCCACGTGTATGTTATTCTGACCCCCCACCCTCCATAACTTTGGGTAGTCAGCTGATCGGCTGGTCCATCACAGTATAGCCACATGCATGATTCGCTGCTCTGCGTGTTGCTATAGTGATCAGGAACACATGGCATGTTCACACATGCAGTGGCAGGTCATGGAGGAGGTCGTGGACCTTGTACCAAACTGTTAGTCCTCCTGTATGCAAACATATAAAAACACTCTCAGCAGGCATGCTTAAAAATACTGCATCTCATTTCAAGTTGACCCTAAGCATTTAATTAGTGCGGAGTATTTTATGTTATACATTTTTACAATTTGTTCAACTGTTAAAAGATTAGAGAAAGCACACTAAATAAAATTACACTAAATACAATGACACAAAATAAAATTGTAAAGCAGAAATACTGTTCTGGGTGCAATAACACTGGTTAACTTGAAATAAATGTTATGACAGTGATCGTGTTACACTGGTATTAATAGTGTGATGAATGGATTTTATCACCAGAAGTATCATAATGTTTTCAGCCCTGCTACAGTTCAAATCATTGCCAGGCAAGGACCGAAAAATAAATGTGAGGCCTTGTGAAGTGGGTAAGATGGAAATGAATATCTAATACTGCAGTGTTGGAGAAAGTGTGTGTGTGTGTGTAGGATCTGTTGTTTCTTTCTCAGGCCTGTAGTTGGTACGATTAGGGTCCATCCATTTTGTTCTCAGCAATATATTGAATTTTAGCCCCTATGCAATTTGCAACTAGGGAAGAATGTTTCCTTCCAATGGCAATCTTCCTTCCTACAACAACCAACCACCATGTTATGTAACACCAGATGATAAAACAATTCAGATTGATTACTGGGTCAAAAGATTCTTTATTTCCCAAAAGTATATTATCAAGTTTAAAGTACTGTATATTATAATACTATCTAAATATATTATAATACTATCTAAATGTGTTTTGTGTCCTTTGTCCTTCATTGCTCTCCATAAACTTTGTAAACACTAAACTGGACAGGAAACTGCTGCATATTCGGTGCTTATGTGCAGTTAGCCAATCTGTCAATTAACTTTGTATTGCTGGCATAAAGTGGCACTGTCTGCCTGGAGTGGCGTTCGATCTGCCCAGACAATCATCTCAACACCCCCCTGATGATTCAGAAGAGACCTGCGGCTGGGAGAGAAGGCCACTTTTCACACCGCTCCTCCCTGCTGCGCTAATGAGGCTCTGGGCTCGTGTGTCCAGGCTGAAGTCACGGCGGGGGCTCGTTCCGAGGGCAGCGGTGAAATCTAAGCCGAAGTTCTGCTTACAGGCGAGGGCTGAGCTGGACCTTCGAACAGACAGACTGACAGGCGGGTTGCTTCGAGGGAAAGCCGTGCCTGAACCTACTCACCGCACACCGCTGCTGCTCAGGGGGAAATGGGATCTCGGTGTCGGTTAGTTGTGACACTCTGCCAGGTGTTTCGCGGCAGCAGTACACGTGGCTGTTTCCTCACACGGGGCACCAATTTCCGTAATCGTCATGCCCTGGTTTGGGTGGAGGGGGCAGTGTTTGTTGTCATTGTCCTGCCATGTTTGTATCAAATAGTTGATGAGAAAGCTGATCAGTGATCAGCCTCAGTAAACGAGCAAGTTAAGCCCTTCTGAAAACAATCCCATTCCTCCACCACCACCACCCTGGCCTTCTAACCAGATTAGCTTCTACAAAGAGGTGTCATGCAGTGTTCCTTATGTTCTGCGTGTTGGAGCTGGCAAGGAGATGGGGACGCTTCGTTCTTCTAACAGTGGAGTTTCAGTGCTTGCTTCACAGGACACCGAATCAAATCCACCTTTCTAGCCCTCATTAGAAATTCTCCTGTGGGATTAATTACTGTTGGTGTTATTATAAATGGAGCATGGATAAGAGTGTTTGTTTTGAAGTGACAATTCAAGGTCAATTATGCAAGATGATTGCACTGTGGATAACCTAATGATCATTAAAATATCTGCTGGAGAAGAGAGAGATAAATGAGAGGTCTTTTTAATGTGGACCATGTGAATAGCTTAATATCAAATTAGTCTAATAAATCAGTGCGTTAGGGGGTGTCTGCAGTCTCCTTCCTGGGTGTCGGAAGACATTCACTCCTGGTTCACACCTCTCTGACAGTCATGTGTGTTAATGCACAGAACATGCGTGTTTAACATTGTTCATGCCATCTAAACAACAACTATTGGTTGACTCTTAAGACTTAAACTGTCTGTGACTAATACATAACCACAAGAAGAGGTATTTTGTCTCAGTCAGTAAGGTAGACCAGGTAACAGAAGTTTGCCCCTGGGCAAGGCCCTTAACTCTCGGTTACTCAGATTGTATTCAGTCCTAATTACAAGTCATTTTGGATAAAAGCGTCAGTTAAACACTTAAATAAAAGTGCAATTTCTGAGCAGCAAATTCGTGGTCATGTAGACTGTGGAGGAAATGTCTGACAGATGCACTAAACGTTGTCATCTTTTGGCCTTTCGTTTACTGCTTTAAAAGATGCTTCAAGTCATGCTCTACATACTGCTGAAATGTCACCAGCGCATGCACACTAATAAAAGCCAATATATGGTGATATTTGCCATGCATGTGTTGTTTATTTAGCGACATACCACTTAAACCCACTGATGTTTAATAGGAACGTGTTAACCGGCTATGATCTACCATCGACGTGATCATCATGGTGGTGGCGGAGCTGTTCGCTTTGCTCATTCTCCATGTGTTTTTCCCATTTTGGGAAAGCTTAAGAAGAACCCTGGGACAAACATCGCCTAGAACATCTCAGGAAAACATCCCTGGGTGTCTTTGGACTTTTAGTACACATGTGTAATTTCAGAATAAATTTGCATGAAAGTTTTTTGAGTTATTGCCCCTTGTGAAGTCACAGCTGGAACAGTGAGAGAGGACTCATTTAAACTGGACGTAGATTAATAGACCTCAGTCAGTTATAATTATTCCTTTCAGTACGTGTGTGCATGCATGACCCTCAAACTGAAGCCAGTGCACACGGGGGCACTGCAGAGTCAGTGTTTAACAGTGTTATCACTCCTACAGTCACCAAATAATATTTTCATCCAAACAGTAACATCCATTACCCAAACCCATTTTTCTAGTGTGAGCATTTAATTGCACAATTAAGCTCCAACAGCCTGGTATCTATTGAGCAATTAACCTTTGATAAACCAATTACTGTCTGGGGTTTGATGACAGAACTTGGGCCCTGGAGGAGTCATATTCTAGTTTAATAGAATGGCCCTCAGCCGTGGAGGAGTGTAGCAGGGCTGTAATATTCCCAGCATTCCTTGTTTCTGGTGTATTGATTTCTTTGTGCTGAGGCATCATGCAGCTTCCCAAAAGAAAAAAAAGGAAATTACAAGAAAATCAAGGGGAGTTGTGGGAGAAATGAGCCACAGACGCTTATTATGAAGCAGGATGTGATGAATTATAGAAGAGAGTGTGAACTTGTCTCTAGAAAGTGCTTTATTATCTTCCAGCATGAAGCAAAACTTCAGCTGCTCCTGGTCTATGCTAGCGTTCATTGATGGCGCCATCTCACAGGACGTTGTGGAGCTTATCATCAAACCAGCATCCCCAGGTCTGCTAGAAGCTCTGACCCAGACGCTACCTCACTGCCGATCTTTATTGTGGTTGTTGTGGCTGTAAAATAAGTATAAACGTGTCAGAAAGATTTATAACCTGTCTGGAGGGTTATGTTTAATGTGCGTTCACTTAGATCCAAAGGGAGTTAGATGGGGCACTTTGGTTGATATTTGTAATCTTGTAAGAGGAATATATGTGTCCCTGGCCATCATCGCTTCACGTTGTCATGTGACAGCCATCAAAAGTGACGTGATGTACTTGGGGTCAGTGTTGACATGTCAAAAAGAGGTCATCCATCATCAGTAATGTGACTCGCACAAACTGGACAGTGTCCAATCCCATTTGCCATTGCAAATGCTGCACACATAAATTTTGTCTCCAGCAATATCATTTCCCTCTAGCCTGACAGTTCTCAAGTCTCCCGAATGCAATAATAGAGAATTGATTATATTCTTTATGGAGTGCGGAAGGCCCAAATGTGTTTTGTGTTCTGCCTTTCATCAGCCATAATGAAAGAGTGAGGAAAATGCAGTGGCTTGCTGAAGGAAGTCCCTGCAGATGATAAAGGATACTCATACCTTCTCTGTCCTACACATTTAAGCCACGCCCCAATTATAAGACCCCTCCCCCTACTTCTTTTTTTTTTCCAGCTGTTCCTTGAAGCGCCTCGAGAATTTTTCCCAGCCCCAAGCTTTTGAATAGTGTAAGAGTAATGTTCATATAAATACTTTAAATGAAATATAGCATCATGCATCAGCTCATCTGTATTTTAGAATAGTGATGTTATAAAATCAACGACTTGCTATGATGTTGGTCTAGCAGAAGTAGAATATTACTGTACACAGTGGCACAGTTGCAGTAAGCCTTGTGACCTACTTTCTCTGAACGCTTTAACAGTACATCGGTGTTGTGGAAGGATTGGAGGTGCTTGTTTGTTTTTGCACTGTATCATTCATTCATTCATTATCCGTACCGCTTATTCCCGCTAGTCGGGGTCACGGGGGGGCTGGAGCCAATCCCAGCATCTCCGGGCGAAGGCAGGGTACACCATGGGCAGTTCGCCAGTCCACCACATGGCCAACACGCACACACACACTCACACCTACGGGCAATCTAGAGTGACCAATCAACCTAGGATGCATGTCTTTGGACTGTGGGAGGAAACCGGAGTACCCAGAGAAAACCCACACAGGCACAGGGAGAACATGCAAACTCCACACAGAGCAGCCCAGACCGAGAATCGAACCCAGACCACCTTGCTGTGAGGCGACAGTGCTAACCACCACACCACCATGCCGCCGCACTGTATCATGTAATGAATTAAAAGGTTGGCGGAAAATGTGTTTTATCTGCTGTGACTCTTTCGAATATTGACGTGAGTTTTAATTTCCTGTTCTTTCCTTGTTTGCTATTAGTGGCTTAGGCAATAGAAGCTTTAAATGAGAAAGAACCCCCCCACCCACCCAAACACATACACGCACACGTACACACACGCACACACACACACACTCTTTGCTCCACACTCTGTCTTCATGGCAGAATAATAAAGCAGGAAGAACTCAGAAACTAATAAACCTCATATTTCATTTTCAGCCTCTGATTTCATTCAACGTGAGATCAGATGAGAACCGCACTGGTCTAGGACACAGCAGTATCTCCTCCCCGTCGCCTTCTCTTTCAGCTGCGCCAGGATGGCACAGAGATGAAGAGCTCTAGCCCTGATATGTGTTTCCCACTCAATATTAGTTTAATTCCTTCTCAATGTGGATCTGTTTTATCACACTAATGAGCAATTGCTGTTGTGTCTGCCAGACAACATAATGGTTCATGATGACATTCGGTCCCTCTTTTTAAGGAGGTGGTGTGAGTTATGATATTTTGTCAGTTTGTCATAATTATCACACACTCAGGAGAGACAAGAACATTTGTCATAAGTGCCGGCCTTCTGACACAAAGAACTGGCTGTATAATTCATGCCCATCCATTTTTAATAAATCCTCACAGTGCAAATTGAGAGGGTTGATTTGGATTTAAAGGAAGCCCCATAAATCCAGAAGGACGGGGGGATGATGTATAGAGTGAAATAACAAACCATTAGACCAGCAGTCGTCCGCTGAAGTACAGCACGCATCCCGCGTGACACGAGGACCAAAACGAAGTCACCAGCTCTGTTTGATTATCCAGAATTCAAAGAAATCACAGAGGCCTGCAAGCAAAGAAAGCAGAATGTTATTGCTGCTTCAGTCATTTTGTTTTAGTCATTATAAGTTGAACGTGTTTCAGCCATGGTGTTGGAGACAGCCTGAGTTGAACCCTGCTCGCCTTATAATAAATAAAATGAACAAAAACTATTTAAGTAGCAATATCCTATTGTTCATTTGTTTGAGTGCAGATCTCCATGATTCCCTTTGCATTCTGAGCCCTGTATTTTGGAGAAACAGTCACACTGCAAACACGTGAGGTGAAGAGAAGCAAAATTCCCATTTGCTATCTTCTTAATTCTAATGAACTATTCTTCAAATTGTGGCTTTAGAAGTCTTCTGGCGTAGAATGGCCACTTTTCGCTGGGTTCTGTTTATTATCACATTGCTCATTAATATGAGTCTTTTGAAGCTAAGCTTGTGGAGACTCTGACTCCACCACAGAGAGATATTGTGAAAATGATTTCTTCTGTTAGCACTCGTTCACAGTGTAAACAGTAACGTTCTGGTTTGCTCTCGGCCGAGCTTGCTGGACATGCTGGACCGTTAGCATGTGTGTGCTGTTTGTTTTCCATGCTTTTCTTTGTCCAGTGCTTTTCTGAGAGTGATCATTTCTCACTGCGCTACCTAGTCTCACCATCCTTATGATCTGACCAACTTGACTGCTTAGACGCTGTGGGCTGTTTGGATTCACCATGTCTTGTCTGGCCAGAAACTCATTATGGACCACCATCTGCACATAGTGAGCACTGTCCAACTTCTCATAATCTCTCACTGTCTACAGGTTGAGAGAGAGAGAGGGAGAGAGAGAGGGAGGAGAGGGAGGAGAGAGACAGACCACCCTTAGTCTGCTTCCCAGGACCATTTGAGTGATGTACAGCTTGCAGTGAGCATGCCAAAAGCAGGAGCAGCTAAAGACTTCCCCGCAATAGCCGCAAGCAAACGGAGAACCTGTAGACACCTCACATGGGAGTGAAGCCCAGCTCCTCACACTGCTCACAGCATTCCTCACACTCCTCACAGTTCCTCACACTCCTCTCACTTCTCACAGTTCCTCACACTCCTCTCACTTCTCACAGTTCCTCACTGTGTCTAACCCTGGTCGTAGCAGAACTGGTGCAGGTTCTGAATGCCAGAGGATCCTATACTTAGAGGTGTTTCCTTCTCATCCAGAGTGTACGTTCCACTAGGGATGAGGAATGACTGTATGATGGTTCTTCCACATTTATTTATTTCTGTGTGTGTCTGTGTGTGAGTGTGTCTGTGGCTTGTATGTACATGCATGTGTGTGTGTGTGTGTTTGGTTTCGAAGATTCCCTACAGCAGATGAGCAGGATTTGTGCATGGAAAGCTCAGGATTGCTGTAGTCTCTATGAGAATTACACCACACACACTGGCCTTGCTGAGGTTTGTGTGTAGATCAGACAGACCAACACCATGCTGGGGCTTCGTTCTGCACACCGGCCCTGTGTCACTCTGAGACAGTGCAGTAGAACACAGGTCATCGTTAGGGATAGTGCTCATCATAGGGATAGTGCTCATCATTAGGCATAGTGCTCATCGTTAGGGATAGTCTTCATCATTAGGGATAATGCTAATCATTAGGGATTGTGCTCATCATTAGGGATAGCGCTCATGATTAGGGATAGTGCTCATCATTGGGGCTTGTGTCTCATCATTAGGGATAGTGCTCATCATTAGGGATAGCGCTCATGATTAGGGATAGTGCTCATCATTGGGGCTTGTGCTCATCATTAGGGATAGTGCTCATCATTAGGGATAATGCTAATCATTAGGGATTGTCCTCATTCACAATCAAAAGACTGATCTAGCTAATGATTTCCAACTGAAATAAAGAATCAGATCAAATGGAAGGTTATCAAACACTCAGGTGAGATCTAATTTCAGATGTCCTGTGCAGAAATCAAAGTTGCACCAATAGCCACGGAGCAACATTATTCACACAAGTGTCAGTAGTATGACATCCAAAACAGGGAAAACTGAGAAACATATTCTTCGAGTGGCTGCCTGTGTTGTACTGCTGACAAACACGTCCTTCGTTTAGGTTCATCTGCTGTGTAAAATGCTGCAACATTAGTCTACTTAACAAATGTAGTTACTAGCACAGAACCCCTTTGGATCAGTGTATACCCATTTCTACAATGGAGAGGTTTGTGCTCATATAAAAACACCAAAGCATGCCCTTCATCAAACAATAGAGGTGTGTTCCTCATGCATCTGACTGCAGTGTTGTCTAAGAGACCATGCAAACTCTTTTCCAGGACATGTCCTCTTTTTGGGATCTAAAAAATGTGTCCGGATGAGTTTTTTTTTTTAAATGCCTAAAGGCTGCGAGGTTTGTCTTGACTTTTCCACACTGACGTTTTCTGTCTCCAGTAGTCATTACTGTTCGGTTGTGTTTGCTTTACCATCCTGTACAGGTCCCGCCTTCTCACACGACACAAGTATATTAGATTCCCACATGTAGATTGCACATTGCTTTGTTTAAACAGCATTTAACTAGCTAATACATCTTCAGGACAGTATACCTGGGTTCAGGACAGTATAACTGGGTTCAGGAGAATATACCTGAGTGTACCTGAACTACTGAAGTGTACGGAATCTTATGGCATTCATTCTCTGACCATGAAAATAAACTTTTAAAAACTTTTAAAAGCAGCTTTACCATCAATCGTTTACCTGAATACGTGACTCGTAGAAAACATGGAAAACACTCTTCACAGGCGGCAAGGTGTTTATCGCCCTCTTGCTAACACCTTTGTGTGCACTGCGAGCTCGTTACGGGACGGAGATGCTGAGAGACCTCACGTATTTCAACAGTGCGGCCCGTCCGGCAGCAGCTGGTGTTAATGCCGAGTGATCAGCTCACTGAGGTGAGCGAGGCACACACCCATTCACGCTCACACCCTTTTCACACTTCTCACATTCACAGCTTAGCGGCTTCTGTTTGGATTCCCTGCTGCTTGCATTACAGTAGGTCACAGAGGGCTATGCACGTACATTATGTCATAATGGAAGTCCTCAGGTTTTCTCTGTGCCAAGACCTCTGTCCAAATTAAAAGGAAGAGCCTACACCCGGAAGCACACCAACCACTAACATCGCTCTCACACACTGTTGTTTTGGGTTTGTAAGACACTTCTCTTAAATCTTTGAGCGGACACTCACTAGAACCATGTCAACCAGAATGATGACGTGTTCCTGTTTTGTTCATCATTGTAGCCTTCACGTCACACTACAAATGCAATTCAGGGTTCTGCTCTCTGGTTATATAAAATAAGGGTACGTGTATATATAAAGTAAGTAACTGCAGTGTACTTAGGTAAGATACATAGAGATATTAAAAATTGTAGTAGAGGACACAAAGTTTCCAGAGGAACAGGACGTTACGGACAGAGGTCCTTCATCAGGTCCTTCATCTATATATATATATATATATATATATATATATATATATATATATATATATATATATCTCCCTCTCTCTCTCTCTCAACCTGTATATATAATACACACATACATACAGCTAAACTCATAGGTCATACACTGGCTAGACTGAACATAGCATCAAATCAAGACACTATTTTACATCTCTTCAAAGCAAATATCTAAAAGTAGAGTGGGGTCAGAGTGTGCAATGGAAACTTAGTGCAGTAGATGGAAGACATATCATGTTTGCTTCCTTTTGAAATCAGATGTCCAGTAGTTCATCGGCTCAGAACTGGCAGAGACCAGTGGGACCCAGGAACACCATCTACTGTTTGGAGACGCCTGCAGAAGTGGTGTTCATGGAAGAATTGTGGCCAAAATGCCAAACCTTCACCATGGAAACAAGGCCAAGTAACTCAACTACGCACAAAAACAGGAACTAGGGTGCAGAAAAGTGGCAGCAGGTGATCTGGAGTGATGAGTCATCATTTGAAACATTGAATCCATAACAGAAGGCAGTTTGTTCACCAAAGGGCTGAAGATCTGTACAATAATGAGTGTCTGCAGGCAACACTGAAGCATGGTGGAGGTTTCATGCAGGTTTGGGGCTACATTTCAGCAGATGGAGTTACAGATTTGGACATTAGTGTTAATGTCCTCAATGCTGGGAAATACAGGCAGATACATATCCATCATGCAGTACCAACAGGGAGGCGTCTGATTGGCTCCACATTTATTCTGCAGCAGGACAACAACCCCAAACATACAGCCGATCTCCTGCCGAGCTCATTCAAAAACTGTATGCAAGTGGACCTAGAATTTGCATTTCAAAAGTGTTAAGTAAACTATTTTGAAAGCATTCTTACGGATCTGAATGCATCTCTAAAACACGTGACTCTGTTTATACTTATGCTTAATCACTTGAAACATGTTATAGGCTCGCCTGCTAGGCAGTCAAAGAAAAAGGAATAATATCAAAATGATTTTTTTTAACTTCATTATTAATTTCCATGGAGTTAAAGGTTGTTAAAAGAATGTTGTTTTCGCAGATTCAGTTAAGCCATTTACAAGCCACCAACAGTTTCATTCAGCTGTCCCCCAACCCACAATGGACTGTTCACACTTGGACAGAAAGTAATAGAACACTGTAGAGGATCAACTGTCTCTCGATGGACTCTAAACCAGATGAATTGCACTTGCTTTAGGGCTGTTTACACTGAACAGACTTGTCTTGAGATGTAGAGGAAGTGACAGTGTGCATTGAGTTGGCCTGTCTCCTCTCAGTGCGATTAAACGGCTATCCTTAGCCTTTAGCAAAACAGCCATTGACCCTTACAGGTTTCTCATGCTAGGACTGCATCTGCCTAATGTGTGGACAGTACCATATACAAAGTGACCTGTTTGTATGTGATCAGCACAGAGTAAAGAGGCTTTCCACACACACGTCAGTCTGGCACTGGGGACTGCACACTTCGAGGCTAAAAACCTAAGTGGATGAGTGTCTCTTCCACTCACTGCCCATAGACAGATGCAGATCTAAATTAAAGTCTTGGATGATCTACAAAGAAGGGAACGAAACATGAATTTGCTACAGATGTCATGGGGAACACAGCAAAAATAATTAAATTATCTAAGTGTGGAATGACAGCTAATCGGATCTGTTAAACCTAAGGAGGTCAAGCCAAAAGGAAAAGGGCATTTTTATAGTTAACAGCAATTAGCAGGCGATTCTTAAACATCTGTGGGGAGGGGAAAATGTCATTAGAGGAATGAGAAGGGTGACATCATGCTTCTTTTCACCTTTGAGCTAGCCAACAGTACACACCGAATGTACTTTCATTTCACCCGGCATCTGATCATCATTTTCTCTCCAACCATCTCATCCACACTGGATAAAGAACTGTCACACTGTGTCTGTGGGTGTTTCAAGCATCTGAACGGCCTATAATCCCTGCAAACTAATGGAAAGGGAGGGAGAATTTCAGCAGTAATCTGCCGTATATCGTCAGCGTGCTCTGTTCTTTAGCTTGTGTTTTATCCTCTCCTCTAACTGGTACATTAGTTCACTCTTCACTGGTTTAAATTTAGCTTTTTTTGTTTGTTTGTTTGTTTCGTCTAATCCACACCCTCGGAGTGTGCGTGTTTCGTGTGTGTGTTTCGTGTGCTACCGAATAGATTATTGATTAAGCGTTAACATTTCAGCCTCTCTGGATTCTGCTACAATGTGCAACTTCACAACCACTTTAAAAAGCTGAGTGGGAAAAGGGAGGAGTGTGTCGCGTTGGGGGCGTCGCCCTTCATGAGGTCTCTTTGTCCTCTGCGTCTCTGATTGGCCCCAATGCGTGTTATTGTCTTCTATTTTGAGTGCTTTCCCATCTAGTGTGGCCCACAGTGAGAGGAGCACAACTTTACTGTCGTCTGTATCTCACAATGCCAGCGGCAAGGGTGTGACTGATGTGCAGATTTAGTTGTCCATCCAAGTGAAAAATATTCCCCTCCCACACACACACACACACACATGCAGACACGTGCACACACACACCACTGCACGATGCTTCTCTGGAATGCTAGAGCCATCACATTATGGCTGTTTTCTTCATCACAATAAAATGTCAAACTAATGATATTTTTCTCGTTTGGTCCCCAGTTCGTTAGCCTACTGGGGAATAACAAATGATGACAGCACAGCTAGGTTTGGTAAATATATAGTGGAGATTATCCCTTAAATTATTAACTTGATTTATCATCTTCCATATCTCATGTGCGCATTAATACCTTTTCACTAATTGGCCAGCCGTTTGTAATGGCCTTAAAGATTTATCATTGACCATTTTAAATCTGTTCCATTTTTACTTGGTCCTAGATCAGTGTCACTGGTCCTAGATCAGTGTCATTGGGAGAATGAAGGTGCGGGATTTTCTTTGTAAATAGGGGATAGAATTATCCTGGCCTTTACCCTGGCCATACTAAAGGACTGTGTGGGTGTGTGTGGGCGTGTGTGTGTGTGTGTGTGTGTGCACGCGCGCGTGTGTGTGTGTGTGTGTGCATGCACGTGTGTGTGCGTGTGTGTATGTCCACAGTCTCCATCACTTGGCATGTGTGCATGTGCGTAAATATATTTGCGGATTACCACAATCCTTTAAAGCTTATAGAACTGTTACACTGCAAAGTACTATACACACTGCTTGTGAATTACAATCATCAACCACTGAAGCCATTATTTATTTTATTTTTTTCTTTTACTGATTTTTAACATGGACGCTTCAACTCCTTCTACTGACGATCCATGCCAGTGTCCTCTCACTGCCCCAGTCACCAAGCACACAGCAGGCCATCCTCCCTTCTGCTGAGTGCCCAAAGAGGAGCGTGAGGAGGTAGGGCCTCCCAAACGCCCTACGTGAGCCGCCATGTGCATGTTTGAGGGGTTGACCTGGGGTTTTAGGGCAGATCCGTGGCTTGGAGAGTGAGCGGAAGGCTCTCTGTCGCGGTCAGTGAGGGACGGCTCTGTGCCAATGGCCACCTAGTCATGGCTCTGTGGTTAGTGGAGAGGCAGGATGTGCTAGGGTTATGTAAGAGCTGACACACGGTCTGACTGACTCACAAGCCTTAGCTCAGACCAACCCTTCCCACGAGCCTCTAATTGTCCCTGCCTAAACATGCTCTGCTCTCGGTCCCGCTATCTCCACT
The DNA here is from genome assembly GCA_020368025.1 of Brachyhypopomus occidentalis. Lineage (NCBI taxonomy): Eukaryota > Metazoa > Chordata > Actinopteri > Gymnotiformes > Hypopomidae > Brachyhypopomus > Brachyhypopomus occidentalis. The sequence continues at coordinate 6,183,659 of JAGXOD010001351.1, read as the reverse complement.
GCCCACCATCGCTGCTTTCACGGAGTGAGACGCTACTATTTTTTTCCCGTTGAAATCTTTATTGCGTTACATAAAAGCATCCATATCCCGTCTCTGATCATGTGCCAGATAGACCTATACAGCACAGTGCATAGAGGACGTGCTGGAGTACTTCTGCCCTAGATCACATTGGAATTTTCTAGAAAGGCTCTCTGTGTTATGAGATTTTTGGTTGAATTTTTTGCAGAAGAAAAGTGGGATATACACATAAAGCCCTCTTCAACTTCCAAGATATAAATAAATATGATTAAATAACAATATAAACAGACAGGGTTAAAATAACATGACTAGCATAAACACAATTTGGAATGTATTTCAAGTTGTCTAGTCAACCAGCAGCACTATATATAGCAGATTAGATTGAAGGAATAGAATAGAATAGGATGAAACTGGATCTTGACTGACAGGTAGATTGACCAATCAGTCCCAAGCAGAAGCTTCAATGTCCTTCTGCCGCCGCCTCATGATTTCCTCCAGTTCTGAGTTCCCACAGTTCCTCTGAGAGAGGGAATCCAAAGGGCCCCATGTTTAGCGCTCAGCTCTCCAGCTGTCAGACATGCACTCGTTCTCATGAGCATCTAGGTTTTCAACCATGAGGTTGACGTTTTTGTGGGATTTTCTACAACTGACCTCGATCTGGGCTTTCTGCACCGTGATCTGGCTGTAGACACGAGAGCCTTGGTCGCCACACACCGCCCTGAGTTCCTCCTTACTCAGAGAGAAGAGCTGGGCTCCGGTCAGAATACCCAGACACTCCACCACCCTGATCCAGCATGTGGAATACCAAACACTGTCAAAGAGCATTTCGACCTATACCGCAGAATACGTTGGTTAAACATGCATTCATTATCCTTTAATGTTTTGTTTTGTTTTTTTTTATTTTGCCAGATGAGTTTTTCTTACATCACCACACATAAACATACACATAAGTACTCACCCTCTGGAGAAACCCTTGGCTCTTAGCCAGGCGGTCACCTCAGAGGCCTGGGACTGGTGGGAGATGGGTACAGTGCTGCCCGAGTGCTCCACATGGAAGTTGCGCAAAGGAGGCTGGACCTTGCTGTCTGTGATCCTCTTCAGGAGCTCATCGTTCATCTCCTTCTGCTGGGTCCGATCTAGAGGAGGGAGGGAGGGAGGGAGAGGCAGACATGACAGACACCATCACCAAGACTGAAGGGGAAGATTGCTTAGGAGAGAAGTGATGATTTCTTGCGTCGTGATGCGATCGTTGTATGTAGGATCACTCTCACACCAGCGCCTCCCACAGCCCGAACCCCCCCCCCCCCAGCCCGTCTCACACGCCACACCGACGACAGGAGTTACGCACTGTCTTTGTCCTGCGAAGATTTATTCACCTCCACACGCTCGTCGTGATTTACCGTGGCAGGGGGAGAGGTAGCTTTGTAAGGATTCACTGCCTGCAGGGAAAAGGAGAGAGAGAGAGAGAGACAGAGAGACTATATCCCCAGCCGCCAGCAGAGACCGTGTTTGCGGTGTATTAATAATGAACCTGCGGCAGTGAGAAGCTTGGCACCTGGCGGTTAAAGAGTGCAGTGTGGTTGGACAGCGCCCCCGGTGGCTGCTCCTCCTCCAGCACGTTGCAGGGCACGTAGCCTGACTGGCCACTCCGGTTCCTCAGCAGCCACCAGTGCTTCTCACTCTCCAGCACCTGCGGACCACAGCGCACACACGCACATGCACGCGCAAATGTGTACACACACACACACACACACACACACACTCTCTCTCTGCCACATCACCATTCCCCATAGCTCCTTCCAGGCTTTTGTCTCTTTTCATGTTACAGTCACATGGCAAAGTCATGCGTCCTGAATTTCCTATACAGACTACAAAAGAGTGTGATTAAATGTATTGTATCCTGGTTAATTCATGTAAGACTGATAGCACCTTACACTATGTAGCCACTGTAGCTGGGTAATTATACTCTTGATATAATGATTGATTACAGTATAAAATACTAAAAAAAAAAACATACTCTATATGCTTTTGAGCTCTTTTCCCACAATCAGAAAATTGTTACAGAGGCAAATATTTAGTGTGACTTTCCCTTAGTCTTGAACAAGAGCAGGAAAAGAGTAAAGACGAAATGAACAGAAGAACTTGTGAGAGACGTCTGTAATAGTCTGTAACCCGAAGGTTACTGCAGAAAACCTCAGCCTCCCTAAGGTCGTCATATGCTTGGTGTCAAGGGAGGTCACACTTTTGCCTGTGAAAACCCTTTTGTTCTTTTAATATTTTGTATACATATTTCCTGTATTTTCTGTTTGTAGTTTAATAAATAAACTGGTGAATTATTATGCCCTGAACCCTGAACTCCAGTTTGAATTCTGTTTCTCTCCTACTTCGTACCCTGTGTGTCTCTCAGATGCAGATCTGCTTCTCTCCTCCCTCCTCCTCTCTCCTCCTCTCTCTTTCTCCTCTCTTCTCCTTTTTCCTCTCATCTCTTCTCTCCTTTTCCTCTCTTCTCCTCTCCTCTCTTTCTCCTTTCCTCCTCTCTCCTCTCATTTCTTCTCCTCTTTTCCTCTCCTTTCCTCTCCTCCTCTCCCTCCTGTCCCTCCTCTCCCTCCTCTGCTCCTCCCTGCTCCACTGCCAGACTCCACTGTACCTGCAGCAACTCGCCTCTCTGCACCGTCAGCTCGTTAGCGTTGCGTGCCACAAAGTCATAGCGGATCCTGATGCCTTTGGGGTCGCTGCTGGACCTGTGCAGGGAGGACGAAGAACACGCTGACGTGGTGGAGCGGGTGGAGGAGAAAGGAGCGCTCCACATGCCACTGCTACGCTGTCAGCAGATGCTGGTTCACTTTAAGAAGTTAGCCTGGAGTTATGCTGCAGGAACACCTCTCTATGGTTTCACCAGGGAGGATGTGTCATGCTGTTTGTAGCTTGCTTTTGTGCTATTGTGAGTTCTGTGATTTTTTTTTCTAGTAATCAAAAAATGCATTGAAAATGTTATTTTAAATGAGATAAACACCATCATTGTATATTTGTGTGTATGTGTGCGTGTGTGTGCATGTGCATTTTGCACTGTTAAATAGGACAGGTGCATAGTGTTGTCAGACTATAACAGAATGTCCCAGAAATCTTGCAGCCACCCATAGATAAATAACTCATGATCATGATTCAGAAGACAAGTGCACTTTAACAAAACTCGGCAAATAGGATAATACTGGTGAAAATTAAGTATTTGTTAGCGCAAATTAAAGTGAGCCTAACTTTATGTACTTTTTCATCTCGCTGTGCCCCTTGAAACAAATTGTGACACACAACATAACAAAACATTCTGCAGAACCCAAACCCGAAAGCACCACGTCCGTCTCCGTCTCGGTTCCCTTCCAACACCGGCATCGTGTAGCGCATCATTAATCTGCACACCGAAAAGTGTCCTACGCGGAAAAAAGGCTGTGTTCCAAGGGTTATAACAAACAACTTACGGCTGGAGCATGCTTTATCTGCGGGGGCCGCGGGTGGTTCGCCGTGAGCCTGTGCACCCTCTGTCTCCGTGGAAGGAGATTAACTCGGTGTGGTGTAGCCTCCATACGCAGGCTAGGGTATGAATATTTCAACAGTCCAGCACAAAGCGTGGAGAACTTTAAACTCGACGCCTGGGTCCCCATGCATCTTTAATGCCCCCCTCCCCCCCCGTACTGCACCAGAGAGGGGCATAAGCACTCCGGCACGCTGTCCGTCCTGCACCAAGCCCTCTCCTCTTCACCCCATAAATAAATCAGCAGGATGAACGCAGGAAGCCCGAGCCTCCTTTACACTACAAGCAGATTTGTTTTCGCCCAATCGCACGTCTGTTTACACGCTTCACATTCTCAAATATTTTTGCACCTGCACGGCAACAGCACATGGCCGTCTATGGCAACGGGGCCATACCCTTAACATGGGAAGTTTGATGTATACATACACACACACACACTCACTTTTCTGTGCATTTTCACAGATGATTGACAGGAAAAAGCTGAACAATTGAGTGGAGAAACATAAGGAATGCAGATGCACCCATGATATGATTTTAATAATAATAATATAATAATAATAATTATAATGTTATAATAGTGGTATTTACAAAAGGCAAAGCAGGCCTGGCACAGTTCCATAAACATCCAGAATGTATGCCTAGAATTTAGGTGCATTTAAGCTAATATAATCATGTGGGACTTCCAGATACAGACTGACAAAGTGGTAATGGCTAACTAGCTGGACATGGTGGCGATGGACAGACAGCGAGAGAGGGCCGTGGTGATGAAGCAACGAGGCATGAGAGCAGCGTCAGGAACAAGGAATGGGAGGAGCTTGAGAAACGCGGTGCTGCCGGCTCAGCACTCGCTCGGAGTTCTCTTAACCTGCTTCACGAGACGGACATGTAGCAATCAGTCCTGACGTGAAGACATCGTCACACGCGCAGAGCACGGGTAGGGTGGAGAGCTAGGGGCTGGAGGCAAAAGTCTCCGGAGGGAAAAGTCTGAAGGTGCATCTCAAATTGTGTGTCTAGAAAAGGAATTCATATATAGGCTTCCCCAAATGATATACATATAGAAGGATGTGTGCTAGACCGGAGTGTGTCCTGCCTCTCCGTTTCCTGCTCTACACTTAACCATATACTGTATATATATATATATATATATATATATATATATGGCTTCACACAGGTCCCAGTGGTCCTGAGTGTTTCCCACACACTGACCTAGCCACTGACCCAGACAGGTTAATAATGACATTGGCAGGTGTTATTAGCCATAAATGTCAGTAGCTGCATTTCCGTGAGGGATCCTGTTTGACCTGTGACCCTGGACTGGACCCTCTGGATTGGTTCATTTGTGCAACCCTAGAAGAGTGCGATGGTGAAATGGATGGTGTTTGTATGCTCCACTCTCTAATGCTCCACTCCAAATGCCGTGCCAGGAACCTGGCAACAATGAGACATTCATCGCCTGCTTAATCAGTCACTGCCAGAATGCACTTCATTCACATAAACACTGTGACTGTAAGATACACAAACATGTATCGGATTGTTTATTTGTGGGTGGGGTGGGTGAGTTTGGGTGTTGGTGTGGGTGTGGGTGAGTGGGTGGGTGTTGGTGTGGGTGAGTGGGTGGGTCTGGGTGTTGGTGTGGGTGGGTGTGGGTGTCTGTGTGGGTGTGGGTGAGTGTGGGTGTGGATGAGTGGGTGGGTGTGATTGAGTGTGTGGGTGTGGATGAGTGGGTGGGTGAGTGGGTGGGTGTCTGATTCTTTGAATTGGTGATTACAGTTCTATTACATTCCTGTTGGTAGGCATGTCATAATAAAGCTGCAGCAGTCATACTCCCAGATTAATATCAGACGCACTACAACCACTGTCAGACGTTCCATCGTGATAAGAAACAAGGGGACGTACAGCAATTACAGCAGGAGAAATAATGTATGACATTATCACCTTTCCCATTTTCAGACATTGCTCATCTGTGTTTGTAAACATGCGTATGTCAGGTCTGAAACCGCCGTGATGGCCCTTCCCTGTCAGACAGAACCGGCTGCCGTTCAGAGACACAGCACGTCTGGTCAGATTGGTGCTAACAAAAGACATTTAACAGTCAAATACCAGTTTACCACATCATGATAGGAGCTGTGTGATTTTTACATTGACATACTGTGAATGAACCATTCTGCCCTTTTCAAGGTATATAAACAAACCCCTGTGCAGAAGCCCATTTGAAAAGGCAAATGGTTTGTTTTAGAATAAAAAGTAACTGGTCATATTCCAGTAAATAAAATCTGTTCTTGTCACCACAGAAATGAACAATGGTGTTTACCAAACGGCTTTGTTGTACAACATACCCAGTTATTAAAATGCCATCTAATTAGAGGTGTTGAGCAGGCGATTTGCATAAGATTAATTGTTTTTTAAGGGTGCTTTCTCTTCATTATCCTTCTGTCTTGTGAATGGATTCACTATAGTAGTGATGCATGTTCATTCCAGGGAAGCTTGGAAATAGTTGGGAAATCAGCCAAGGATGGTGTCAGGGTGGCACCTGGGTGGTGGGGTGGTGTCAGGGTGGTGGGTTGGTGTCAGGGTGGTGAGGTGGTGGGGTGGTGTCAGGGTGGAGGGTGGTGTCAGGGTGGTGGGTGGTGTCAGGGTGGCAGCAGGGTGGTGGGGTGGCACCAGAGTGGTGTCAGGGTGGTGTCAGGCTGTCGAAGGCCGAACATCAGATGTGTGCTCCGTGTGCAGGAAGGCTCACACCACATACAGCTCTGTGTGCCATAGAAGCAGATGAACGAATGCCAAAACATATTCTGCACTTCGTATTTTCCATATGTCTGCTTCATTCACCTGTTACCAAAAATGGAGAAGAAAGGCCTGTTCATCTGGCATTCAGCTTTATTGTGTAACATCTGTGCACATACGGTGCAAGTGCCTGCTGTCTGTTAGTAAAGGAGGAGTTAGGGGTGTGTGTGTGTATGTGTGTGTGATACAGTTCCAGATCATCTTGGCACAAAACGCATTAACTCACTGCCTTCTGGTTCAGTCATTTAAGCATGTAGTCTCATGCTGGTTCTTGATTTGTCCCTGTTTTGGACTGACATAAGCAGATGTGCTGTGGATCTCCTGGTGTCTTCCTGGGGCTGCGGAGGTGTCTTTCTCTCAGAGTAGAAGATGAAGTGATTGCAGGAGGATCCAGGCCTGCATGTTGCTCCATGTGGTTACCCACACAGAAACATCCGCTTCAAGCTTTTCTGCAGTCTGGAACTCTGCACAAAGTTTTCCTGGTTTTAAGAACAAGGTTTTGATGTTTTTGTTTACCTGAGGCTTGCTGAGGCATTTCAAAGCCAGACGGGCAGACGGGCAGCCTGAGGAACAGGTAGTCCAAGATCCTGCACTCTACGTTCCTCCTAAACGCTGTTTTGGATGTGCACGTTTTAGCGTGTACAACCTCGCTGTCAGTGCATCTGTCTTTTCTGTGTTCGCATGTAATTATCTGTCAGTGTATCTGTCTTTTCTATGCTAACTGTCTGTGTATTCCTACGAATTCCTGACGTCTGTTGATGAAATTTTTTGCTGCTTTGCAATTTCCAAGTGTTCTGTGGAAGTCAGAGTGCGTTACGGGAATCTGAGCCCAGAAAAATGACTGTGTGGAAGATGAATGTTATTCCACATAGCTACAAGCATAAATGTCAGTGAACAGAATAGTGTTCATTAATTAAGGCCTGATTGCTCTACAAACGCGCTCCGGCTTCATTGAATTCCATGAGAGTATCACTCTAAGCACCCTTCATTGAAGGAGAAAATACCTCAATTTTCTCCTAGACCAGGGAAAATAATACTGCCAAAGACGTGATTATTTGGTTCGCAAACAGTTTTCTCATTAACTATTCTAAATGGCACTGCTCAGCTCTATAAAAAGTCATGTCTGATTCATATGGTTCAGTTTCCACATACCCATACACACCCATTGTTTGCACAAAGACAGTCTGAGTGTGTGAGATAGCCGCCTAGCATTAATGAACTCATGTACACGTAGTCAACTGTAATATGCAGTTCAGTGAGGATCTTGGCTACGATTAAGTATCATTAACTTAATAGGGAGGTAGTGAAAAGGGGATAGTGATCTCAGGGCAGTTCATAATGAAGTAATGATATAAGTCTAGACCTCTGGTAAGTCCTGTCCTCTGGCAATAGTAACATTCAACTCATCATATGATAATGACTCCACAAAAGTAAGTGGCATGTGACAATGACCCCCTAGAACAGCGTGTTTTTAAATAACAGACACCCTTAGTGATTAATGCAGCGAGTCTGCATGGTATTTTATATGTAACAGAAAAAAAAACATGAATCGAGCCATATGCTCACCCTCATCAAATATTCATCAGCAATGCATTTGGGACTTGAAAGCCTGTCTGTGTTCCTGTGTTGAGAGGAGCTGATATAGGTTTCTTTTGAAATATCTGGATCAGAAGAGGTGTTTACATGTTAGAGGTGTGTACCCAGTTTCTCTAATACACTTGTGTGATCATATCCTACTCTCTCCAGCGTGGAGTTCTTTGTTCTGGGGTGAGTCATGTGCACTGTATGCTTCCTGTATATGTTTCCTGTATACATAGGGTATTGTTACATTATGTGCGGGAATTCTGTTCTTGCATCCTTGTATTTCAGGATGTGCGATTACCTTCAGGACTTTAATGCAGAACACTGCTCAGAATACGTGTTTGGATCAGCAGGATCCTTTATGTTTCTTCTGAAACAACCTGCTCTCCTCAGACCTTCCATTTAGGATTATGTTATTAAGTGGTGCTAAAGCAGGTTTTTGACAACCTCCGATCGTTATTTTTTTTAAACAAATCACAGAAAATACATAACTGAAGAACATTAATGAGCCTCATCTTTTGTCTTATTGTCTGTGTTGAAGCATCAGTTTTTCTCCCGACTTTGATGTTCTGGGTCTTTTGTGAACTCGCAAAAATAGAGGATGTCCTTAAGTCTTCATTTCTGAGAGAGAAGGAGAGAGAGAACAGAGAGAGAGACAGAGAGGGAGAGAGAGAGAGATGAGAGTGGGGGGGGGGGGGTACTCCATTGAGTCTACTGGAGCTCTGGCCTCTTTTCAGTAAATGTGCTGAGGGGAGATAGTGCTTTCTCCAGTTATCTGCCTCTGGATGCCTGCCCCACAGCCATTTTCTCATTTTGGAACTTATGACCCACTAGTCACCTTGGCTTTTTCCAGAGCTTTTAGGCAAACAGCATGTACTCTCAGCCTTACATCATAAATGGGGAGAGAGAGAGAGAGAGAGATGGGGAGAGAGAGAGAGATGGGGGAGAGAGAGAGAGCGAGAGAGAGAGAGAGAGAAATGTGGGGAGAGAGATGTCGGGCAGGGGAACTGTGGCAGTAAGGGGTAGCACATGCATGCTGTCCTGTTGAGGATGAAGCCAGCAAAGCATCAGGGCCTGAAGTCATGTGACCATGCTGGTGTTAATATTGAAAGATGCTATCCCCAGGCTGCTGAATGCGGGGTGGTGTGATGTTACGGTGTGTGTGTGTGAGGTGCAGAGTTGCATCCCAGCACCCACGACGCTCCTGTGCAGAAGGGCTTTTGTATGCAGCATGAACTGAAATGGGGGGGGGGGGGTATTGGGGGGCAGCACACGTGAACTCATGTCACAGCCCAAAAAGACAGAGGAGTGAAAGGTAAAGGAAAAGAAGAGTGGGATGTGGTTGAGAGGGGGATGAAGGAGGGGAGCCATGTCCCAGCTCCTCCCACATCCTCCCAGCTCTGCTCCATAGTCCGGGTCAGAGTGCTAACGGGCTGGACCGGCCCGAGAGACGTATCCTCCCCCTCACCCTCATTATGCTCACTGCTCGCTGGATTTCAAAGCCTTTCAAGTCTCGCTCAGCCTGTAAAGGTGGAGAGCTCTCTGGCTCACAGGGGTGGAAGGGTTGCAGCCACCCCGGCTGGCTGCTTGGAGGCCCGCACCGTGGAGACCGCCAGTGTTTTAATGAGCAGGACATGCCCTTCTTCATATCAGCACTCATTACTCAACACCCATGCCTTCATTGTGCTACTACATTTCAACACTGGTCACATGTGTTGGAAATAAGACATCTATTGTTAACGTAAATAGGATTTGATTTATCGTTTATTATTAGATATAGTTAGATGTAGATACAGTTAAAGTTATAAATTTTCAACTATAATCATGAGCTCTGGGTAATCGGTTGAAATGAGTTTCAATCGGTGTCCTGGCTCTCCATGGTGAGGAGTTCGGTCATCTGGGAAAGACTCGGAGTAGAGCCGCTGCTGCTCCATGTAGAGAGGAGGGCTTTCTGGGCATGTCTAACTGGGAGGAGACCCCAGGGAAGACCCAGGACATGCTGGAGAAATTATATCTCTTGGCTGTCCTGGGAAAGCCTCGGTATCCCCCCAGAATAGCAGGAAGAGGTGACTAGGGAGAGGGAACTTCTGTATAAATATATATATTAAGATGGGTGAACACAAACAACCACACCCACAGGAAGTATATATATGGACGCGGACTACACATACACACGCCCGAAGGGAGGGGTCCAGGGCTGTAACATGACAATATATACGTTAGATTTAATTATTATTAATTATTAGTGTGATAGCAGTGTGGTAAGAGTGTGTGAGGAGCGTGGTAAGTGTCGGGGGCATGGTAAAAGTGGGGGAGGCATGGTAAGAGCGTGGGAGGGACGTGTGTAAGAGTGTGGGGGCATGATAAGAGTGTGGGAGGGGTGTGGTAAGAGTGTGGGGGCATGGTAAGAGTGTAGGAGGGACATGGTAAGAGTGTGGGAGGGGCATTAATGTTGTTTTCGTTGTTTTCGTGCTGGTATTGGTTTATGAGGCCCAGTAGTGTTGCTGATTCTTTTACACATCAGTGTTACTGTCGAGAGGTTTATATTAAATACATTTTTCATAGAAGTGGGTAGTTACTGTAGTTGCCTAGGGAGAATCTCTTCATCAGAATGGTAACTTTCCATGGAAGAGACACCCAGACACATGTTGTCATGTAGCTGTGGTTCTGAACCCTCTGACATGAACATGATGGACCACTAGAGAGAGTATTGCACAGCTTCTATTGTTGGTCTTGAAGGAGTAGACAGTAGACTGGTGTTACGTTCACAGACAGCAGACTGACGTTGCGTTCACAGACAGGAGACTGGTGTTACGTTCACAGACAGGAGACTGGTATTATGTTCACAGACAGCAGACTGGTGTTACGTTCACAGAGTACTGAACATTTTAAACACAGGTACAGCTTTGTATTTCTCTCAAAATTAGACATAATATGTACATGCGTGTGTGTGTGTGCGCATGTGAGTAGATGGGTGTGTGAGCATATGTGTCAAAGAGACATTTGGACAAGTGTGTGAGTGTGTGGATTTGTGTGTGGGCATGTGTGTGGGCATACCTACGTCAAAGAGACACATGGACAAGTGTGTGTGTGTGTGTGTGTGTGTGTGTGTGTGTGTGTGTGTGTGAAATGGGTGTGCAGGCATATGCGTGGGCATACATGTGACAAAAAGACATTTGGACAAAAGGGTGAGTGTGTGTGTGTGTGTGTGTGTGTGTGTGTGCACACTTGCACACGTGTACATGGGACTGCATCAGCAGTAGCTGTTGACAGTGTGTTTACATATGTGAGTGGAGGCACTGCAGTGGAGATTCTGGAGAGGCTTCTTATGTCTGAGAATACGGCAATGAGTAAAGCCCATAAGCCTGTGTCAGGAGATGCAGCTTCAGCACCTCTAAACAAACAAAAATCTCTCTCTCTCCCTCCCTCTCTCTCTCTTTCTAGTTGTTCCTCTCTATCTTACCCTCTCTGTCTCTCTCCTCTCACTCAATCACACTCATGCAGTTCAAGTACCTCTGAACAAACAAAAACTGTCTTTCTTTCTCTCTCTCTCTCTCTTTCTCTCTCTCCCTCTCTTTACCTTTCTTTCATTCAGTCACACACACATGCAGCAGCAGGAACAGATTGTATTGACACTGGTGAAAGAAAAATATTTCTTTTTGGTATCAGTGTATTTGCTGATTACTCGTGTTCATGTTTCAGTTTCTGTGAATGATTGATGCTGCAGAGCCTTTGGCCAGACCATCAATACACACACTACAACTGAATCTCAGCATTCTCACTCCAGGATATTAATGGGTTAACAGCAGGATGCACAGGGCATAATTCATTCTTTTAATTGGTGTTCCACTGAACCATTTTAAACTATTAATAAATAATGTTAGTCACCACTTTGGGCAGTTGAATGGATCAATCAGTAGCTTCATATGGACTCTGTCTTTCACTGTGGTCCCAAATTACAGGCTTTTAGTCGCGTCCACGGTGACCGGGAAGAGCAGTCGGCCATTATCGCTCGCCTGCCTCGTACACAGCATATGTCTGTTTTTATTCTCTCGATGTTCCAACATGGTTTTTAGCACTGGCTGATTAACACAAAGCTTTTTTTATATAACACCCCACATAATGGAGGGGATTCCTGTTCCTGCGCACGTCACTACACTCGCCCTCCAGCCGCTAGCGTGTTTTTTTGTGCTTTTTGTCGAGAGCAGAAGCCTGTTGGAGGGGCTGAAGCAGAGATACAGTGGGCGCCCAGCGCCAGTGAATCTGCAGCCTTAATTGATTATTTTCACGGAGCTGTAACAGAGCAGTGTGTGTATATCAGCAAGCCACGGAAAATCTAGGGGAAATAATAGAGAACAGATAACAAGATCACATGTTGAGGAATTGATTTCTACTGCCAGCTTTATGAATCCGTTTCTTTCTCAGTCAAAATGGATTTTCATTCTCCCTGCCGGCTCCATCCAGGTTTTCCGTATTAAGGGAAGGTGCGCACCGAGTTCGAATTTACCACGACACATTTCAGCTGACGCAGGCTTTCAGCGTGCTATTTAGATTTGAGAAAAAAAATGTGCGGTGCAGGATTTCTGTATTACCTGAAAGTTCAGGTAACATCCTTGAGAAGTTCCAATAACATCCGTGAAAAGTTGAGGTAAAATTTTTGAGAAGTTTGTTCAGAACGAGAAACTTTTGGAAAATGCATGTTTGTGCTGTTGTGTCACTCGAATTGTAATTATTCTTGAGGTCACAGTGACATTGTTGACACAGTGACACTGTTGGCCAGTGTGCAAACCTCTGAGTGTGGCCTGTGTGTGTAACCTGTGTGTGTAAAGGCCCTTCCCGACTGGACGTGTTTGGTTGCAAGGGTTGAGATGTGAGTTTGGAAGGTATGAATTCAGACGCCAATGTGTGCATGCCTGTAGAACTGATGAAGTTTGGTTTTGCTTTAAGATATCAGTTTCTCATCGCTAGACTAGAATATGAGAATACTCCTTGAGCAAAGGAAATCCTAATTAAAGAGGAAAGTATTAAAAGAATAGCATGAATAGGTGTATGTAAAGAATAGCATGAATAGGTGTATGTAAAGAATAGCGTGAATAGGTGTATATAGAGAATAATGTGAATAGGTGTATACAGTATAGAGAATAACGTGAATAGGTGTATGGAGACCAAAGCTGTAGATGATGCAAGATGATTCATTCATATGCACGTAACCTGCATTGACTTGATACTGCAAAATTCTGTGTGGAAATAAAGATGCGGTCAATGTGTGCAGGCTTTTGTCTCTGCTGCATTCACTGTATGCTCACATCAGCTGACACGCCGATGAGCCAGCAAGCTAAGAAGCCGCTAGGATCTCCTTTGTCTTTCTGAGATGAAGTCGATCCTCTGGAGTTGCTCTATCTGGAGCTCTTCTGTTTGTCACTGCATGCTGTTGGCAGCGAAGTGTCAGAAGGGGTCAAAGGTCATTATTACCAGAAAGCTCTCAAGCGAAGCTCTTTTGAAGGGAACTTGTTGGCAGGAGGCAAAACACGATTCATCTGAACTCTCTTGCTGAACGTGGTTCCTGACTGAACCAGTTCTGCATTAGCAAAACGTACAACATACAACGTGTGTTTGGGATTTAACCAGTGAAAACAAAACTGGAGTCAGAGAAGAAATGTGTGTTGAGTTTATCGATGGGTTTTGTCCACCTTTGAGAATTTGACTGTTGATGAACAACCACACAGCTTTCTTCAGCCTTCTTCCTCAGATCCTCAGGGTGAGCCCGGCTCAGTGTATTACATTTCTAATGGACATTTTGTGGTGAGCGAGTCCATCTCAAATGCATTTCACCATTTTACAAGGAAATCTGAGGGGGATGGATAACATAACCAAAGCATTTCATTATTTTCAAGGTTTTTGGAAACGTGTTTTTAAAACTTGTGAATGAGTCTGAAACAATCTTAGATCAATAAGGAATGTATTTGTAAAGAATAGAATTTTCGATCAAGTTTCTTCAGACTGGTATCTGCCTGCAGAGTGTTTCTGGGTTCAAATCTTATGTTAGGATTAGGTTAGCTTTAGCTCAGGCTAAAGTCCATGCATTTTTATAGACTGTAAAGTTCTCAAGTGTAGGTTCAGAGGGTGAGGTCCTCTCGTGTAGGTTCACACAGTGAGGTCATCTTGTGTAAGGGCAGACCATGAGGTCATGGACTTTGTTGCTCCACCTTCCTGGATCCATGCTGTGCTGTGCTGGCCTATTGTGAGAGGAGTCACCTTCAGTTTTGCCCCAGTCCATTCCACTGCATCAGCAGTTGGAGTGTGAAGCTGTGACATCATGGCCGTTCCCAGAGCAGCTCCAGCAGAACAGAGCTGAGGAGACCAACCTCACCATTAATCTGCATTATCATGACCCAATCCGGTGCCGCGTCAGACGCAAAACGGCATGAACTAGAAAATTTAAAAACCATTCACTTGTGTAATTGTGCAGTAAACCTCCATTGGTCTGGCAAAGTGATTTTTCTTTGGTGCGGATTCTATATTTCTATGTTTATGAACAGTTGGTGAGGAAAGGCTCAGGGCTTTAGTCCAGGAGAATGTTGCGATGCTGCAGCATTGTGGATGTCCTCCAAAGGATTAGCACGCTGGTGTGAATTCCCTCTTTTTTATGACTTCAGGATCTTTTGCTAAAGTGTAAAGGAAATCAATTTTAAATGCATTTCTCTTTTTGAACAGAATAAGTTGTAAACTTTATCTAAACCATTCCTAAACTTTAGCTAGATTTGAGATCATCTTATTAACCATTTATCATGCTGCGGAAGCCGTTTTGGTAGCAGATGACATAATATCTCAGTTCACGCTCTCTTAAGCCAAGTGACTTTGTGAATCCTGAATGCAACACTCAATGTTTGTCTGTACTGAATGCCACACTCACACAGTTTGTGCATCCTGAATGCCATGATCACACAGTGTTTGCAGAATGGAAAAGTTGAATAATAAAAGCATCAAATTGGCCATTGTAACCCTTCCCACATTTGTTCGATTTCCAATCATTCACTATTGTTAATAGAAGAATCATACACTATTGTTATTATAGTATAATCATACACTATTGTTATTGTAATAGAATCATGCACTAATGTTTATATAGTAGAATCATACACTATTGTTCCTGGTTACAGAGAGCAGGGGAGCAAATGTCTTCAACCAGAGGCTGATGCACAAGTGTCAGTTATTATAATAGTGGGGTTTTAAAAACTGTGAGGAAAAAAGGTCATTTGTTCATTATTTCTGATATTTACAGAAATACTGAAATGCTTAAATGTGTGGTCTGAATACATTAAATGCCATTCGTTTAGGGAGCAATTGACTGCCCTCTCTCCTGCAGTAACAGAATGTTGGTCAGTCGGGTCAATGCATATCTGGCCCTGGAATCTACCAGGTGGGTGTGCTGTGTTCTGTTAGTAGTCCCTGGTGGTTAGCAATGAATAAAGCCCTTACATAAGGGCTCTCAAGAACATGTTCGTTTTATTGCTATTCTTCTCTTTCTCAGTGTAATATGACGTTAGAAAACAGTCCACGTCTCTGATGCAATTGCAGTTTTTCATTCTAACTGCAACATCCACTTGTTGTCAGCTGAAGTAATCAGACTCCATCCAGTCTGAAATTATCAGACTCCATCCAGTCTGAAATGATCAGACTCCATATACTCCTAAGGGTTATTTTTCCATTTCTACCCATATTGGAGTGATAGGAATGGTGTTCCTGGGAACACGGACAGATGAGTCGCTCTGGGTTGAGTCTGCTAATGACTCAATGAGTGTGCCTTGATATCAACAAAGTCAGTAATGAGTCAGTGATGAGTCAGTGATAAGTCAGTGGTATGATGTGATATATATGGGGACCACTTTTTGAAAGTGGAAATTTTGAAAGTGGAAATATGGAAATATTTGTGTTTCACTTCAAGCTGCTTCATTTTTTAAATAATAATTATAGTAATAATATGCTTGTTTTATTCAATAAAACCAGACATATATTCCTAATGGCAGAATCAGAAACCCTTTGTGCATATCTTTTGTCACACGAGGCCAAGATAATAATGTGGCACAACTGAGATTTAATGACACTAAGCCAGTTATTTTTAATCAAAATGAACAGAAAACAAATGTACTACATTATATTTTACACCATAATGTTGATGTTGACAGTATTGTCATGATTCTGCACCAAAGAAATAAGCTTCTCATAATGATTATTGTGCATTTGCATCTCTTTTGTACTTTGTCATCCTCTTTCTTGGCGAACTGTTACACGTGCTAGTCACAGACAGCAGCAGACACGTGTTTGTGGACCAGTGATCAGAGCACCAGCACAGAGTTTCTGCCTACAAAGCTTTTCACTGCTGAAACTTTGATCCCAGTACATTGCATGGATATTTGGTGAAAATCTATTTTACCCAAACGAATCAACCGAAAGTTTCTTAAAACTTGGTGTTGCCAGGGGGTTTGAGGTGGAGTGGTAGTGGGGGGAGGGTTTACTATATTTAACTGCATGGTGATGGTTGCAATTCTGTTGTCATGCCAACATTGTCTGTGTTTCTCTGTTGGCAGATCTGACAGGTAGCATCCCCACCATGAGGGTTCTGCTGAAGTTCTTGGAGAAGATGAGATGTTTCCGGAAGCGCTCCACCATACCCTTCCTGGTGGTGCTCATCACCTTCCTGCTCTTCATAAACCTCTACATGGAGGACGGCTATGTGCTTGTGAGTGCTCATCCTTACCGTCCAGGTTACACAAGCACAGACCAGCGGAGCACATTTATATAACCTTCCCCTCTGCTGCCTGGCTACTGAACAGCATCATGGCCATGTGGACCTGAACAGGCAGGTTTTGACCAAACCAAATAAGGGAACGATACTTATCTAATAGGCTGTAAAAAATATTGTTTAAGCTGACAAGGCTCAAAAAGTTTATCGTTCCCCATCACAGGGAGATGTGTAAATGACTTCACAGGTTATAATGCACATATCCAGGCTGTTTCTGAAGACATGTGGAAGGCGCAGCGGCTCCACAGCTGGGCGCCTGTCTGGCTGCGTTGGCTTCCAGTCGCAGTCTCATAATTTATTTATTTACTTTTTTAAAATGAGCAAATCTGTTAAAGTAGCTTTCACATTTTCACAAGACATGGTATAAAGTTAGTGTAATCACATGCGTTGATATTGATGTTGAGTTGCATATGTATAATTATCGGTTCGCCAGCTGCATCATGCTTAAAATTTAATGATGCTGTCAAAATTCGGGAGGCTCATCTGTAATTTATGAGGCCAAGTTTATGATCAAAACACTGGGATCATAACATGTCATGCATTTGTATTTTGAATTATTTAAGAGTTTTTGACACTGTATTTCTGAGGTTTTTGAGCCATTATTAGTAATGTGTGTACTCTGACCATATTAAAACGTATTACAATGGATCTTTTTAGTCAACTGAAATTGTATAATACTAAATAATGTTGAAAAACTAAATTAATTTAAAATTGAGAAAATTGTGTTGCATTCCATGGCCTTGTTTTAGTTATTCTTATGGATGGTGTGTTAACACACACTGCAGGAATGAGTATGTGTCCTTATCCAGAGCCCACAGCCCAGCTACATAAAAACTACTCCTGAGTCCACAGTGGGGTAAATAAACAAGTGTGCTGTCTGGAACAGAATCTGTAATCTGTGAAGTTTACATTTGATCTGCAGTCACCAGTCACAGCACAGTCAGCTACATTCATCACCCACAGCAGCCGGCTGTTGCATTCATGGTTTAGCTTGGCCAACATGGCATCTGTTTGAGTAAAACTAACCATTTATCAAACTCCAGCCTCAAGCTGTTGGATATGCTGAGTGTGCTTGGAGGAAACTCGATAACAGACAAAATAAAAACCCAAAAAGTGGGCCTCTTCCATCAGATTAAAAGTGCGGCAGTATTTCACTTTTGTGTATTTTTTGCTTGCAAAGTATTTGATTGCATAGTATTGCCTCATGGTGTTTTTAAAGAGGCTGTCTTTATTGTAATCAAACAGATCTTTATTGTAATCAGACAATCTGCCACCCACCACTATTTATTGTCCATGTGAGTGTGAGTATGCTGTTCTCGTTGCAGGAGGAGGATAAACGTCAGTTGAGAGAGGCCTCTCTGCACCCGCTGAATTCTGAGCGATACGTTCACACCTTCAAAGACATCACCAATTTCTCTGGAGCCATTAATGTGACATATCGCTACCTGGCTGGAACACCTTTGCCTCGAAAAAGTATGGTTCATTTATTCTTTTGTGTATGATGTAACTCGTAAAGAGCGCTGTATGGTGTCTCTTTTGAACAAGGTTCAAGAAAAGGAATAATTCTTTAAAAGAACTGAAGTTGTGAATTTAGTTTGACAAAATGAAACATGCAGAGTTACTGTGCCGTGATGCTACTTATGTGAGAGTGGTTTTGGATAGAGCCTTTACTTACATCTCTTTTTGTCCTTTAATAGAATATCTCACAATTGGCTTGTCATCAGTGAAAAGGAAACGAGGCAACTACCTTTTGGAGACCATCAAATCCATTTTTGACCAGTCAAGCTATGAGGAGCTCAAAGAGATCATAGTGGTGGTCCACCTGGCAGACTTTGACCTGGCTTGGTGTGAGAGCTTGGTCCAGGAGATCTCCAGGAAGTTCGGCCACCATATCATCGCAGGCCGTCTTCTGGTCATCCATGCGCCCGAGGAGTATTACCCGTCCCTGGACGGGCTGAAGCGGAACTACAACGACCCTGAGGACCGGGTGCGGTTTCGCTCCAAACAGAACGTGGACTACGCCTTCCTACTCAACTTCTGCACCAACCTCTCCCACTTCTACATGATGCTGGAGGATGACGTGCGATGCTCTCGGAACTTCCTCACCGCCCTGAAAAAGGTTATCGCGTCCAGAGAGGGCTCGTACTGGGTGACGCTGGAGTTCTCCAAGCTGGGTTACATCGGGAAGCTTTACCACTCTCGAGATCTTTCCCGACTCGCACACTTCCTGCTCATGTTCTATCAGGAGATGCCTTGCGATTGGCTGTTGATTCATTTCCGAGGCCTGCTGGCCCAGAAGGATGTGATCCGCTTCAAACCATCTCTCTTCCAGCACATGGGGTACTACTCGTCTTACAAGGGGGCTGAGAATAAACTGAAAGATGACGATTTTGAAGAAGACTCACTTGATATTCCAGACAACCCACCTGCAACGCTGTACACAAATATAAATGTGTTTGAGAGCTATGATGCAGCCAAAGCTTACAGCAGCGTGGATGAATACTTCTGGGGTAAGGCTCCTTCCACCGGTGATTTCTACATCATAGTCTTCAACAAGGCCACCAAAATCAGTAAAATCAAGATCGCCACTGGGACGGACGATCGGCAGAATGACGTTTTGCATCACGGAGCTCTGGAAGTTGGAGAGAAAGTGGTGGGCACCAAAAAAGGGAGGCAGTGCTCCTCCTACATCACGCTGGGGGAGTTCAAGAACGGGAACATCGAGGTTAACCACGTGGACCATAAGATCGCTTTTGACATAGAGTGCGTTCGTATCGTTGTTACGGCGAACCAGAAAGAATGGTTGATCATCAGAAGTATAAGCCTATGGACTACACAGACTCCAAGTCAGTAAGAACTGATGCGGATCGTTACAGTAAACATCACACAATGGCACAACAATCGGTTGTTCAGTTTGCTCTGTTTATTTAACTATTTATTCTGTTTTCTATTTATTATATTATTTATTCTTTTTTTTAATATCAGAGAACCCTTTGGTTCACAATTTAAATATATAAGGTACATGCCAAATGTCAAAGAAGCATATTTTTCTGATGACTTTACCACCAACACTTCAAGAATGAGAATACGTTTTGGCTAATCCTTTCTCCCCCTGATTATTCCATATCTCTTCAGCTGAAAACCCTAACACCCTAGCAGCCGGGCTGTCCAGGTTTTGTTCACAGTGGATTACTCATTTTCAGCCGTAGTCCTGGGAAGTGCAGTCACTTGCTCATGACATGCTGACACCTCTGCTTCACAAATTAAGCATTTCCATGCAATGGTTTGTTGTTGTTGTTGTTGTTACAGGCTTTGATTTCTAATATTTTCTCCCTGATTTTTTGTATTTTACAATTTATTTGATCATTCCGTCATATTAGCAAGCACATGGTCAATTCAGCACTGAATATACAATGTATTGTGGCATGAATTTAGTCGGCAGTTGTTCTTATTGTCTTCCCTTTGAGTGGTAGCAAAAATGTCATTTTATTCAATCAACCTTAGGCCCGGAGGGTCACCTTTAGACTAGTGTTTCGAGATTGCAGTGTGTAGTTTGTCGGTGTGTTCCTTCGAAAGCATGGCCCCAGCCCCCATCTCTCCCCTCACACGTCCTCCGCAGGGTCGTGATTGGACGGTACAGTGGTAAGCGAGGTAGACTGCTCTCCTCTTCGTCTTTCCTCGTGGCTCTATTTTGCCTCAGCACAATTTTGTCCAAGTAAATTGGATTTAGTTTTTTGGTCCTCCCCCTGTTCTCATTCACAACAATATCACCCCCACCCCTACATCCACCCCTCCTCCACCCACACAACCACCCCCACATCCACCCCCTCCCCCATCGCCACCCCCTCATGCACCCCCACATCCACTACCACCCTGCCCCCCCCCCCACACACACACACACATCCACCCCTCCCCCACCCCCTCAAGTGTAAATCACTCTCATCCAACACCTGGATAGAATCACATCAGTCCCTCACTGACCTTACGTCATCTATATTCACTGACATTAGCTCACATATAGAATACACCTTACGTATAAAATCGGACCAATTAACAACGCAATAACAAAATAAATGTTTACATAGTATTATAGGACAAGTAAACAGCATACTACCGTCTACACAGAGGCCGTACTCTTCCCTGCCATGTCTTAACCCTGGTGATAATCACACCACCTTTTCTTGATCAGGTGAGGTTTTTTCCTGGATGAATGTGTGTTTTTCTTTGTCAGTGTAGAGATGAACTATCATAAAACAAGAAGCAAAGTGCAGGTCCGTAATCAGAGCCAGCTGACAGAGTGGCAGGTTGGTCTCCGGATTTAATCTGGCGGGATTGCTGGAAGGTTTCTGTCGGCTCCATAATGAGCCACTTGAAAACGTGTCGCTCAGCAGTGTATGATGCACTGGAGGAAGCTGGGGCTTCATTTGAGGTTTTATAATTTGTTTCCACATTGTCTGCACTTTGAACCTGATTAATATTGTACTCTACTCAGTTTGTAATTTGATATAAAAGCTGCTTTATGACAGACATGACGCCCAGTGCGCTGCCTCGGTCTCTAAGTGAAGAGAATGTCTTTTGATGTATATTTGTTGTATTATCTCATCACATCATTTGTCACATGGTACTGTATGAATATTGTAAAATGACATATATTTTTTTACATGTATCATTAGAACTGTTTGCCTTGTATATTGTACCTAAATACAAATTGAATCAAAATTGTGTGGAAACAGAAATTAATGCCATAGATCTGGGAAAAATATTTAATTATGTTTTTTTCTGTGTACAGTAGCTCAAAAAGTCTTTTGTGTGCCCTAAATGCATGTACGTACACACATTTCACTCTCTTGCACAAACACACACATCCACCCATTCACACACACACACACACACAAACAGCCAAACACACACACATTCACACACCCACATCCACCTGGACCTGTGTCTTCCCATGTTTCCAGCCCTGCTTTAATTTGACCTACAAGTGTTTACAAATTTAAACAGGCCCTATTTTGAAGACCCCCATCATCGCCAAACACATATTAACTTCTGTGACATTTAAAGTAGGTTTAGACTCTTGAACCAGTCACAAATGTTATTGGCTTTTACCACAACATGACCCAAGGCAGAAGTGTGTTCATGCATTTTTCATCTATATATCCGCATGAATTGTGCCATTTTAATACATACTTAATGAATTTACTGCATTTGGGCCTTTTGGGTGTGTGCCCTTGGTTCGGTTCATTGTTTTAGTGCTTTTGTTGCATACAGTATAAAATTAATATGGATTGTAAAATAAATTAGTGTCAGTTATTAACTGTATTGCTAAAATGTGTCTTCAGAAAGCAGATGCAGTAGACATCTGTCCTAACTTTGCCACAGTTCTGCATGTTGTCAAACTAGTTTTCATCTCACCCCAGAAGCCTGTTAAGAGCAATTTTCAAAACTGCAACAAGCATCAGTTTATGAAATTCAGCATGTGCTATATTTATGTTGGTTTAGTTATTTCAGATAGAAATTATCATTTCACATAATCACAATCCCACCTACAGTCCTAATTGGCCATTTGTGTTTCATGTGTACAGTGGGTTGAACATGGAAACCAAGACTCAAATTTACTCATAATTAATTACAATTCTTTTGGATGTTCTAAAGCAATTTAATCTGAATGTAATTACAGCCATAAAGCAACCAGAGCTCACCATATTCACAGATTAACACCACTGATGCAACCTACTGCCACAACCTGCAGATCTTCGGGTTTTAGGGATTAGCCCTAAAGATTACCTCTGCTGTAAATCTGCCGTGGTCCGAGGTGAGCAGCAGAGACAGGTGTCGAGTCCCAGCACATGTGGGGGGCTAATTGCCCTGCAGAAGGGTGGGGGTTTGTGAGCACACCGCCTACTGAGAGAGAGGAAGTTACTCCAAAGCCTTTTGAAAGGTCAGTTCAAACTGGCAAATCCCATTTTAGAATGATGATGAGGAAAACATGTCTTGCATTCGATACTGGAAACTAACCTCTTGTATTTATTTTTGTTTAAATGAACATGAAAGCATTCATCAAGGAAAAATAAATATCACTCCATTAGATAATTGTTGGAATTGTTCTGGATGAGGAAAAGAGATAATTGTCTCATGTTCTTTCAAGAACTTTGGAGAGAAGTGATTCTGAGTGTGTAGTTGTTAATGTCGGAGCTGTCGAGTGTGGCCTTTAGAGTTGGTAGGAAAGGGGAGGGGAAGGGTGGGGAGGGGAATGGAGGGGAGGAGAGGAGAGGGAGGGAGGGGAGGGAGGTAGGGGAGGAGAGGATGGAGGGAGGGAGGGAGGGGAGGGTATTTAAGGAGAGACATTAAAGACAGAAAAACATTGTTGAGCTTGTGTGGATCAGATGCTGATGATTCTAATTTTCCTCTGTAATATGATGACTTTGCAGATGTTACTTCCAGAGAGATCTTGGAAAGGAGAGACTGGTATGACATATGAGCTGAGGTATGAGCTGAGGTCTGAGCTGAGGTATGAGCTGAGGTCTGAGCTGAGGTATGAGCTGAGGTATGAGCTGAGATCTGACCTGAGGTCTGAGCTGAGGTATAAGATAAGAGATCTAGGTAAGTTTTCCTCCATCACCTCACTGCAGTTCTTAATTCTTTCCTGTGGCAACGCAGTGCTTCCATTAGCCAGAGGGCAGGGGGCAGGTCTGGAGGACAGAGGGCACAGATTCACTGACGAGGAGAGTGTAGAAGGGGAAGCCATGTTTCCCTTTCTAGCCCTGTTATTGGAGGTACCGCTCCATCCATCCCTTCGTCATCCATCTCTTTGTTGTGATCTCTGATGATCGGGCCAGAGCATTCCTAAATTAATTGGAAATAAAGAACTGTATTTGATTTGAGCTCTTCTGAAATACTATACACTTGATATAAAACATCTCTGTGTCAGATTTCACATCAAATTTTGCCAGTACAAGACATTAAAGGTCTGCCTTGGCCAAATTTACTGGCACACACAATAATGCATTTTAGCTCTAATTATCTAAATACTCATCACACCAGGGCCGGCACTAGGGTGGGGGACACTCGTTACCCCCCAGATGTTTCTGTTTGCCCCCCCCCCCCAAGGACAAACTCCCACTGGCTTGTACACTCATACAACACTATCGCCTCCCTCTCTCAAGCACACATTCAACCTCCCCCTTCTACACCAGGAAGTACATAATGGATTCACTGCATTTGGCAAGATAATACCTTGCCAAACCGCTTTATTAGCCCACAGAACTAGCACAACACAAGAGTGAAGGCCACGTTTTTACCCTTTTTTTGTTTGTTTATTTTAGAAGAAATTGTAAAAATTGTTGCCATGCCAATAAATGTGGCCTACATAGAGTGAGCATGGGGCCCTGTTCGCAAGGTCGAACGTGCATTCCCAACGTGCTCTCCCAAAGTGCACTCCCAACGTGCACTCCCAACTCTCAGTGGAAGCAGGGCTGGCGATGCCACTCCTGTTCAGAATGGAGTGGAGCTCACAGAGATGGGTGCACATGGCAGGTGAGATGTCTGGAAACCAGTTAACGTGCGTTTCAAACGGCCCAAAGACAAAGAAAACAGACAATGCTCTAATAACTCCAGGAACGAGGCCATGCGTGGAGCACCACCCAATCGATTCTGGGTTACCATGGCAACGGCGCCTCGTAAATAGGGGAGTGGAGCACACAATCAGATGAAGAGCAGTGGGGGCGGGTGGGGGGAGACCTCTCCCCTCTCCCCACCAATCAGACCTCTCCCCTCTCCCCACCAATCAGACCTCTCCCCTCTCCCCACCAATCAGACACCACGCCAATGCAGTGGGGGCGGTGGGGGGGGGGGCACATCTCTCCCCACCAATCAGACGCCACGCCAGCGCCTCCGTCTCTCTCACCGCCTCGTGCTTCTGAATAATTGTTACGGATGTTAATACCTCGAGAGAACTGGGGAAGGGTAATAAGAAAAGAGTGAAAACAGAAGTTGAGTTCAGCCCGTGAGAAAGATCATTCTGTTTGGACTCGATAGCAGGAACTGATTAAAGCCTCCAGCAGTACTTTAAAACTGTACAGGAGCTTCTCACTGCTGTTGTGCTGTGAAGGAATCTGCATGTTCCATATGACTTTTTTATTAAATCTAATACAAGAACAGAGGGGTGGTTTGTCTTAAGAGAATAGTAACTTGAAAGGCTGGACTTCAAAACCAAATCATCAGGCCACAGAACCTGTTGATTCGAATAACATGCTAATATTTACTCTGAACAGAATGAAATACCACCACTGATGGTTTTTACATGTGACAACGTAATGATATATATGTCATTGTTGCATTACAACTCTTGTGTGTACTTCTGCATTCTTATTTTATATCAGAGTTACTGGAAATACATTGGTTCTATTGGAAAGGAAGTGCATGGACTCAAGTACATTCAACTTTGTTGGAAATCAGGGTCAAAAGACGATTTGCCATTAAAAAAACAAAATGTTTATAATACTTTTACATGTATTGTGTGCACAGTGTTTAAGCACATTGCTGGAAATCTGTAAGCACTAATATTTCACTAATATTTTACAACAGCCCTCTCAGGGAAAAAATAATCAATCCACTACTGGAATTTCATTTTGATTGAGGTTTTGTTATGTTTTCCAGAAGAGGAGCTCAGGCAGGCGGAGGTTTCATTATTGGCTTCTTTTCGTATAGCTGCGTGTGAGAATGTGCCGAAAGCTTTATATACGCGGGGATAAGACCCGATGAAGAGACGAGACTGAACGCACAAGTGGATTGATGGGTAAACAGCAGGCCGTGGAAAACACGTCCCCGAGGCGTGGAGCGTCTCAAAATGGAGACGGGGGTGATGAATGGCTCGTAATAAGCTGGCGACTGTCTGGCGGCTCCTGATCTAAGGTCCCCGGGCGATTAGACGAGCTCGCCTTTCCCCACCGCCGGCACTGGCTGGGCCGTGCTCTGCGTGCTGATGCGCGTGAGGTTGAAACGAGACAGCAGCAGACGCTGAGGTCTGTATCGGCGCTGCTCCGACAACTGTAACACAATAAGAACAATGTACAACAGCAGAGCTACAAGGGAAACCGGGTACTGGTCGGTAGCGCTGCGTACTGGGTGAAAAGGGAAGGAGGTGATTGTGCGGTTTTGACCAAAACACTGAACAGCCGTTTTAAAGCACGTATGGACAGGAACAAACAGTACCACGGCTGATATGAGGAATAAGTAGGGATTTATGGCGGTTATTTTGTGTTTAGGACTGATCGTGACGCAGATAACCAGGTGTTTATCGGTTGAGCCGCCGGTGGCGTGGTAGCTCGTGCACTCCGCGGTTGCTCCACCTCCTCCTCTCGGGACTCGACGGGCTTAATCCCCCCCGTGGCTCCACGCCAGGTAAAGCCCTACACCTGCCTTCTCTCAGCCGCAGGCACGCTTCTCACTGCGGGTGTGCCAGAGCCGGATCCACCTTTATCTGATAATTAGCGCCATTTATCCTGTCTGCTCTCGCAATGCTGCGCACCGGCCCCGCCCTGACTCTAATCAGTAAAGCATTAAAGTTTCATAAGCGTTAACTACTGTTGGACGGCGCTGGCTCTCAGCGGAACGTTTCCCCGAAGCCGATGGTCCCCAAATTGCATGTCTTTGGACTGTCCGACATGCTGACAGGGAGAACATGCAAAACTCCACACAGAGCAGCCCCCGAGAATCAACCTCTGACCAAAACCACACCACCATGCCGCCTGACTCTAATCAGTAAAGCATTAAAGTTTCATAAGGACAACGTATGGTCCCCAAATTACTCCGACATGCTGACGGCTTGCTCCACAGCTCTGACCAAAACTGACCAGGTCAGGACAACGTAGCAGGATTTCATTATAATCTGACCTGACTCAGCGCTGACCAATCCAGCTGGGAGATGTGACTCTATAATGTTCATCTTTCAGTCTGAATGGATGAACTGGGAATAGGAGGCTATGGGCATCTTCTGTTTCTTTTTCGTAATATTTCCAGCCACAGTTGGCTGAAAGGTTCACGGATTTGCATTCGGTCCGCACGTGCGTGATGTTCATTTGTTCTCTGCAAGAGCATGTAAAGCGTGCAAAAACAACGTGACATGCAAGGCCTACTGTCCCTGTTATCATCCACCGTTTCCTAAATATCAATCGCTTTCCACACACAAAAGAGCAAACATGAGCATGTCATGCATACACTCTGTGGAAAAGAACTGTACCACGCTGTCAGTGTGTTTTAATTAGCTTACTGCTTGAAGTGTCTGGTTATGTCTGCTGGATGATACAGTGTTAGATGACATGACTGTGTGACATGACTGTGGTATGCTCAGGGTAGAATAAACTCATTCTAATGAGGCACCTGTGTGTCCAGGCTTTATAGCTTTCTCTGTCGCAGCTCTCTGTTGTCCTATCAAGCCCTGGCACTCTCTCTCTCTCTCTCTCTCTCTCTCTCTCTCTCTCTTTCTCTGTCTCTTTCAGTCTCTCTCTCTCTCTAAGTACTGTAGCATCCCTCTCCATTGTAATGGCCTTAATTAAAGATTAATGCTGGGGGTTTTACTGTTTGGAGAGTGAAGATAAGTCCTCTCGGTGGGCCCTTCTTTAAATGTGCCTCATCATTGAGAGCGTCGCAGAAAGATGGAGCGTGAGAGCGAAGGACAGCACTGCCGCTGAGAACAAAGCATCCGTGGTCTGGCAGAGATCGCTCGCTCCCGCCGGGATGCATGCTGGAACCAGGCAGGGGCAGCGACTGGGCACGGGTGAGGAGGGGCTGGCCGCACAGCAAACAGGGAGCCTGTTCAATTATGCCCAGCAAAGAGACACAATCAGCTCGTTTAAGGCTTGTCCACTGGGGCCGTCCCCTTAACACCTCCCTCTCCACTCCTGCCTGACAATTACCCAGCCATCTTCAGCAGGCCCTGTAATGGACCAGCCCTCAGCACAACCACCGGTGCAGTCTGCTCATGCTCCTCCCTCCAAGGATAGCACTGTAGAGGGGGGTGAGAGAGAGCATGGGGGTGGGGGGTGGGGGGGGTGAGAGAGCGGAAGAGAGAGATAGGAGACAAACTGGAGGAGGGGGGGAGAGATGGGAGAGAAACAGGTGGAGGGGAGAGAGATGGGAGAGAAACAAGTGGAGGGGAGAAAGATGGGAGATATGGAGAGATAAGAAAGGGAGAGGGATGAGAGAAGAGGTTGAGAGGGCGTGTGTGTGTGCGAGAGTGACAGAGAGAGGGAGAGAGAGGAGAGATAGAGAGGGAGAGAGACAGAGGAGAGAGACAGCGAGAGAGAGGGAGAGAGACAGAGAGACAGAGTGAGAGGGAGAGAGAGAGGAGAGTGAAAGTACACTGGCTGAAAATATCCTCTGCTCTCCACTTGCAGGCCTGACTCTTGTGGCATGTCATCAGTTGCACTTTAAGCTGTTGGATGTGATGGGTGAATATTCAGTTGTGCTATTTTCCTTTTTCAAGGTTTTTTTTGTCGCTGCACATTTTGTATTTTGTCATGTCTGCAGGGTTCAGGGTTTAGAGCTGAAGATGGATTGGATTTTTTGCTCCTTCTAATGCATGTGTTCCATGAATGGTTAGAACACCATGCTTACAGCACCTATGCACAGCAAACATCCCAGTGTAGAATTAACACCTACTCTGTTTATAAAAAATCCAGCTGGACTTACATAAACAACGTAGGTGTGCGTTCATCACTGGCATTTTTGCAGTGTGTAAATTCTTGTGTAGTTCAAGGTGTGTACAAGCTGTTCACAGCTGATGAAAGATGTTTTTGCATGGTGTATCAGAGGAGATCTGAGCACGTCTCAAACATTCAACGGCTCTGGGAGAAGTTCAACAGGATGCACAAGTGTGTGATCAAGGCAGGAGTGTCGCCTTTTTAACAGTGTAAACAGTGTGTGAGTGTATGTGTGCGCGCGTGCAACAAAGCAAGATTGTCGTGCAGTGTATCTTTGCTGTAGGGAAGGTAATTTGGAGATGGACTGGATTACAGTGTGTTCAGTGAGCAGGCTGGATTAAAGTGTGTTCTGTGAACAGGCTGGATTAGAGTGTGTTCAGTGAACAGGCTGGATTAGTGTGTTCAGTGGGACAGGCTGGATTAGAGTGTGTTCTGTGAACCGGCTGGATTAGAGTGTGTTCAGTGAACAGGCTGGATTAGAGTGTGTTCTGTGAACAGGCTGGATTAGAGTGTGTTCAGTGAACAGGCTGTCATTTCTCCTTCTCCCTGTGCAGGCACTAATTATTTACTGCGCTGTCGTAGTACAAGGTCATGCTTGTTATACCATCATCCAATTCACACAATCAGATTTCTTACAAAGAGAACTAATCTCATTCCTTCACAAGCAATTATCTTGATCGGTCTGCCTTCTAAGAGATGTGCTGCCCAGTCCAGATGAAGGTGATGACTTTCATTTAATACCAGACAGAGAATGTGGCAGAGCCCTGCAGCTAAGTTAAACTGTCAATCTGTAGCTCCGTTCCGAAAATCCGAGCTAAATTAAGGAGAAGCCCAGTACTGGATCGCAGCCAAAACAATTACGGTCCGCTATCATAGACACAACAGATGATGCTGCGAGAGCTACGTTTCCCTGGCGACCCGCCACGGCCTCTCTCGCGGGAAAGGCATGACTGCCTTTCCTTACATGTGAGGAGAGACAATGTGGACTAATGAAGACTAATGCGATGCCAGGGGCGTTGCTAAAACTTTTCATTCCTGCTCGAGCCCCGAATGATATGAGCCAAGCTCCGAACTGTTTTTTTCCCCAGTGCAGCGCGTGAGTTTGGCGGAATGTTAATCGCTGATTGAGTTTTTATACGTGGTTCTTAGTGGTTATGGCTATATTGCGTGTTTGTAGAACATGTAAATATAGCTATCGTATGTCTTACACCACCCTTGAGTGAAAACACAAGTCCAGCTGGAAGACTATTGTAAGCATCACTGAAATGTTCAGTTTCAGTAGTAAGCACTCTGGCACTCCGAAGCCCCAGACGTTTTCAGATCCTAGAAACGTCCCTGTGCCAACTGTGCAGCGGAAATTACATGGTCTGAAAACGATGAATGTACTGTATAAATGTACTGGGATCTGATATGGGGCGAAACATATGGTTAGTGCAAAGCAGAAAAGGTATTACTGAGAAAATGTTGCGGAAATAGTTACATTAGCTGAGCATCACTGAATTTGATGAGAATAACTAAGTGACCTGTCATGGATGTTACAAAATATCTTGAAACAAGTACCAAACATAAATACGTTATAATAACAGAATAAAAGAGCACACATGGATGGGTTTGGGGTTTTGTTGAACAAAAAGCTTCATATAAATATCCATTCTGTTATGAATACTTTTAGCTATAGTTTTTTGTGAAAAATCCCGCCTCGCACCAGTGTCCTAATTCCCCTCCGCTTGTGTTTCTTTGTCGCCATCTCCTGGCCTACATGACTAATCAAACAAGCTTTGTTGGATCCACTGTTGTTAAGTAAATGGTGAATAGCTTGTGGTCAATATTAAGTCCGATGCATAATATAACATATCAGAAGGATTGAAGTGAAACTTTTTTTACTTTAATGCACTTTTTACAATCTTGTTATTTGTAATCTGCAAAATCTGCACTGTTATTTGTAATTGGTACCCATACTCTGAGTTTTACAGATAACTGATCATATTGATACCTGTTTATCATCGGATTAAATGAAGAACTAATGATCCTCGTCTCATTTAGAAAACTTTGAATTAGTGACACCCCTAATATAATTAAATATTATGTAACACAGGTTGAAATTAGGTTTATCTTTTGTTGGAGGTCAATAAAAATTATAATAGTTTTTTTTCAGAACATTGCTGTACTGTTCTATGCAGGAATCACAACTAAACACTATGTGATAAGTCATGACCTGTATGCACCAGGAAAACGTTATACTGCATTATGTGTTTCCATTATCTTAATGCTCATAAATTCCTGCCGTTTGCAACTAATTATTGGAGTATTAGAGAATGTGCTATTTTTAGTGTTGAAGAGGAAGATCTTGGTATTTTGGAAGATCTTGGTATTTGGACTCTATTTGCAGCATGGCATGCCTTGCCCACATTGCTTGCCAATCATCACATGACTTTTTAAATCCATAGACCAGAAAATAGCCCTACATTGGTCAGCTACAGACATTTTACCTTTGCCAACTCCGAGTATGGGTGGGTCACCACCATGCTTCATTCCACATCAATCCCCTCTACATTCAACATTACCCCAATATACAGGATTTCTTCCAAAATCTTTACATTGCAAAGATCTACGTAAAGTTCCTCAAGGATGTTTTACTGTAGGTTGGAGTGAAGTGCCCAGCTCTGGTGGTGCAGTGATAATGGGGTCAGAGGTGAGGACTCAGAGACAAGGGGTCAGAGGTGAGGAGTCAGAGGTAAGGGGTCAGAGGCGAGGGGTCAGAAGGGTCAGGAGGGTGAGGAGTCCGAATCTTCATATCTCATGCTCCTTACCTCCAGTTCCTTTCATACTCCTGTTTGGGTTGTGGAACAACAATCTTCTTAATGCTAAGACCTTCCCACTTAATCTTTTTAACTGTATTATATGCATAACCAGTTATACATGCATACATGTAAGTACAAGTGAGGCAAGTAAGATTTCAGTTGATTAATAAGATTTCAGTTAATATCCAAATGATTAATCTAACTTATTTAAATAATGAGGTGCATTCCTTGTTGTTGAAAGATGTTTAATTGCATCAGAAGAAAAATAACATACATTGAGCAAATATAATAATATTTTAAAGAAACATACAGATTTTCTTGCTGATTTTATTTACATGGCCTGTCCCTTAGCAAAACAGAGGAACAGAGGACACATCATTGGAATTACAACTAAATCAAACCAAAATTTAAAAAAAAGACAGCAAAGATGGTTCTACTGACTAAATCAGCATATATTCACAGAATGCAGTGTCTTTTATTTTGGCAGATGTGCAGATCAGTAAAAGGAACTTCGTTTTAGAATGTATGGTCTTCTGACTTTGTTGCTGTGAAGTTGCCTCTTTAGAATATATGGGGATTTTCTTTTCAGTGGACTTTCGCTGTCTTCATCCACTTGGAGGTATTCTTCACCATAGCGAAGCTGAAAGATACACACGCTGAAGGTAGAGGTGTAGCCTTGCTGAGCATGGGAGTGAACAGGTTGTGAACAGGTGTGTAAAGGTGTAACCCAGCTAATGCAGTCAGGCAAGGGTTCATCAGCACTGAACAGCTCAGGAGAGTGCTTGAGAGGGATGTGCTCACAGCAAAGTGTGTGTGTGTGTCTGTGTGTGCATGTGTGCATGTGTTTGTGTGTGTGTATGTGTGTATGTGTGCATGCGTATGTGTGTGTGTGTGCAAGTGTTTGTGTGTGCAGGCATGTGTGTGTGTGTGTGTGTCTTAGTGTTCAACCACAGCAGAAGTACCTGCATTTTCCTCCTTCTCCATTCCCCTCCCTCAGTCCCCATCTTCCCTTACCTGTCTGGGACGTAGTATCCTGCAGAGAGTCTGGAGGTCGTACAGTTGCTCCTGTGCTGTAAGCCTGTGGCCAAAGGTTGCCTGGATCTCCTCACTGTTCCAGTGCTCCTGCCAAGGCTCAATGGCACTGCCCAACATCCTGCACATGTTCAGCAAAGGTAGCTGCCACAAGGGGGCACTGTGTCTGCTCTGCTTTACCTGCAGACAGACAGATCCACCTTTCATATACCATATCATAATGCAATATCAAAGAAACAGCACTATTGTTTTCCTGGGTCATGTAAATGCATATAATTTGACTAATGACCATTTTGGTAAAATTCAGTACTAGATTAAACACATTTTCCCTGCATAATTGTATGGCTTGAGTGATTTTATGCTATTCACACAATCATCTTAACCTCATTTAATCCTGGGAACCTCATCTAATCCTGGAGACCTCATCTAATCCTGGGGTGGGGGATGGACATCTTGTTTAGTGATGCTGAGTGCCATGGAGTAAACTTGCGACAGAGAACAGGAGACACATTTCCACGAGCTCATGAAGACATTCACTCAGGTAATGAGACTGGTAGCCTGACACCTACTATTGCTTATGTTTTATTTAGTAACCCTTAGCAAAATGCTCCAATGGTATTTTCATTTTAAAGTGAACAAATTATGCTACAGTATTTATTGTATAAGGAAACTGCAAAAGTTCATAACAAGGTACATTCTGTGCAAATATCTTCCTCGTGTCAGACTAACAAATGTAGAGATATTCCATTACTTCTCTATACATGTTTCTATCATTTGTCTATAAATGTATTTGTCATTTGTCTATTATTGTTTCTGTCATTTGTCTATTTGGCATTGTCATGTATTTGACATACTATAGCTTCAAGTTAAACCTTAAGCAATAACAAACTGACCAAGAGCTGATAGAAATCTTGGAGGTTTATGAGAAGTTGAGTTGATATTTCATTCTGTCAGTAGACAAATCAATGGTTCACAACCCTCCTGCTGACACCATCCCACTCGTACATCGACAGGAGACATGGCCTCAAACCTCCACTGCTGACACGTCTGTGCATGTTGGAATGACAACATCTCCTTATTTCTAAATGTGCCAGCCTGTCGTGTCATGATCAGACGTCGTCAGCAGACAGAAGGCCGGTGTGGTACCTCAGAAGTAAGGAATCCCCCCAGCGCCTCCTCGTCCAGCAACTCTGTCCCCTGATCAGCATCTGAGGAGATAGAAGAGCTTCAGGTCACATGCAGAGCACAGCACACGAGCGACGCTCAAGACTGGACATCATATGTAAGCTTCACTTATGATGAAGACCCACACAGGACTTAGGAGAATATTACTACCTGCAATAAAGATCGTCAGTCACTGCAGTGCAAATCAGACTAACTCCTGTCCTCCTGTCCTGCTTGGCTACATGTTTTGTTTTGGTCTAACATACATAGATGCTTCTGCTTTATTTTTTTTTACATTTATTCATACAACACATTACATACACACAGGTCCTCCAGGGCAGATGAGAGGATACAGGAGCATCTGATGAATAAATGGAAAGGACTGATTTCATATCCATGAGACGGTCCGGTCTGAAGCAGGAGGGATTTAGAAGTGCATAATTCAAATGATATTAAATTGCATCTGACGTAACTTTAACAACCCCATTTAACACCCCATTTCTTCCCTTCATTCATTTCTTTCATTTATCACTTCTTTTTTAGGCGAGTGCAGTATTTTGCAGGTCTGGAAAACAATAATGACACACTGATGAATATATTCCATCAGGACACAAATCAATAGCATAACTGTCACTGTAGGTCACCACTCTCTCTCTCTCCTTCTCTCTCTCCCTCTACTTCAACCTCTTCTTCTCTCTCTCCCTCTTTCCTTCTCTGCCACTTTTTCATTCTCTCAATCTCTCTCTCTGTTCATGCCAGTGAGCGCATAAGTCTGCACATGAATACTCAATATTATGAACCTAAGCGATGAATGATATCAAGAAAAAGTATGTAAAGAAAATAACATCATAAAAGATCCATGAGATGCATTTTCATGATTCCCTCTATATGCATACTGAACTGAAATTACTAGCATTAAATAGTTTAAATTAATAATAACTTGCCTTTTGGTGACTGAATTTAGTAAGGAATTACTCTTTAGTTCACAGTACCTTTGTGAATAAAGCCATTCCTCCAAACCCACCCTCTCACACTTCACACATTCCATATTTTTGAGTTTTCCTGTTCTTCTTCATTCTTC
Organism: Brachyhypopomus occidentalis; assembly: GCA_020368025.1. Lineage (NCBI taxonomy): Eukaryota > Metazoa > Chordata > Actinopteri > Gymnotiformes > Hypopomidae > Brachyhypopomus > Brachyhypopomus occidentalis. Next base: position 6,149,167 of record JAGXOD010001351.1, on the reverse strand, counting down.
ATTACATACTGCATGACTTCAGTCTGTTACAGGAGGGCTAATAATGTCTGTGAGTCTATAAGCACAAAACCCACCCAGCTTCTGGGGCACACGGGATTGCCTGGACAAAAATTCACACGCTTACCTGAGCATCGTCCGTTACAGATCAAAAACAGGAGCACCACAGATGTCAACTGAACCTGCATCTTGCTGACAATCCCCCAGACGTTGTGTTGCACCTTTAGGCCAGACCCAAGTCCATAAGGTTAAAGGTCAAGACAAGAGAGAGAGAGAGAGAGAGGCAGAATGAGGATGGTGAAACCCAACAGGTGAGAGGAAGAGACGGTCACACTGAGGACGAGTCGTGGGAGAACTGTCCAGCAGGCTCTGTTCTCCTGGATCCTTATCCAGCTGCAGGTCCTCGCCGCTTTAATCTGGATCCCACACAACAGTGTGCTCCATTCTCACAGTATATAAGAGCTGGAGTGATGTCACAGCAGATGCTCCCTCCCCTCCCCTCTACACATCACCCCATCCCTCTAAATTTGCCAAACCCCCCCCACCCACCCACCCACCACCCACCACCCTTCACCCTTCTGGTGTCATGACGATAGGAGATGACACCAGAGAGATGTTAGTCGGCCACTTAAGCGTCTGACGTCAGAATGTCAGTACCTGCACACTGAACGCTTTTCTTTAGACATTCTTGAGTTATGGAGTATATGTAATCTCGAGTATATTGTCCCTTAAAAGTACAATGACAAAAGACTCGAAAGTAATATTCTAGGATGAGAAATAGACTGGATTTATTTATTTAGAAATAGATAGGAATTTTTAAATGAATGTATTCTGTCGTATATCGATCTGTTTGTTTTTCATTCATTCATTCATTATCCGTACCACTTATTCCCGTTAGTCGGGGTCACGGGGGGGCTGGAGCCAATCCCATCTCCGGGCGAAGGCACCATGGCCAACACGCACACACACCTACGGGCAATCTAGAGTAACCAATCAACCTAACACGCATGTCTTTGGACTGTGGGAGGAAACCGGAGTACCCGGAGAAAACCCACGCAGGCACAGGGAGAACATGCAAACTTCACATAGAGCAGCCCAGACCGAGAATCGAACCCAGACCGCCTTGCTGTGAGGCGACAGTGCTAACCACCACACCGCCCTTGTTTTCAGCTGTTAGTCACCGGTTCCCACCGGACGTAGATGTCGTGTACTCTAATTACTGCAGGCACATACGATTTCATTGCCTCTCAGTGTCTCTGGAGATGGGGGTGAGATTGGTGGATGGAAATATTAGGAACGTATTAATTTTACCCTTGCATCTATCTGAGGCAAATATCAGATCGTAAGATCATGTTTATTATTTGCATCATTTAGTTGTCTAGTGCTCTTAGCAAAACTCTTAATTACAAATGCGTAATTCCGTTAAGCCTCTCAGTCAGACCCTCACCGTACAGCTCTTCTTACAGGCTTCAATGATGTCACCTCCCTCTGTTCCGTGGGACGGGCCTATACAAAGTACCTTACACTGCTCTGTGGTAATAAAAAAAGTTGAACTTTTCATACTGCAAGCACCGCTTCTAACACACTGCGACTTTTTCTAAAGGGAGATATTCATGCGCGTCTGTTTGCTTGCCCGTGAAAATGGATCGGAACTGATAACTGTCACATTGACGTCTTGAGACTTACGATGGCCCCATTTGGACGAAACTTTCTGAAGGCACGATTGAGAAACAGGTAGCCCAGTTTTCCCACTGTTCTTACTTTGGTGGTTTTTCACAACCTTTATAAAAAGGAAAAGTAACGTAATAAAAGTCGAATGTGAAATGTTTCTTCTTAATGTTACTTCATTTCTAACTAATTTGAAACTGTCATAACCGCTGGTTCGTGTTCGGAACACACACACACACAAAAGAAATTCCTTTGCTCTTGTAATTAGATAACTTCTATACAGTACGGTGTTGTTCGGCTTTTATGGTCGCCCGGAGTCGAGTTACCAAGGCGCTGTTCAACTAAAAGGGAAGCTAGTGCTCGGTGTCTGTGTGTGTGTGTGAGAGAGAGAGAAATGTTTTGCCTACCAAAATGAATTTTAAAAATATAATAAAAAGCTAATATCACCCCTTAGAGAACAGAGAATGTCTTAATATTCTGTCAATTAGGCTATATAGTTTTGAGGCATATGATGATATTTTTATCTCTTGAAAAAAGAAAAATTCTGGATCCTTGTGCTGGGGGATCTTATATAATTGCCTTTGCAATTTTCTTAAGTGGCTGAACTTTGATGTGCAAGTAGCTACAGGTGGAATTGGTTGCCTTGGCGAATCACACTGCTTTGTAACAGTAGGAAAATAAAAGCTCGCAGCGCCCTGAGCCCTACCTTTGTGCTGTGCCACTATAGCTGAAGATCATCAGGCAAAGTTGTTTGCAATACTTCTGGTGAAAATGTCTTTGTTTATTGGGAGTAAGTCACATTATGTATACATGAGACTTCACATATCCACTCCTGTCTGATTTAAACTATTATATGAAAAGGCATGATATGCAAATGCACTGCATCCTTTCATCTGAAAGAGAATTTGTGTTTTAGACTAACCTCGCGACTAGGTGTCCTGAAGCAGGCCACACAGAGAGCCTGTAGGAAGGTGTTTGGCTTTTCTTTCATGTCACAGTATGACTGTCTTTAAAGCCTCCCGCACTGTAATTATTTGGATTGTTCAGATGGGAAGGAGATCACAGGAAACTTGGGCTCCTGCCTCATCTACCATTTCGTGGACTCTGTGAAGCTTGTTTCCTGCTGTACTTGTTGTGCTACTGCTTCTGTTCCAGAGACCTGCAGGAATACACCGTCTTAGTTTGCCGTCTTCTGTATTACACAGCTCTTCTGCCATCAGGGCGTTAGTCATGTGTGCCAGCGTGCATCAGTGGTTATTTTACAAACAACATGTCACACGCTGTTCCGACACTCCGTCATAACTATTACATGATGCATAGTGTATGACAGTTAAATTACTTTTTTTTTTATTAGTCAATTAAAAAGTACCCATGACCAGAGCACTGATGGATCTGCTGGTCGTGATGATCACCACTGCATGATGTAGTGCTATCTTTTTTCTTGTTGGAGAGAACTTCTCCCGTCAGAGGAAGGACTGTTGTGTCTTCCCAAGGGTGCCAGTCTGGCAGAGAAGTCTCGCTAGCCGCGATGTTTATTCTTCCAAATCCCTCATCCTCTGCAGATAAGAGACAGGAAACTTGGGAAAATTGTTTTGCGTTGATATCACTATAGTCAGAGTGGCCTGTCACTGAGGTCATATCTTCAGCCAAAGTAAACCACAGATGTTTAATGCACATTAGAGAAACATTTTATTAATCTAAAATGGAATGTTGCCTTTTCGTGTGAAGTGAATTATTTGTAAATATTGCAAGAGTGAAAAATTCTGCACTTTTCCAGAATATTTCACACTGTTCACCACTATTCTTGATATTCCAGAATGAGTCGTTCTTCCACACTATTCCAAAGTATTGGTTCAGTCTGTATTCACTCTGGATTCATTGTGCGTGTATGCAGTAACTATGCCAAGCCCACAGGATTATCTAGGGTGTTACTGTAGTGCCAGAGTGTTTTAATAAGTGTTATAATAAAGACGATTTGGACATTGGGTTGTACCCACCTGGGTTTGACGGTATAGCTCCTTTAGTTCGAGTTCAAAATTTAAACCCTCATTACTGTGGGAAAGGTCTTAGTGAGCTCAGCGTTGCTCTGGAGGAGGGCGTAAGTGCGTCTGCTCTAATGGTCACTCTGTTGAGTCAGAATGCAAGACGGGAGGAACACTGATCTACTCATTTAACTTTCACTTAGATTAACACTGGTCCTGTACTGGGTGGAGTGGTTCTAAGGTGGAGCAGTTCTTCAGTAGTCCATCTCTACATTCTCACCAGTTGATCTGGTACTATGACCTGAACAGCAAAATATTTAGCTGGCCGAAACTCCAGGCCAGTTTTCCGTGTAAATGTCCACACAGTGGCTTTGCACATAGCATCACTGCTATACATGTCTATTTGTTTTGATACTACAATGGCAATGGAATTCAGGTTTTTCCATGGCCTCATGATACTCAGAGGCAGGAAGTGTGTAAAAGGAAGCTGCTTCTGGCATGCACTGATTTTCCCACAAGGCAAACACAGGTGCTTCCATCCCCCTGTGTTCATTTCCTGTACAGATGCAGGGATTCAAAAAGCTAAACAGCATTTCACAAGAACAAAACAATACAGATCAGTGTTAGTGGTTTAACTGAAGTGAATATTCTTACTGTGTGCGTGTGTGTCCTGTGGTATAATACATCAGGTTCACCCTCAATCAAATGAAAGTTTGTTACCAACTTTACCACTTGTGCGTTACTACGAATCACTAGAAAATCACAGCAATCACCCAGTTGAATTACTAGAATTTCAGTTTGTTGTCAAAACACCAAGCATCTCTTGCATGGGGATTTCTGTTTAAAAGCTTAATACTGTCAGCGTGCTGTGTTCATAGATTAAATACTTTAAAGAGTTTGAGGAGATCCTGTAATACAGTTATTCCTACATGCCTTTATTGCCCACTTTACACTTCACATCAGACCAGCTCTCAGCACCAGCGCTTGTCTTAGTTGCCGTGGGCAACGTCTTTGTGTACAGGTGATAAGTCAAGTTGTTTGCAAATAGATCAGGCATTTACTTGACGCAGGTGAACTGTGAGGATATTCTAACCATTAACTGAGCACTTTCAGCCCTGCATACCTATTGCATTCCATGGGGTCACTTATCAAGGGCTTACACAATGTACTTCTTGTGTGTTCTCTGTGTCCTGTGGAAGCAAAGATTCTGTTGTGCTGGACTGTAAATCTCAGCGAGTCAACAAACAATTGCATAGTGGAGGGATTTCTTTATTTAAAAGAAGAAAAGGAGAGGGCTTTCAATATGAAAAGGTCGCATTGGAGATTTCTACTCCACTGGAAGGAATGAGTATGGACCTAGATGACCTAGACGCTCATGCTGGAGTGTTGGTGAAAGTCTACAGATTTTAAGATATCTCATTATGCAGTGCTATTTATTACAAACCTTGGATCAACTGTATACAATAACTGAAATACCTTTCCACTACTAAATGGAAGTCGAGTTTGTTCAGTGATAAATAATGTTTTGTACGGTGCAAACTATAGATTTTCACAGCATAAATCAATTCGTGTTTATTTCTTTATTCATTCATTTATTTGTTTGTTTGTCATGGGACAATGTCATTAGTCATGAGACAGTGTATACAGTTGTATAGAAGCACATTTTCATGTGCCTGATCTCTGGCTTCCTGTTCCAGGTCAAAGGATGCAGAGGAGACCCCTGGGAAAGAAATCCAGGTGCGTGTGTGTCAGGAGGAGAAGGTCGTCTGCGGTGTCACCAAGCACACGACCTGTGCTGATGTGGTTCAGGCTTTACTGGATGACCACAAGAACACACCAGAGAGTAAGAGGCTCCTATGCGGAGAGCCTAAAGAGTTCTGCCTCCTGGAACGCTGGAAGGGTTTTGAGAGGGCCCTGCCCCCTCTCACCCGCATCCTCCGACTATGGAACGCCTGGGGTGACGAGAGACCCTTTATTCAGTTCGTCTTGGTGAAGGCCAGTGAGTTTGTGCCCTCCTCCACGGGGGCAAAGAGAGCACTAAGGTCCCGGGTGGTAAAGTCGAAGAGATGTGAGCAGGGCCCTGCGCAGTACTCCAAGAGCCTTGCTGTAGAGCGTCAGAAGAAGATGGTGAAGAAGGCCTTCCGCAAACTGGAGAAAATGCAGAAGGGAGAAACGTGTGAGGGCTCGGACGAGATTGACAAAATGGTGCAGCTCATCATCTCCCAGGACCATACCATCCAGCAGCAGATCCACCACATGAGGGAGCTGGATCTAGAGATCGAGCATGTGGAGCACCATTTTAGGAAGAGTCCCATGCCTGAGTCTGGCATGGCTGAGAGCACCAGCAGTCTGCTTGTCTCCATGTCCCCGTCCCCGAGTGAGCAGCAGCTGCAGGAGTATCTGTACGCCAGCAATGACATCACACAGCTGGAGCTGCAGGTGCGCAGGCATCAAGACCTTATCGAGGAGCTGTCCAGAGACATTGACTTGGAGCTGAGAAGAAGCTCTTGGACCCTGGACTCTGGGGAGCTGGAGGGTGCAACTTCAGCTGATCCTGTATTGGATCAGGAATCTGTGTCTACTGCTCAGACTTTGGAGCTGGATGGCTTGCATAATGAACTGGATCTGAGTATGAAAACAGGACTATCACTCCATGCCCAAAGCCAGAACCTGGAGAAAGAGCTACAGTGGAACAACACGTTGCTGCAGTCCAGGAACCAGGAGTACCAGTACCTCATGGCTCAGCTGAGCTCTCTCCAACTTGAGGACTGCCCTGAGCCAGCCAACCCTGCATCCCAGTCCCTGAAGAGCTTGGGAAGGGTGGGTGTGTCCCAGCAAGTAGCAGGGAAGATTAGACAGAACCTGTCCCCTTCTGATGCCACAGACACAGACTCAGACACTGGCATTAGTTCCACCCACAGTCAGGATTCACTGTCCCCGTGTGTAGACAGACCACTCCCCTTGGACACTGACGTCTAAGCTCGACTGTAAAGAACTGGACGTGTAACTCCTGTTTTAGGCAGCTTGGTGAACTGAACTCTTAATGAAATCTGAAGTGCCATGCCTTGGACTTTAAGCTATCAGCTAAGATGAAATTCACATTTTTTAAAAGCACTTCTGTGACTTCTCTGCCTAGATAGTGCAGGACAGTGACACTCTGCGCATTGTGAAACATTAATAGAAATATTAGCATTATTTCTTGTATTTCAGTGCACTACCACACATTCACACCTACAAATCTGTTAACAGGATCAGGCATTCAAGTGCCCCCTGGAACTTTGCTCAGTTCACTACTAATGCTGTAAAAATTTACTGCAGAACACTTAAGATATTATCACTCCCAGAAATTAGATTCCATTTGACAAGATTTGGTCAGAATGCAATAAAAATCTCTCCTGTATGTTCATAATTTTAAACGTGGAGCTACTTATTTTTAAGGTAGTGTTTTTTCTTTTGTACCCATATACGCCTGCTCAGCACAGCAGTCTCTTTGTTGGAATCTCTTCGTTAGGATGTCTTTGTTAGAATCTCTTCGGTAGGATGTCTTCATTAGGATCTCTTCATTAAGATCTCCTCGTTAGGATCTCTTTGTTAGGATGTCTTCGTTAGGATCTCTTCATTAAGATCTCCTTGTTAGGATCTCTTTGTTAGGATGTCTTCATTAGGATCACTTCATTAAGATCTCCTTGTTAGGATCTCTTTGTTAGGATGTCTGTTAGGAGTCATTTTATTTCTCCACTACCATTATACACTGAATCCATGTGGTTAAGGCCATAGTGATCCAAACAACACGTGCTTGACAAATGAAAGTATAATTGTTTTATATTAAAACAGACAACAGGACATTTATAGAACTGATTTACTGATTTGTCATACATGCTTTAAACAGACGCTGCATTTCCACATTGTGTAGCCTATTTGATAAGCTATGATGTGACCTAGTAATCATATGTAGGTAGTGTGATGAAATCCCTCATTTGTGATTGATTGAAATTTTTTTTATTTATTACATACTATAAGGTTTATTTAAATTGACCTGCTGACACTCTGAGTCACTGTTTGTAAAATGTATACTACTTATGTTCAAGTAAAATTTCCATCATTCATTCCACTTCTAATATATTTCCCAAATATAGAAATTCAATAAAATGTCATCAACATTCTTCCTTTTCAGAATGGTCTCTTCCTGCTACTGTAAAGTGAACAATACACACTGTCACAGTTTCTTGCTCTTAGTCACAGCTGACTTGAGTTGAAGAAAGAAACGAAATGCGCCCTGACTTAGACGCAACAAAGCCCTGCTCTTCAGGCGGGCCGGGTAAAGAGACATTTGAGCTCTTTTGCACAAAGTAATTGCCTCGTTTGCTTCATCTCTAAATGCGCGACAGGCCGAGGCAATCCGCTTAAAGTGCTATTTCATTGTTCCTTAATGCAATCCTCTTCCCCCGCTGACCACACGAAGGGCCGCAACGTGTTATTCAGTTAATGTGCAATATGACTCATCACTGTATGCATGTTTTAAAGTGCCGTTTTTATGATGCAAATCGGGCTTGTGATTGTGCGGTAATCGTAAGAGCGTAAGAGGGTAGGGTTCTCCGCTCAGACCTTGCAGTCCAGAACGAGAACGAAAATTAATACGAGTCCTATTCGTTATGATGGTTTTGCTTTTGGAGGTCGCACTGTGATAATTGCACTAATTCACGCCCCGCTGCCTATCAGACAGCAGCGCGCTCCCGTCACCCCTACGGGCGGAGGCACCACGGGGCCAGCGCGAGAGATGTCTCATCGTGCCACGATTACCATGGCGACTTGTTTACCTCAGCTGTGCATTCAGGAGGAACAGAGGCCTGCCGGTACTCAGTCATGTTGCAAAATGGTCGTAATTACCTTGCTGAAAACGGCAATTACGGCCTCTGTTTTTAATTCTTCTCTGCGATGTGGTGGCTTCTCGTGCGCTAACAATTATACGGGCCCAGTCCCATAAACAGTCATTTCAGATTTCTGCTGTAGCTGACTTGACACAGCGACAGATTTACAGACTGGTGTTAGCACAGGAATGAAGAGACACACAAAGGTATTTGGCAAAACGCGTGCAATGAGAATGTGCGCAATGTACGAGTATTCGCGATAAGGAGTTGTTTAGGAGTCGCATCCCTCGCAAGAAACTTTCTTTCGTCTTCACGAACTCGAGATAAACCCAGACTTCATACCAAGATGTTTGATGTGGTTTTGCTGAGGTGACGTTCGATAAGGATCCGCTGAGCAAGGTAAGGGAGTCACGCGGGCAGAGATCTGCATGCTGCGACAGCAGAGCTGTGTCATCCTGCAGTCCTGCCCTTGTGCTTACAGTACTTACAGCCTACACAACAGGAGCCAGACATACCACATCAGTAAATGTGTGTCAGTCCAATACCTTTCGCGCGTCTTCTTCTGAGCACTAAACAAAAACAAAACGTTTAGCGGCGAATCATTCCATCTGGTGATTTGAACGTTAAATATCAGCTAATCAAAGTAAAGCGAATGAATTTTGCACGCGTCTACTTCAGACTGCAGCAAAACAAATTTCCCCTGTCGTTCAAAAGCAATTCATTGCATATGCATGAGGTCTGAACACCACCAGGCTCTGAATACCACAAAAGCAATTCATCCGACAGCAACTCAATTTTCTTTGTTTGAACTTTATGATAAGGTGTTCAGAGCTCTAATTATCTTTTAATACTCTTTATGAGCGGTAACGTTTTTAGCGACGTAGGTCATGTTGTGCAACAACTGGGTCCCATTGCAACAAAGTGACCGAACGATGTTGTCAAGAACCACCCAGTTAGAAAACAATTCCGTTCAAATATAATTCCCGACAGTTCCATGACGGCAAAATACATCAGAAGTCCTAAAATGTGCGCTTTATGTGCCCATAATAACTACGTAAATTTTAACACTGTAAATGTATGTGTTGCAGTCCAGCTCTTCGTCAGCTCTTCATCAGCTCTTATTTCTTGCAGAATCATTTCCCTCCCATTTCTGTATAAAACCAAACAGATGACTACGAGTCTGTCTGGCAGTAGTGTGGACAGAAGTGTGGATGTGTGATATCATGGATACAAGGCCTTGGAGAAATTGAGCCTTAACCAAACATCATGCATACAACTGTTGCGGACAAAAGTGTATACTTCACACTCCATGTGCTCCAGTTATGCTAATGTTCTGCTCCTCTGTCTTCACATAGGTATAATCTGGCCTGATATTTTTAAATACGTCACCCAAAGTTCCTCTGGAAAAGACGTCACACCGCTGCTATCTTCTCTCCAGCACCAGAAGAACATCAGCACACGTTCTTCCAAATAACAACCCTGCTCTTTCTTCAAGCCCTTGATCTCACCGCCTTCCCTGCACAACATCTCAAATTCAGCTTGATGCAGAGTCTTGAAAAGGTCTGTCAGATGGCTTCTCTGTTGCCATGTACCGAGTCTCAGGTGGCGCAGGGAAACCGTACAAAACGCAGGAACTCTACCCCTGTGTCCCCACAGCTGCCTTCCTGAAGAACACAGCTAGCCAGAGTCCACGCTCTCCCCAGCATTCTTAGTCAATACCTTTTATAGTGTTCTCTCCACTCAGTTCCAGAGCACAAATTGCACTTGCAGAATTCATTGACACGTGAACTCCACACACACACACACACACACACACACACACGGTTCTGTCTTTTATTATGCACACCTCTTGGGTGGGCCAGCATCCATATCTCTTCTTCTTATTGTGATGTGGGGTCTCTTTTATGTCTGGTCTGTCCCTATTCCCATGTTCCAACTTTAGAAGGCGTTTATTATCACTGTTACCTGTGTTCCCTCTGCCACAGGTGCTCATCAAAAAGCCTTTCATTACGGCCGAGCCAGCCTGCAGGAAGAAAGAGGGAGAGAGAGAGAGAGGGACATAAAGGGAGAGAGTCAGAGGGAGGGAGAGAGAGAGAGGGAGAGAGAGAGAGAGTATGGGTGGGTTTGGAGAGAGGAGCCAAAAGCCCCTGAGAGGTTTATTAAGCCGACAGCAGCGTCTCAGAGTGCTGAATATGCCCTCAAAGTAATGAGCCTTCAGCATGAGGGATCATCTTCCACAGTAAATCAGATCCATCGGGCCAGTGTGAGTTCTGAAGGTGCCGAGAGCGTTCCTCCTCCTTCCATCTCTTCCTTTGGTGTCCTACATGTGTGTCCTCCTGGGTAGCTTCTGCCATGAGTGTCTTCATCACCACCTCGTGTCCTGTGTCTCCCAGTCACACCTGTCCTGCTGGTTCCCTACGTCTCCAGCTGCCGGTATCCGTCTGTGCATGTGAACTCTGATTGCCGACCACTCGATGTGCTTTGAAACTGGGGCTAATTAGAATGAAACACCAAACCCACCTAATTCCTCCTGATCTCTGTTGGAAAGAGACTGAGAAGGGCAGGAAATGTGGAATAATATTACTGTAATGTTATGTAGACAGAAGAAATCACACCTCATACATACAGTATGTACCGCAGCCTCATATTCTAAAGTCATTTTGACTAGATAACATGGTAAGCCACAGGGACAGCTATCAAAGTTACATTTCAGCGTGCAGTGTGGGGGATAATTTACTGCTGTTTGTACAACCTACTGACAAGATTTGAGGATTTTTATTTAAAAAACTTCCAAGTAACCACATTTTTCAGATTTTTTTTTGTTTCTACTATTTCTTTCACAAATATACAAATATATCTTTTACAAAATATATCTTTTACAAAAACTTTGTCACGATTAATAATTTAAAATCAGTGAAGCAGTGAATTTATTCAGCAATGAAGAGTCAGGAGACTATGTTGATCCTCAGATTCTTGCTGTGGAACAATGTCTGGTCATTTATTTCTTAGCCAGAAAGAAGGATAGTAGTCTAACCCCAGACTGTGACTCCAACAACACAGAGTGTGACTAAACATTTGTCCTAGATGTATTTTTCTGCGGTAAGGTTAGGATGTGTCCCCTCAGTCTTCGCCTTTTTTTACTAAAGGTGTGAAATCAAACATAAGAAACAGGAGAGAGACAGATACATAAGAAGAGGGAGTGAGACATACATAAGAAGAGGGAGAGAGACAGATACATAAGAAGAGGGAGTGAGACAGATACTTAAGAAGAGGGAGAGAGACAGATACATAGACGAGGATAGACGAGCAGGGAGAGGGCAGCACAGAAAATGACATTCAGAAAAATAATAGAAATGCAAACATGAAACAGAATCAGAAACAATCACAAAATCACACGAGTATAAGAGGCGCAGATGAATCCCTGCTGATATCTCCATATTGGATGCACTGATGAGCAAAACAAGGCCGTTCCTGCATGATTACAATCTCACAGCGTCGGGATCAAAACACAGCAGTCGTCTCGTGTGAAGTCTCTTGTGACGTGTCCTTCACTGGGGGTCATCTCACGTGCAGGACCTCTTGGCGTGTGCTGCACTGGGGGCATCTTCTCACGTGCGGCCTTTGTTCCTATATGCTCACACGGAAATGCTCACAGGCTGCGAATGACTCGCGGGAGTCTCCGCAGACGTGGGGTTTGAAGTGCAAAGCAATGAAGACCAAGCCTGGCTGCGTGAGATGATGGGAGAGGCTTTGATCACCCTCACCAACCCCCCCCGCACCTCTCACCGCCATCCTCTTCAGCATGGTGGCGGCGACACTAATCTCAACACACTTCCTCACCAGCTTCAGTTTCCCTTTGAAGACCCCCAGCCTGTTTGGGAGATTAATCTGATTTCATGTTCATTTCCTGAGAGCCTCTCTCTCTCACCCCTAGCCTGCATCCACACCTTGTGCTTCACAAATCACCATAGCAACCAACTATTTGCCCTGTTCTGGAGCCCATGCATTTGATGAAAATGCAGGTGTTGTGGGAGGTGTTGTTCCAAACCCAGAGCCCAGCCTATGGCCTTCTGCTACTTCCGCACAGCTAATAACTAGATCAGCTGTTGCTTGGAGACAGGAAGTATTTCTAACAATTAGGCATATGTCAAGTGAAGGTTTTGTTAAATTTATATGAAATTAATGTAAATACTCAAAAGGAACAACCAATCAATTGAAACAAAGAAGAATTTTCCAGTTTTAAGACACACAAAACCGATTTTGAACACACCGAACCCAAACACAAAACCCAGTTTAAAAATACAATATTCAATTTGAAGACAAAGCACAGTTTGAAGACATACATCCCAGATTTCAAGAATGCTGTCTGAAATTCAACTGAAATGATAATGATAAATGACTATAGGTATCAACTCTAACATATTTCTCATTCACACTGTCTGGCATATACTAAAAGTGCAGTTGTGTGTGTTTCCTCATATTCAGGAGAATATGAGACATGAATTAACCCGTCTCAGGATGTGTGCCATCGATTGAAACCTTGGCAGTGTCCCTAAACTCAAATAGATAATAAACTACAGTGTCCAAAAAAGTGGTCTTGTGTCTTAACTTGATCCAGCTGATGGGGTAAGTTCAGCCATCAGATGAAGACTTACAAACCAGATTTACAAGTATAATTCCAAATATTGTTACAGCTTTTTGCAGTTGCTAAGACCCAATTTCTGAAACTATGTCTCCTTTTTCAAAATGTAACACACAGCAGCCAAAACCACAAACAACATGCAAAACATCTCACAAACACTTCATCCAAAACTCTTTCAACTCTTGTCAAAATTGTATTTTTTCATTCAAACTCTACACACAAATATCAGATGAACATTTGGTAGGCGGGTGTGTTGCATGGCAGTGTCTTCCAAAAGAAACACATGGTTTTCAGTTTTGAATGGTTTGTCTGATGTAGGGAATTGTGTTTAATGCTTTGTAAAAAGTGTGTTTTAGAATTGTTAATTGAGTGGTTAGTGGTTTCCAAAATTGTGATATAAGTATCAGTTTGGGGGTCTTTGCAACTACAAAAAAATCCACTATTGTACTGATAGTATTGGTGTTGTTGATAGTATTGGTGTTATTGATAGTATTGGTGCTATTGATAGTATTGGTGTTACTGATAGTATTGGTGTTGTTGATAGTATTGGCGTTGTTGATAGTATTGGTGCTATTGATAGTATTGGTGTTGTTGATAGTATTGGTGTTATTGATAGTATTGGTGTTGTTGATAGTATTGGTGTTGTTGATAGTATTGGTGTTGTTGATAGTATTGGTGTTACTGATAGTATTGGTGTTACTGATAGTATTGGTGTTGTTGATAGTATTGGTGTTGTTGATAGTATTGGTGTTACTGATAGTATTGGTGTTGCTTATAGTATTGGTGTTATGGATAGTATTGATTGTATTGGTGTTATGGATAGTATTGGTGTTGTTGATAGTATTGGTGTTCATGAAATTAGCACAATTCTGAATGCTGATGATGGTTTGTCAGGACTCTGGGATTAAGAACAGACATGGCAGTTTTAAGATGAATGAACCTTTTATTTAAACTTTTATGTTTCTGAGGAACATCCACAGATTGTTTGCTTATCACTTTCAGTGTAGAAATCCATCTGCATGTTTGATGTAATTGCGTATAACACTTTAGCATAATTTTAAACATTTTTAAATTAGAGCTGCCTGCTAATGACAGCAATCAATCATAGAAAATTACAAACATTATTCACCATGCCATGCGTGTCTGCTGCAGGGAAATATGAGCTGTTGCTCCCCAGGGATGTGAACATTACACTGCCACCCCAGTGTAAACATCAAATATGTGAATGAACTCCACATACACATGAGGGGGTCAGATGGAGCACCTTACACCCAAATATCTGCCCCACTTTACCCCACAGCCACCATTTGTGTTTAGTCTAGTAACCCATAGCTGCACGTCTGCTAATCCAGTCATTTTTTTAACACAATGGTCTTCCTTGCAACCACAGAAAGATGGAGAATGCTACAGTAACTAAATTTACTTTATATATATTTATTTATATATATATATATATATATATGTGTGTCCCATTAAGGCCTGTGTGTTATTAGACTGATATGTCTGGCATCCTGGGCCTCTTTCCTCCAGCTCCGTGTCCTGGCTGGGAGTGGTTTCCTCTGGAGAGCATGGCGAAGACTTCCTGCTGGAGTCTGGGAGGTGTAGATTTAGCTGCATCAGAGCAGACCCAGGTAATGTGCTGCTTTCTGTCTACACGAGCAAACCAGACCTGAAATTCTTAGGATAAAGAGAATTACGCAGGATAAGAGGGTCTTAATGTATTTAAGGTGCTGAAATCGATTTTGCTTTGGCTAATACTACAAAAGAATACTTTGGCTAGACTGTTTACATCCTGGCATTTATCACTAAAACAGACAACCTGAGGTATAACTTCTCTCTGAATGCCCTGGGCTCTGTAATCAGAAGCTACAACGTTCAGAACAGTTTAGGTAGAAGTAATAAAGAGAAGTTCTCCACAAGCAGGTGGTCCTCTGTGCCTGGGAAGTGTGCACAGGCACCTCAAGAGGGTGGTGTGTAGTGGCTCTGTGAACATAGGGCATGAGACTGAAGGCAACAGTGTGGCAGAAGTTAGCAAGAACTGGGAACATTACAGCACCTGTAATGAACTGAGAGTGGTACATAGAAGTGGTTTTACTATGAGAAAAGCAAAACGTGATTACAAACACGTTTTAGATCCCATTCTATATGTGCAGTACCAACCTTACATGTGTTATTTTAAAATCTAAAAGTCATACATTTTCAGTTAGTCAGAACATCTATTTACCCTGAATTGGCACAAAGTGTTTTAAACATCCAAACAGCAAAATACATATGAAGAAGAAGAACCACATTAGCTGCTTTGAATCTGGTGTTGTAATGTATTTCATTCACTTTAAATTCTAAGTCAAAATAAGTTTGATTTCACAGAATGCATGTCTAAAATCCCCTCCTTCAGACTCCAGTAATTCGTTGCATCAGTGGAGATCAGGGTTTGCTCTTAGCTCTTATGAATCCTCTGTTCAGCCTTAGTGGATCTGGTTTCATGCAGTAAGTTCAGCCAAAGGTTCAACAGTTGAAACAGCAAGACTTTTGGATGTCAGCTCCGTGGAAGTGGAGCGTGTCTCGTAATGGTCTCTTGGACCAGGGTAGCACTGACGCCGGGCAGTCCGTAACCCTATAACAGAGATGCACATCACATTCCAGCGGCCCTGTTCTTCATGCATTTCTGTCAGACAACCCTGAGTATTCGTCAGCTCTCCAGCGCTGGGTGCCATGAGCAGGGGTGTGGAGGTGCATTGTTGGAGCACTCACACCACTGAGCCATGCATGTATTAGGTTTCAACTGGATGTGGAATAAAAGACGGAAAAAGGTAGCAGCGGGCATTAGGGTAAGAGTGAGCATTACAGATAGCATGAAGGATCCGGCGTTGGATGCTCAGTGACTGCAACGCATCAGGTTTGCATTAGCCCATAACACTCAGTCACTCAGGAGGTGGTAAAGCCATAAACATCACTACCAAGAAACAAATGACCCCATCACTCCTCCATCCATGACTCCAATTTTATCTGTGGAGGTAATTCCCACTCTTAACCACAATGCTGTTCTTCTGCAGAGGCGTGAGAAGCCCTAAAGCTATCAGACAGGTGAACTTAATCCACGTTCACAACAGTTTTGTCTGCTGCGTACCTGATCTATTGTAAATCAAGTTCTCCTGCATAGTTGCTGTTTTGCAGGCAGAAAGGCTGCGCTGTGAGTTCATCAAACAACTTAAACTTTTATACTTGAAATGGGGAAGTAGTAGAGTAAATTAAGTTAAAGTCTAATGCACCATTTCTCACTAATGCAGCACTTACATCTTTATTGTTTTATTTATTTACTTCCATAACAAATGGGGAGGAGATGCAGTGCAGGATGTCTGCAGGGTGAGGCGAGCTCAGGGGCTCCAAACTCAGACACCACAACTGACAGATCTCCCAAGGGACAGCAGAGCTGTGTGAGGTTTTAGGGTGAGCAACCTTGGCAAAGTGGAATCCACCAGGTCACATATGAAGATGTGGAAGGTTTTAGATTGGCAGAAATGAGCTGAATTTCCAGCTAATTTTGTATATGTAGCAGATCAACCATCCACTTCACACATCAGACCCCAGCTTCACATGTTGAGAAGGCAAAACAGACCATAGTTTCCCTTAATCTGTAATGTCCATTAGTGACCAGACTGCCCTCTATTTAATCATTTGTTTGGATTCAACATAGCTTGTATTGTACTTTTTATCATTAAAGAAAATGCATGGCATATAACAATTCCAGAACACAGTACACATGGAAAAGTGAGTGTGATGTGCAGAAGCTCCAGTGTGCTTGCAATGTTGCTGAACGCGAAAACAGTGGACACTTGGCACACTGCTGGGGAACGTGGGAGTTGAAGTCTTTCTGTCTGCCCCTGGCTCCCTCCCTTGCTTTCTTTGGCATGCACTGGCTTTGATGTGTCTTTGTGCTGGACGGCAATGTCACTGGGGTTGTGGGGAACACCTGCTGGATTGCGCATGGAGTTGGAACAGCGAGAAAAGGTCACAATCCTCCCTTCTGAGAGTGTGTCTGAAAACTAGTCTGCCTCTGCGTTTGTGTGTGTGTGTGTGTGTGTGTGTGTGGCACACACTTATCCTGAAAAAGGCAGTGCACTTCCTGTGCATTGTGGATCTGCCCCTGTGCCCTGACCCCTCTCCTGTCCTCCCCTCCTGCTCGTAACCTGGCAGGCAGTACTCGAGGGTGACAGCTTTCAGGCCAACAGGAAACGCCCTCCATTGTTCCTCCAGGGCGTCTCTGGCCTCAGTGGCCTGTGATAGTGTCAGTCCACTGAATGTTCCAGATGAGTTCCTCACACCTTCTAACCTCTCACTTCAACTCCTGAAACCAGACGACCTCTCTAGACCCCCAAACCTCACTCTTCTCCTCTTGAAAAACCGACCTCTTCTGAATACTAACTGTTCTCTTAAAGTTGGTCATAGCTAATGAGAGTCTCCCTCTTTCCTCCACTATTTCCCAACTGCTCATGGAGAACATCTCTCAGCTCGTTTGAACAATTGACCAAACTCTTCCCTCATGCCCCTTTTCATCTGCAGTGTAATCAGAATCAAGTCCTACACACACCTGGTCTAGACATGAACTTGTAACATCTGAATTCAAGTTGACACAATTTTCTAACTGGCCTGAGTCAGAGGATTTCTCACTAGTTCCAATTATCCCTATACTGGCTTAGCGTTTGCTGTGGCTCAGATCAAAAGTTAAGATCAATTCCCAGAGCGATTTGTTTGCACAAAGGAATAAACACTGCTAGATTACAGAGAGCATTTAACTCTATCTGTGCTGGATATCATATTGCTTGTCTAGTAACCGAGGGAATGGTGTTTAACTGAGTTAGGAGTTATCCTGTTTGTCCTGTGTGTTTTCCTGTAATTAGCCATTAGGTTACTGTGATACAATCTTATTTTCTTCTGTGAAATTATATGCAAGTTTAAATAGAAAACAGATCTAGAAACATGCTGGTTAGGGTCATGTTGCATTGTTCTCAAAACGAGCGCTACACAAACGTGGAATGTATTACTTATTCTATTCTGTTGTGGTTAGAATTGTTGTCTAGAATTATTGTCTTTGTACGGAATTACAATTAAACATCCCTTTGTGTTTTACCCAAATCAAAGTCATGCACAATAAACGCTGCTCTATTTACCCTGCATGCATTTCGGATTACATAACTGCACTCCTACTCGACTCCGCTCCACCTTTTAGCTGCCTGATTCGTATCATGTTGCACAGAACATTAGGTGCAAAAACCCCACCAGAGCGAAGGAACAGAAAAGCAAGTCACAAAAGAATTTGACAGTAGTTTTGACTGCAGGACCGGAGCAGCGTCCTGTGTGGAGATCAAGCCACCGCAGACTGGGAGAGCCTCTGTTTACACACTCTGGAGAGAAGGACTCTGTTCCTGCTTATCTTGGTCTTCAAATCCCCCATCGTAGCATATCACCACCATCAGCCAAGAACAGTGCAGACGTGATTCTCTTTCACACACGCACAGATGCTCACATGCATGTGCAATAGCCATTAGGATGCTCACATGCATGTTGAAACCCATGCGCGCGCACACACGCACACGTGTATACACACGCAAGTGCGTGCACACAAACACACACACACTCATAAGACGCATGCAAGCTTCCCAGAAGCCTGTGTAATTCATGCTTCATGGCTGTGACATCTTTCATGCAGTTCTGCTCATCCTAATCATTCCGAACAGTCACTCACGCACCCTGAAGCCTTATTGCACATAAACCAGGGGCAGCTCACCTTTTCCCCACAAGATGTGTGTAAGAGTCACATTAACACCCCCCCTCCCTACCCCAAACCACCCCCATAACATCTTCAACCGTAAGATTTTAACAACCTGTTTTGAAATGTTTTAACGCATGACTGGCACTGAAATGGTATCTAGGAGGTTATACTTACAGCTTATTAGGAACCTAAGAAAGCATCAAGGGTTCGGTAAGGGCCAGAGCAGTTACACGGGGAGACACCCGAGTCCACATATTATAACTAATGTCTTTTCACCTTGAAGTAAAAATGACCTTGACGTAAAAACATCAGATATGGCGGTATATGCACAATGACTGGCTCTTACTAACAGGCTTCACTTCATCAATAGAGTAAAAACTGGTACATTATTCACAATTTCTATTTAGAAGACTTGACAGTTGTTCTTAATGACACCAAACACTGGCAAATAAGGAACACATTGTTCCTGTTGTCATCTGTTGCCAAAGTATATTATACGTGCAATTCAGAAAACTGTTAGGAGCATTGATGCGATACAACAGGACGAGTATGCAGGGACATTCTGAGTCACTTTCTCCCTTTGCTTCAGCAAACCTAAAATAAGCAACGTTATTCAAACCCCCCCATGCGTTTATGCATTAGCCACACACGCCAGGTTTATTAAATGATGTCACTGGTCATTACAGCACCCATATAGCACAGAAATAAAACTAGACTTCGGAGATGGATATGCCCTCATAGTGAATCATGCCAAGCTGGAAAAGAGGACTAATAATTCATTTGGACTGTGCTGCCAAACTTTAGCCATGCTTTAGGAGACGTCCTGGATTTGTGAAATTAGGAGCAGGTTGTGCTCGTGTGTGTCCACTGCATCTTGGATGCAGATGGATGCTGTGAAATAACGTCAACGTACGTGTGATGAACGGTGTGTTTGCTTTGGTGAGACAGCAGTTTTTACACTGAGGGTTTTGTCTGGTCTTGCATGAAATTATGAATAAGCAATGTGAGTGAGTACCAACAATAGCCACTGTGTTGCAGTCAATCAATACGAGATGCCATCTGTTTTAAGAAAAGGGGCGAGTCGGATGGTGAATAATTCACAGATATGGGATGGTTTAATTTCTTCGTTTTTGTTGTGTGTACACATGGTGACAAATGGCTGGAATTAGAAAGGCTCTAATGAGGTTGTGTGGCCAAGCATGGACTCGAAGGTCTTCAGCCAGCAGAGTTTCACAGCAGCCCGCATAACATGCCAGTTCACTGATGAATACGAGATGTAACTCAAATGTGATCCCTCGGTTAAATGCTCAGGTTGAATGTATGTGTTTTTCAGAGTGAATAATTGCGTTCTATTCTTGATACCATCTAAAGGCTCATTCCACTTTGTGTGTTTTGGTTATCGGGTGACATTGCAAAATTCCAACTCTTTCATGAATAATGATCCTTGTAACTCAAACACACTAAATGCAGCTTGAACCGTCTCAGCTGTGTCTCCTGTGTCTCCATTGTGCTTTACTAAAGGCTTGATGAACACAAAACTTCAAACCTAAACATGCTTTTGGTGTCTTCCTGCTGAGAGCGATGTATAATCCATGCCCTGTCTATTCCATCCTGTGTCACAAGAGAATTATGTGTAATCCATAACATATTAAGAACCTGGTCTTTCTTGTCTGGAGTTTGAGCTGTTTGAGAGGTCGGGGTGTGTCATGTGTTCCCAGCGAGCGCTGACCTCTCTGGGTCTCCGACACTGACACCAGTCCCAGCTGTAACACCACACACTCTAACAGCAGCTTACAGATGCACCGGCAGGAGAGCAGCAGACATCTCACCACTCTCTTAAAACAACAATCTTGATGATGTCAAAGAAATGGCATTTACCGCTGTTTCCACCAACTATTATCTTCAACCCACTAGCATATGACCCACCAAACAATATCCAATAACAGCACAATTACATTTGAGGAGCAGTGTGGACTTGTATCCTCCAGACACAATGATGATCCCGACCAAAAGGTACAGCAGTAGAACATTTAGGGCTTAATCGTGGTGCTGGTGGTCTGCCCAGGCCTGTAACTCAGACGCTAATAACCCCTCCAGCAGGGACCAGCCCTCAGTGCACTGCCATTATCCAACTGATAAACATGTTTTACATTTTCAAAAGGGCAAAGACAGTTCAGGTCATTTCATTTTAGCCAACTGACATTACAGTTAGTAAATCGTACATCTACAACCTCGTTAGAGGATTTGGAGGTATGGGGCATGATTTTAAAAAGACAGTAAGGATTCAAACAAGATTTCATCCATATTCGGTAAATGGTTGTATATGTTTTGCTGCTAACAGGCAAGCAATGGGAGTCTTCACAACCGACCAGTTACCAGAACATTCCATTCTACAGTAAGAATTTCATTGTGAAACCCTGGTGGGAAATACAACAGGCAGTTCATTTGAACCACCTACCTCGTACCTACGCTCCATGACATCTTTAATAGGGGCACCAGTCACCTTTCTGTTTCTGCCTGCAGGACCATGGCGGACTGGATAGCAGTGGCTGTGCCGTCCTACTCAAAGCCCCGTCACAGACGTGTTTAACCAGTCCAAGTTTGGTACAGCAGTGTTTCCAGGGTTCCTTATGTGTCAGTGACACTGAGGGTTGAGAACAGTCGGCCATCCAAATATACCCATCCATTAGCAGGCCTGTCACCTGACAGACACTGATTAAAGGTTAGAGGATGTGAAACACGCACGCAGTGTGCTTGGCTACAGATGGGTTAGACACTTGCCGTATAAAAAGTGTTTATAATAAAATGATGTCATTGATAAATTTGTTGTTATCCATTTCAAATATATCTAATTTCTCATTTAAAAAATGCACATAACTAGTACAGGTAAAGGTTCAGTAGTGTTCCCTAAAATTGGGCATGTGTGCTGTATAAATACTGTCTTACAGACAACATACTGTCTCACAGACAACATACTGTCTTACAGACAACATACTGTCTCACAGACAACATACTGTCTTACAGAGACTCTTCAGATTCTTCATGCTTGATAACACTGTACAAAACACTTATGAATATAATTGTAGATTCTAATTAAGATTGAAGGCAAAATAGTCTGGAACAAACATTGTTTCTGTACAACTCATTTAGTCTAAAGTCTAAATTAAGAACAAATAACATGCATGTCTAAGCCGAATGGAGTGAAATGTTCAGGCGTACTGGTCTGCACACCTGGAGCCTGCTGGCTGTCTTCAGGCGTACGTTTTGAGAGATTTAAAATGTTCTGCACAACACTGTCCATTTGAAGCGGTGCACTCTGTTTGGGTCTTAATAGCAATTACATCCTGTGTGATTGAAGAGATTAGGTTCATTAAAGGACACAGCTGTGAGTTATGAGAGACGTTGCTGTTAATTCGGGGTAATATTGGCAGCGTCCTAAAGGGAGTGGAGTGAGGTGTGCGTTGTGATTGTAGTAATTTTCCAATCCTGTGAGGAAGACAAAGACATTGACTTGCTAATCTGCGACAGAAGCATTCTCTGCCTCTTTCTCCCATTGAATCTTCTGCATTGCAAACACCGGAATCACATGTCTATTCATTTTAATTATCATATAAAACTCTGAAATATTTCTGTAATATATGTTCCAAGTCAAGAGGAGGAATCAAGGTTATACCATTCTAGGTAACAGCATTGCCAGTAATAGTCATTCCTATCGATTCCTGCATTTTTCTGTGGTGACTATTGAAAAAAAAATGCCAGATGAGACTAGTCTTACAGTATAAATATAAATCACATAAATACACAGCTGAATTATTATCAGAATGTAAAAGACATACCAAATAAATACAATTCTTCCTGTATTAAATGGGCTCTGGGGTTTTACAAGCCCGATGGTACCTTCGTTTCCAGGAGTTGCACTTGTGGGATTTCTAAAGAGCGCCTCAGTGCTTCAGTAATAAGGCAGACCAGGGTGACGCCAGACAGAAGGGACTTTCTGTTTTTGAGTTTGCTTTCATTATCAACCTCAATAAGACTTGAGTGATTTCCAAAGGGCCGGTGAAAACACTTCATAAACCCATAAATCTGTGGGAATCTGACTTCACACTCCCTCTGATCTTCCATCACTGTCAGTGCAACTCGCCCTTGGAAAGAGACCAGCGCTGTGATTCTCTTCCATAATGCACTGACACTTCGAGAGAGGCATGCGGTGGGCTTCTGTTTGATAATGCACCAAGTCAAATAACGTGCCACATCTCCTGTCCTCCATGTTTGAAGTCTCTCTCAGCCGTACGCATTCGCTACACAGGGAGCAAAGAGGAAGGAGGTAATGAATAAATCACAGACTAGGAATACAGCTCCCTGATGGAAGCATTTTATACAATTATTATTTTTCTTGATTTCCTTGTTATTGAGAGGTCGGAAAATATGTGGTGTCACAGCTCAAATCACCTTAAAGGTTTTTTTTACACATGTAAAGATTGTAAAGAGGTTAGGGCTAATTTGGTGTTACCTTAAAGGTCTAGGGTTTTTTGGATTTTGGTTTACACATTTCAGGGTAAAGGTTATTGGGGTAAAGGTTGGTTAGGGTTTTAGTGTTAGGCTTAGGAGTTTGGGTGTTAGGGGGGTTAGGGTTAGTTTTAGGGGGTTGGGTTAGGTTTAGGGTTGGGTTAGGGGTTAGGGTTAGGGTTAGGGTTAGGTTTTAGGTTGGGGTTAGGGTTAGGGTTAGGGTTAGGGTTTTTTTAGATTAAGGTTTTAGGGTTAGGGGTTAGGGTTAAGGTTGGGGTTGGTTTATAGATTAAGGTTTTAGGGTTAGGTTTTAGGGTTAGGGTTAGGGTTAGGGTTAGGAGTTAGGGTTGGGGTTGGTTTTTAGATTAAGGTTTTAGGGTTAGGGGTTAGGGTTAAGGTTGGGGTTGGTTTTTAGATTAAGGTTTTAGGGTTAGGTTTTAGGGTTAAGGTTGGGGTTGGTTTATAGATTAAGGTTTTAGGGTTAGGTTATGGTTAGGGTTAGGGCTAGGGTTAGGGTTAGGAGTTAGGGTTGGTGTTGGTTTTTAGATTAAGGTTTTAGGGTTAGGTTAGGGTTGGGGCTAAGGTTGGGGTTAGGAGTTAGGGTTGATCAGGAGCTGGAGGTTGGAAACGAAGCTGCATTTCCCCCACATGGCTCATAGGCAAACACTGGTGTGCTGTTATCCCCACTCACACTACCTGGGGATTTGTGGGTGGAGTGGAGCGGAGGTAATTGGTTGGATATAGCTTCAGTTTAATGGTGTGGATTCTCAAGAAGCCCTAATTTCCATCTTTTAGATTTTCTTTTACGTTGTTGTTTTACATAAACAAAGTGCAAATTCTAATGGGTCTAGCACAAACAAAAACAAACAAACAAACAAAAATAAGTTTTTATCTTGTTTATTCAGGTAACACCAAAGCTTCAATTTTAATTGATTGCCGTTTGGGCTGGTCAGTGTTTGTGGTTAATAAGAGCACAGGCTAGCAGAGGAAATGCACTATATAGCTGATATAGCTGAGCTGGTCAGTGTTTCAGGTACATGGAGGTAAGTGAAACTGGTGGCACTGAGCATACATTAACAGTGCCAGAGGGGATGAGTGTGGGTGTTGGGATGGGGATGGGTGTGGGTGTGGGGTTGGGGATGGGTGTGGGGTTAGACTTAACCCTAACCTTAACCCTGTGATTAATTGTTTTGAGATCAAGAACATAAAAATAGAATATAATAAAAATACTA
Organism: Brachyhypopomus occidentalis; assembly: GCA_020368025.1. Lineage (NCBI taxonomy): Eukaryota > Metazoa > Chordata > Actinopteri > Gymnotiformes > Hypopomidae > Brachyhypopomus > Brachyhypopomus occidentalis. The sequence continues at coordinate 6,124,502 of JAGXOD010001351.1, read as the reverse complement.
AAAAAATAAAATAAGGAAAAATATTGCATTGAAAGGCTATAAGCAGGTTAAACATTGCACTTCCCTAGGCAAACATTTTTTTTATTTATTCTAAACCAATGATACAGTTCCAGTTCCATTTTAAGCCTGGCTCAGCACAGAGCAACATACTCAGCAAGGGGTCAGAACGAAGGTCACTTCATAATACTCCTATGAACAGCCATCAGAACACCCCCCTCCTGGCCCTGCTGGAGCTGAGAGAGGAGGCTGGGAGCAGCAGCGCTTCCCTCCCGTAGCCTGTGAGAGGAGAGATGCTGAGGACAGATGGAGTCGGCAGCTGCTGACAGAGGAGCCAAGAGGTGCTGCGTAGGAGAGCCGCCACAGCGGCGAGGAGTCCATTATCAGCCTGGGAGATATAAGGTTAATGGTGCTGCAGCAGCTGCAGGCCAGAGCCATGAATCTTCCCTAAAGGTCAATCGCATTCCACACCACTTTTGATATTTTATTCCGATTGCTCCCCGTTTGATGGAGGTGTCCACACTCCAGGCTCGCTAATGTTTACTCCAAAAACAGGACAAAGCACGAAATGGTTTGTAAGTTTGTGTGTGCGCTGAGTGAAACAGACCTGTGCTCGAGAAGACTGTGGTAAATGATCCATTCAGCCATGCACTTAAATTCATGAACGAACCTGAGCTCAGTCCGTGATTTCTGTGGTAAGGTTTGCATGGGAACCCGCTGATTCTTCACAAGTCGAGTATTGATCGCGCATAAATGTCCAATGTATTCATATGGATGTCGGCAGTGTCTCTGTGAGAACATGGACTCTGCAGTGATCCTCGCAGTTCATGTACCAGGGCGGACAAGCAGCATCACTGATGAATCGTCCAGACATCAGGTTAGCTGCAGAGACACAGGGCCCAGCACAGGGGACTCAGTACAGGTGGAGGTTGAGTCATACCTGGCGCTGATGTCCGGGACGCGGAATGAAGGTTTAATAATGAACAAGCTGGGTCCAGTTTGAGCACAGAGGGCCAGGGGCCAGAAAATGCCACTGAGCAAACAGACGATGGTAAGAAACAGGGGAATCATTAACGAAGAGGCTTCAACTCACTCTGGGCTACATGGTCCTCAAACGCGAGCAACGTCACAGTTCCTGGAACTGGAAGTCGTAAAGTGCAAAGGACCCTTTTAAATCTGAGTCACAAATGACATCAAACAGCCATCTTACACTGGCACTGGTACCAGTGCTTCCAAGGGACATCCATTAAATGAGCAGCGTGGTAATATTTGAAGAGCCAGATCAGTCATAAATGTTTCGTGCATCACGTCACACATGGAAGACTTTTTGAAATAGCAGGAAGACTGAAATAGATGGTCCTTCGTCTTATCTCTTATCTCTTACCTGAAATAGGGGGAAATTAAATCAATAATTTGGGTCAACAACTAGGTCAACAATTTAGTATTTATACATCACTTGTGAGGTACTTGCACCAGTACCAACAAGATGATTAAATGCAGATGATCTCACAGATAAGTGCTGTTTGCTATCACTGAACCTGCTGCTGTGACATTGTCCTTCCACAACACCTCATAACACATCTATTGGTCATTTGGCCAGGCGCCATGAGAAGCTGTCGTGCCTGTTTGTTTATCTTTCTCCTTATTTTTTTTTCTATCCAGTGAAATGATTAGAATTAGATCTCCAAATTCTGCATAACTGAATAGTAACACTTTCACTGTAAGTGTGGCACAGCACACCCAGAAATGACTCCTGAAGGAAAACGTTGCCCATCTCTCGTTCTGATGTCCAAACAACATGTGACTTTGCATTTTAGATGAAGGCGTAAACACAGAGGGCTGATGAGTGCATGCTGGCACCTGCTGTACTGAATACTGATGCACTGATTCTGGGGGGTGGTGTGCAGGCCCAGGGCCACTGGGACACACCTCTGTGGCCCCACCCAGAGGCTCCGGCAGGCTGGTGGACAACCGGCCCCTCCTCTCTCCTCATCACGCCCTGTTTCATGTAGGCCCCTCCCATGTCAAAAGCATCAGGTGATGAATTAATGCTTAGAGAGCCCAATTCCTACCCAGAAGGCACAACAGGCAGATACAGAGTCACGCAGTAACTGGGAAGGAACGGGTCTGTGTGCAGGGGAGGCGACGTGGCCAGGGCAGAGCTGGGGAGGTAAACTGAGGGGATCTGGTCCCAGGAGGAAGAGTCGTTCTCTCGTTTCACGTCTTGCTCTCTGAGACACACAATGGTGCAGTACAGGTGCTGTGTAAGAGCTACTGGGTTGGCAGGTACATTTGGATCGAGCATTAAGGGAGGCTTTGATTAGGACAAATCACTGTTTTCAACACTCTCATAACTGGGGCTGTAGAAAATACAAGCAAGATGTCTCCTGTGTCCTTCCATACCACCACCAGTGATTGGCTTTCTGTTAATAACCATGTATGTTTATTACACCACCCACCATTATGATGCCCATTATAAAATTACCTTAGTTACCTTAGAAATGCCAGTGTAACAATTTTAGAATATATTTGATTTTGGCTGGACATTGTAAATAACATTTAAATTTGGTATTTAAAAAATAACTGTTAAAAATAGTACAGCATCTACAAACCTCCCTGGGTTTCATCTACATATAAACGCATACAAATTAAAAACAAGTGCTCGCTTTGTTGTGGCCTACTGTAATACTGCCACCTGCTGGTAGCTTTGGTTACAACCCAGCTGTTAGCGCAATAAGATTTGATACAATGTAACGAAGATCTATTTCACAACTCTTTAGTGGTCAGTGTCTTCCAAGGGGATTGCTTAGCAGTTTCTTACAGGAGAGCTTTTACTTCTCTTCCACCGTAGTTATTTAGTTCACTGAAAACAAAAACAAACAAACAGAGATAAATGCCGAAGCTGCCAGAGTGGAGTACGCTGCGTTTTGTTCGGCAGAGTTTGAATCTCAAATCTGCGCATTCACGCTAAAGCTAAAGTTAACGATTAGAGAAACAGCATAAACATATTCTCGATTTTCCTTTACTTATCCGAGCTTAGCCAAACAATGCCTAGCCTTTTTCACAGTTCCATGTCTGTGCTACTGCATTACAGCAGTGCATATCGCACATTCCATTACTTGCTATCTGTAACAGCAAACGGAGAATGTAGTGGCAAGAAACAATGGCATCAAAGATGGACAGAGTGAGATTTATCATTGCACTGGTGTGTCCGCTGTGTGTCTCTACCCACAGAAGAGTGTGAAGATGCTAGAGTTGTCCTCAGCTTTCCACAAATCAATCAATAAATCTATCTATCTATCTATCTATCTATCTATCTATCTATCTATCTATCTATCTATCTATCTATCTATCTTTCTATCTATCTATCTATCAAAAGCAGAATTGGTCTATTCAAACTACACTTATTCACCTATAATAAAGTGAAGGCAGGTATTATGCTTTTCATATTCATTAGCATGACAAAAATGACATAACCTGGTTTTAAAATGGAGTGAGTAAAAAGTATTGATTTTTCACTAGAATGTGGCTGACACTCTAAACAGAGCACTGAACAGAGAGACTAAAATGTCCTACCTTGGGTGCTCATGACCTCAGTTGTCCTGCTTTGGTCCTGCTTTGGTCCTGCTTTGGTAGGTTTTCATCACTGCATACCAGGATGGTCCCACAAGACCTGCTGTGTTAGAGATGCTCTCACACAGTCGTCTAGCCATCACATCACAGTTTGGCCCATGTCAGCACTCAGAGGTTTACATTTTACATCATCTTCACACTTGCTTCCAACATGCCAAAGTCAACAATGCTGTTCACTGCCTAACATAGCCGAGCCCTATACACTATAAAACACTATAATAAGATAATCAATGTTATCCACTTTACCTGTCAGTGTGTGTATATATATATATATATATATATATATATATATATATATATATATATATATATATATATACACACATATATAAGAGATGGGGCGAGAGAGAGAAAGAGGGAGAGAGAGACAATTCGGCCTGATGTTTAAGATTTTTTAAGCTTTTATGTATGATCTTAAAAAACAAACTTTGAAAATACTAAAACACACTAATGTCCAGATACAAATACAGTGAATGTCAACATGATTTCTGCATTTGTTTAGTTTTTTTTTTTTTACTGTAAGTATAGAGGAACAGTAGGGACACCATTTTTACCTACAGGGGGCAACCTGGTATACATGCTTTTTGAAAGCCCTTTCTGTGGGTGTGTGTGTGTGAATTTATTTAGGATTGAAAGGTTCAACTACATAATCTGGTTTTAAAACTGTTTGGTACAATTTTTTATGGTCACAAGCCTGACTATTGTCCTTCTTTTAACCCCAAATTGACAGAATACCTTAGGTCACCGTGTAATGAATAAAGAGGTTTGAATCAAATACAAAGCTGTATGTCATCGGCGTAGTGCCACAGAGACGGTGGCCTCCACTGGAGACCCTCGGGTCCAGAGAAGGGATAAGCTTAAGCCTCTCAAAGGTGTTTAATTATCAGGGGGGAGGGGGGGGTGGTGAGGAGGGGTCCTTCCCCCGTGCCTCCCCAGTGGTGGGGAAGACCAGACTTCAGCAGGCCAGCGTTTACTATGGTCCACAGTGCTAGGCTCAGTAACACAAAGCCCTTAGAGGCAGATCTGTTAGAGCAACAGTGTCACATGAGAAGGGTGTGGACATCATCCTGTCAGTCGGCGACTGCTCACAGTGGAGTGTGGAACTGGGGTCTCAGCGTCCCAGCCGCTGGCACAAATAAATCACCATGCATAGGACAGCCTCCACAGCCTCCACCCAGAGGATGCACAGGACACAGCCTCCACCCAGAGGACGCACAGGACACAGCCTCCACCCAGAGGATGCACAGGACACAGCCTCCACCCAGAGGACGCACAGGACACAGCCTCCACCCAGAGGACGCACAGGACACAGCCTCCACCCAGAGAACGCACAGGACACAGCCTCCACCCAGAGGACGCACAGGACACAGCCTCCACCCAGAGAACGCACAGGACACAGCCTCCACCCAGAGAACGCACAGGACACAGCCTCCACCCAGAGGATGCACAGGACACAGCCTCCACCCAGAGGACGCACAGGACACAGCCTCCACCCAGAGGATGCACAGGACACAGCCTCCACCCAGAGAACGCACAGGACACAGCCTCCACCCAGAGAACATAGAGGACACAGCCTCCACCCAGACAATGCACAGTACACAACCACCACCCAGAGAACATAGAGGACACAGCCTCCACTCAGAGAACACAGAGGACACAGCCTCCACCCAGACAATGCACAGGACACAACCACCACACAGAGAACATAGAGGACACAGCCTCAACACAAAGGACACAGCCTCCACCCAGAGAACACACAGGTGATGCACAAGCAAAATGGAATAAAAGAGCTAGCACTCACAGCCTATTAGGAGCGGTTTACACTGCACACCTGGTTCTGGGTTTGGTTCTGGGTGAATAATACAGCTAACGTCATCTCTGAGCAGTACCTTCAGTCCTCAGAGCTCTTCAGTAGAGATTAATGAGGTGACTGTAGTCCACATTTTAGTCCAGTCACTGCACAGAGTACTTAGGGGAAAGGAGCTCATACAGAGAGGAGAGGAAGAGAGAAGATGCCTTGCATTCTAATAACCCCCCCCCAAAAGGGTGTAAATGAATGTACAGTGATTAGTCAAAATCAGCTAGGAGAAAATGTTAGAGTAAAAGAAAAAAACCCAAATTTGATTTGATTAAACCCAAATAAACTGATGACACAACCTCACCAATTGGAGAAGAAAGTCAAAGTTCTGCATTGAAAGTTCAGCTTTGCGTTCATGTGTTCACTTCTTATGAGACTCCTCGTTCCTGAGGTATTCCCAGAGTGAGAAGCCAACTTCAAAGCCCTGTGGGGGAAGGAGCAGTTTGGAAGAGTAGTTCACCCTCAGATGCCCATAGGGTCAGCCAATCACATCAATACACGTGATAAGAAATGAACACATCTCCCCATTAGTTCATGACGGTGTGGCAGGGTGATACGTCTCTGTCCGTTCCACAGAGATCACTTTTGGTGGGAGGCTCAAAAAGTGTGTTTTATCATCAAAGGACAGGTCACATTCTCCATCAGCACACTATATTCATCACTGCCAAACTGCACATAACTCTCTGAAATGTGTCTGTGCCTCTTGCGATGAGCTGCAGAGCAGGAATTACAGTACATCTGTGTGTAGTAATATGTAATAGTTCACGTTTTATTAGGCGATACTGAACAAAAGTATTCGTATGGGAAAAAGTGTTCTTAGGGTGCTTGCCACTGTCTCTCTAGAATATGGATTTGATAGGATAACAGTAACTCCATATTGTTAGCTGTTCAATCTTCACTTCACATTGCTAGCTGTTCAAAAGCTGTATGTCTTCACGTGTAGAAACATGGTACAGAATATCAGCTGCTGTCTCAGCATGGCTGTGTCCAGCCACAGCAGAGGAGGTGCAGGGCAGGGCGGGGGGGTAGGGGGGGATTAGGGGGGGTTAGGGGGGAGAGCTGGCCTGGGTGAGGAGGACTAGGGGCTTACAAGCTGAGCCCTCAAAGAGTGCACTCCTGTGGAGAACCCTGTGGAGAGCCCTGTGGAGAACCCTGTGGGAGTCTGATTACAGTCTGATTACAGGGGACGGAGGTGCTCATCTGCCATCTGATAGTGGGATACTTTAGGGAAGCTTACAGTACATGTTTATCTGGTTTAGTTCAGTGCAGGTGATTTGTTTTATTTTATTTATCAAGTGTAGAATACTAATTATGTATATGGCTTTCACAGGCACATAAGTTAAGACGCCACAGTTAATTATGCTGCATGTAGAGATTGTTTGTTTGTCTCTGATAATTAATTGTGTGTTTATTACTTCCATTTGTTGTGGCATTAGCAAACATCATTATCTCAGTAGGGGGTTTGCCTCATCTAAATATTCATAAGCACACGATTTATCTAAATATTCATGAGCACAGGATTTATCACAACTTAACATCTGAGTCACAGATGGGATGTGTGGTCTGCCCTCACTGTTCACTGTGTGTGTGTGTGTGTGTGTGTGTGTGTGGGTACATGCTTCACCACAAGTCACTCTTCTCTCTCAGGACTCATCCTTACACTGCAGACACCCTGCACTTCATATGTGTGTTTTCAGCAGAGAGGAGGCACTGCTGCATACACACAGCTGAGAACACTTCTCATGTTCTCTCCTCTTATCTGGAGTTAGAGGTCAGTCGAAGTCAAACTGACCAAAATCTTTTTTTTTTTTAAATAGAGATTTTATTCAGGGAGTCTTTAAGTAGAAGGTAGGGTCTGTCAATAAGCAGTTATCCTCAGCTTCGAGACACCATTCCTGCTGTACTCATAAGACAAAGGACGAATGTTCACCGTAAGCTTCTGGCAGACGTGTGGCCACAGCAATGTGCATCGGCACTCCTCATTCTGACATTTTTATCCGGCTCTGTCTAAATATGTCTTCCACACGAGTGTTATGTCTTCTCTGATCTATATGACTTTATTCTGCCCTCAGATGCAGATCTCCATGAGAGAAGCCAATAAAAAAATCACTTCACACACAATAACTCATTTGGCCTCCACTGCACAGGAGATGCAGTTCTGGGAATTCCGTCATAAATCCGGGCTGTCAGCGGAGCAGCTCGGAGCACGGTTCCTGCCGTACAGACGGAGCTGTCGCAACAGGAAGAGCAATCGTCAGGCCCACGCTCAGCGGGCTCTGAAAACACAGCGGCCCCACTGCATGCTGAGAGTGTTCCTGAGCTATGGTGCCTGGCTGAAACGTCCATCAGGGAGTGTAGGTGGTGCACAGGTTGAAAGGAAAGAAGTCACGCAAGATGCCCAGCTAGAGCGCCACCCGGAGGGCAAGGCTGCATTCAACGGTGTTTGTAGTCTTGCGGTTGAAATATACGCTGTGTCATATATGTGCAGGATCACGGATGAGAAACACTGTCAGGACTGGTTCTCTGTCCTGGTCTGAGTCAATGTGTAGGAAGCAGGACAACCTGTAATGTTCAGGGCAGGGGAGTTCCAAGGAAATATTGGTTCATGGAGTAACAGTGGTCCAGCAGACTGTAGAAGTAATGTGCTGATGCTGCATTTGTCATACTGAGTATGTAAATACATGTAGTATAGTCCACAGTGAGGATGTAGATACATATAATATAGTCCATACTGTGTATGTAAACACAATAGTATTACCATCAGTATTATAGTCCTCTCTGAGCATGGAAACACCAGTAGTATAGTCCACTCTGAGTATGTAAACACAAGCAATATAGAACAAACTCTTGCCAAATAGAAAGCATAAAGTTTTGAAAGTACCAAGTCTCACCATTTCAATACTGGACCATTGAAGTAGATGCCTTCCTTTGTCTGGACAACATGCTCTACATACGATTAATAGAGTAAATCTACACAAACTTGGAAAAAAGGCTTTACTAAAGTTAAATGAGTTAAATAATACTCCTGAGCACTCAGGATACACACACAGTAAGTCTCCGCTTCCCCCGAGTCCTCCCAGCATAGCAGAGACAGAGGAATCTCTACAGGCCTGGTCTGTTGCAGAACTGGCTATGAGGACATGAACAGAGGGGGCTTTCTCTTCCTAATCGAGTTTGAGACTCTTCCAGCTATCGTAACGGAACAGGCCGATGTCAGGCGTCTCTGTCGGTTTGGACTGGACACTTTTCCACCAGTGGTATGGAAATTGGACCCCTGTGAAAAGGTTTTGACTCACAGAAAGTGTTTATCTTCACCCAGCTGTAGTGTATGTATGGAAGGTAATGGAGTCTCTCTGGACCTTGTGTCTCTCATAATGACTGACATGTTGTACATGTAGAGTTTGTAATAAAACTGCAATAAACATAAAAATAGCTTAAGTCCTATTTCTTGACAGCGTATAAAAACACTTTACACGTACTTTACATGCTCAGGTGAGTATGTTACACAATCAGTGAAGTATGTGTGGAGTACAGAATACATTGGGGAGTACTTCATATATTCAGGTGAGTATGTTACACTCGGGAGTATTTTACATACTCGGCGGAGTACACACTCAGGGGCGTGTGTAACATAGTACTTTACACAATCAGGTGAGTATTTTACACACTGAGGTGAATACGTTACACACTCAGATGAGCTTCAGCAAGAAGCCTGTTGTGTGCTGCAGGGTCTCGTATCTGACGACCATGTTACGATGTTATGATGTCTTTCAATCAGAACACACACCTGTTGAGCATTTCAGGATTCATGTCAGATAATTTCAGACTATTTAATAACCCCCTACATGTCTGAATGAAGCTCCAGTGTAAATGGTGATGCCAAGGGATCCTCAGTGCTCGAGAAGCCAGACAGCCAAAAGAACTATTTACACTGCAAAGACAAACACTGATGATTCAGGAGTAGGACAGAAATGCTCTTCAGAGTCACAGTCTGTACATCTATACATTAAAATACACACACTTTTCAGAGTCACAGTCTGTAGAGCTATACTTTAAAATACACAGAAACACTCTTCAGAGTCACAGTCTGTAGAGCTATACTTTAAAATACACAGAAACACTCTTCAGAGGCACAGTCTGTAGAGCTATACTTTAAAATACACACTCTCACACATGAACATACGCATGCATGCAAACACGCATACACACACACACACACACACACAGTTCTCTTACTCCCCATGGGTCTTTGACGTGCTCTTCCTGGGCGTGGGGTGGCAGTGTGGGCTGTGAGGTTCCTCACCCCCTCACCTTATGTACGTGAGCCTCAGTATTAATGACTGAGATCACCTCACAGGGTCAAACCCATTCAGTCCCTCTGATGAATCTCATCTGCAGCAGCACATTTTGCTCACATGTGGCCGCCTAATCTGTCTTTCAGAGGGCCAGTGTGGATGACCAGTGTGGAGGACCAGTGTGGAGAACCAGTGAGGAGGACCAGTGTGGAGGACCAGTGTGGAAAGCCTGACCAGTTACTCTAAGAAGTTAGAGACCTCCATAACAAACCCAGTCTGGTACATAAATGTCCTCTTTGAGCCAGGAATTTGTGCTAAACAGCCATTTAATGCTAGTAATGTATCTGTAGAATTGATGGGTAAACAACTTACTTGTATATTTATTCCAGTCTGTCTTTATAAAAGTCTGGAACATTTTAAACATATTCAGAATTGTAGCAGTTTTACACAGCGTGTTAACAGAAGCATGTACACACTGGGCCGTTGGACTTTGTGGTTAGTTACAAAGGCACAAAGGACTGACACCAGCTCCTTGGTTGCTCTATAATTACTAAATAAATACACATTTCAAGATGATCATTTAGTAAAGTAAAAATATTTTACAAATGCTAATTATAATTTTTATCCCAAATGTTGCCTGTAGCCACAGGGCATATGTACAGTCAAGGGCTGAAATGCCTCTCATCACATAAAACAGAAATGGCCTTAAACAGCAATATCATATGTAATCATGTCATCTTCCCAATATCATAACACATTTGTAATCATCCAGCTACTTTTTGAACTGGCAAAAATAGAATGTATGTTTAGTATTTAAAAAATAGAAAAGTTAAAATGTTATTACATAAACTAAAAACTTCTGATTGTTGTTTTTATATGTGATTATTTGTTCTGTTTTTGAATGGTATTATGCAGAAAAAGGTTCTAACGTATTATAAAGTATAAAACCTAAATTTTATCTGTTCAGTGTCATTTGGGGTAGAACGATGAATGCCTCCCAGTAATGGGCAATAACAGACATATCACATTAAGTGGAAAACCACCAATCTTCAGCGGAGTAAAACCATTTTTATTGAAATAATATTACCCTGGAGCTCCTCATCGCAGCCATTGTTCAGAGCTTTGCACACACACACACACACACACACACATGCACACACACAAAGCACAGGGCAGCCTCCGTTCTAAGCTGTGCACACACATATACACACACACACAAACACACACACACACACATGGCATTTACATTTACATTTACGGCATTTAGCAGACGCTCTTATCCAGAGCGACTATGGCACAGGGCAGCCTGCGTTCTGAGCTGTGCATGCACACACACACGTACACACACACACACACACACGTACACACACACACACACACACAGTGTTACTATGCTGGGGACTCAACCTCTGCTCTGGCTCCTTGCACCAGAATGTCGTTAATCTCACGATGCTCTCTGTGCTGCTGTTTTCACACTACCATAAGTGCGTTAGAAATAATAAGGTAATGCATTTTCAAGGGTTCCTAGTAAGATTGATTTCTAAATCATAGGAAATACAAACAACACGTGGGCCAAGTATCTGAGAGCGTGTGGAACGGGTGGTGAGGACCAGGCTTCTGGGCTTCTGTAAAAGTGTCAGTCATTCTGCGACTGAGTAGGTCAAAGAGCACAAGTCATTCTTGAGTTAATGTCTGTGCTGATGCATCAGCCCCTGTCTGTGCACTGCATGGAGCAGCCGTCTGAAAACAGCCGTCTGAAGGCAGAAGTCTGAAGGCAGAAGTCTGAAGGCAAAAGTCTGAAGGCAGCCATCTGAAAGCAGCCGTCTGAAGGCAGAAGTCTGAAGGCAGAAGGCAGAAGTCTGAAGGCAGCCGTCTGAAGGCAGATGTCTGAAGGCAGCCGTCTGAAGGCAGCCGTCTGAAGGCAGATGTCTGAAGGAAGATGTCTGAAGGCAGCCGTCTGAAGGCAGCCGTCTGAAGGCAGATGTCTGAAGGCAGCCGTCTGAAGGGCTCACATGGCCCAGGAGATGTTAGCCGTGTGCTCCTTGGCCTTCATGCGCAGCACAGCGATACTGGATGAGCGGCGCTCAAACTCCGGCTTGCTCTGGAATGCTGCCCCGTGGCCACCAGGGGCCGGGCCCAAGAGAGAATCAGCAAAGAAGTTGTTGATGGACATGGGCCCAACACCGAACTGGTTCTGCTGGTGGTTGGGGAAGCCCACGTAGCCGTGTTCTGAGGCCCGCGGGGAGTGAGGATATGGGCCAGGCACACATGGTGGAGAAGCACGCGGGATAACACACGATGACATCACTGCCCCACCCGGGGCCGGGGCTGGCCACAAGTTGTTCGGTATCTGTGTGGCGTGAGAAAGGAGGAAAACATGAAAACTCAACGGCACAAACAGACACACACACACATATCTGTTCTCTCCTAAAGTCATTTTTAGGGCCTTAAGGATAATCTACTGATGGCCAGAAGAGGAGGTCTGCACTGGGGCCGAAACAGCTGGAAACCAGTCAATCAGAAATCGTAGGGAGAAACGTCTGTCTAATCCGTCAAAAAGCAAAATGTCTAAACTTATATATCAGTTACGGCCAAAAGAGCCTTGTTCTGCTCCAGGAAGGAGGACGGTAGTGTGTCAGCACGGCCTGCACATAACATTCTTTATGTATTACATCAGGCCTCAGTACAATACACCAACAATGTTGTCCAGCATTACAGATATCTTCATGTTTTTTTTTTGAGACACAGTAGGAATACATTTATATTCACAATAGGAATCCAAATTCTATACACCTCATGAGAGAAATTATTTTCCAAATACTTTTGATGAGAAGCATCTTCAGATAAACAGCATCAGGAATATTTTAATAAGAGTTGTTTAATTAGTGTGAGCATATTCGCAGAAGGTTTTAGTTTTTAGGCCATTTTAATCTTTAGTATCCTTTCACTCGTCAACTAGATAATGCAAGGCTAGAAAAAAATGAAGAAACTGCCTACGTCGCTAAGAAATGCAATATGTTACACCGTGTATAACAGTTACTTCAGAATATATTTTTGTTTCAGTTTGGAAGAGAGACAGGCTTCATCACTAGTGTTTTGTGCTTTGTAAAACGCAAACACACGTGCCGCATTAAAACTCAATCAGCCACTTCATATTTTACAGTGTTCATATTTTAGAGTGTTCGTATTTTAGAGTGCTCATATTATAGAGTGCTCATATTTAGCAAATCGCGAATGGATTCTGAGTCCTTCAAAAGTGGCCCACCTGCGTCCAGCAATTGTCTGTGCGCTGACCGTGTGCACTCACCGAGACACTCGCGCAAACTCGAGTTTATCGCGCAAACGAGCGTTGTGCGTCCAATTAACTAATAAGCCTAATTATTTTCTCACATGAGCAGCAACCTAAATCGTCCCTTGACAATGAAGCAAAAAATAAAATGGAAACTCACCTGTGAATATGTGTCCGTCCTTGGCAACACTGATATGTCGTATGTTGCTGCAAAGTGGTTTTTAGTTTGCTGGATTTGTCCGTAGCGCTCTCTCTTCCTCCATTTCGCTCTTCTATTTTGGAACCAAACCTTTATGCCAGCAAAAAAACAACACGTAATTAACATATAGTAACATAAGTAACATAAGTAACATAGGTCCATATGACATTCATCTTAAGCTTCAAAACCGGATTGGATTTTTGTACATTCAGAAACAGAATTGTAAAATCCATATTTACAGCATTTCTAGTCCATATCCTTAAATAAACCTACACGAAAAGGCCAAACAGTATCCAGGAACTGTCAATAAGATCGACATAGAGATGTAAAATAAGTCAAGCCCCGTATGCTGTCAAGTTTAAGTAAAGAGACCTATTCATGAGGGGAGAACAAGAAGGTAATTTAACCTAGGCTCGTGTAAAATCGGCATCATTTTTGTTAAACGTAAATGTTTTTTTTTACTTTACTTGCATCTTTTCTGATACATTTCTAATTTAGTTTAATAATAAATCATGCAATGTACCAGCATGAAGCAAACAATAGATGAAATGGGAATTTCGAAATGACATGTAAATTACCTGGACTCGGGCCTCCGTGAGGTCGGTACGCATGGCCAGCTGCTCCCTCACGTACACGTCGGGGTAGTGTGTTTTCTGAAAGACTTTCTCAAGCTCCTCAAGCTGGGCGCTTGTAAATGTTGTGCGATGTCGCCTCTTTTTACTGCTTGACACGTTGCTGTCGCATTTTTCCCCAATTTCGTCCAAATCCGTGTTCTCCTGAGCAGATGTCACCGGTGACGTTCTAATACTGCAGCAGTCGTCCATCGCCCTCGTGAGCTCCGCGTGCAGGATGCCTTCCTCGGTTTTCGGGCCGCAGTAATTAGCTGTTGTAAAGGAACAAGCTTTTTGTGATGAGGTAGTAGCTCACTAATTCACACAATGTGAAAAGTAAACACTGAATAAACTTTTATGTAGTTTAAAAATATATTTTGAGGACTTGCTCGAGTTCCTACATGCATACATACATAAAAGCATAAAACTTGTCAACTGATACAAGTACACCGTGCTGTAAAATCGGGTGTTTGAATATAACATCGGAATGCACCCAATAAATGTTTAATGTACTACATATAATACATAACGCATTATGGACATTTATTATGCGTTGCAGTTGTGATGAAAAAGCTAGACCATGTACAAAAGCGGCCAATCAACATTTAACTACAGGACGTGGGTTGGTCAGCTTTCAAATATATAAAGCATTTCTCCGTATGCATTCGGTGGAGGCCAAGGTACAAAGTTAATTTTAGTATTAGTATAGTATGTTTTTTATTATTATTTTACTCAGATATGGTGAATGGTCATACTCTCAAGGCGTACGCAGTCATGCTCTCAATAAGGCCTAACGTAGTCTAATTCACAAAATTTTATAAACCGAAATTTTCCCCAGATTACCATATCCCCAAGAACGGCAAGAAGCATATATCCATATACGGTAAGTGACAGCAAACTCACTGTTTTGGTTGTCACATGGAGAGGACCTCTCCATGCTTGTGTGGTGGTCACTGTTTTGAAGAGGGTAGGGTTGCGCGCACTTAGGCGAGGTCTTGCCGTAGTACTGCACGCTGTCTAAACTCTCCATGACTTGATCCAGCGTGCTGCCTGATCCCATGTAGTAATCACTGCACTTACTCGGTTGGCTTTTCATTGTGAATTTATCCGTCATGTATTCCATCATCAGCCGTTACCCTCGTCTCTCGCGCGACGTTCGTCAAGATCATAGAGGTTTAATTATGTTATGCAGAAATTATAAGCGAAGGAGTCCGAAAACCAATTATTTGCACAGACCGTTAATTTGTCTTGTCTTAAAGAGATCGAGCGACTCTCCTTATATCTGCGAGGAGAGGGGGTTCCCAGTAGCCTCCCAACTTTTAAATATGGAGAACTTAAACTCCACCCATGCCACACATACACAATTTTCACATAGATTTATGAAACGTTGAGCGATAACCTAAATAGAAACCATTATAGATATCCTCGTATATGCCGTATTTGGATAGATTTGGTGCCTACTGGTGAGGTATATAAAAAGGAATAATGCGGCAGGGTCTGCGTTCAGCCAAAGTAGATGTACTAACAATTTAATTAAATTGTCTATATCAATGTAACATGTACAAAAGAGAACAGTTTTCAATGTATCATTTATTATTATTATCATCATCATTATTATAAATTATTACGATATTACAGCATCATTATTATAAGTAGTTAGGATTACTCATTATAGCATATGGTTAAATTTCTTAGGCTGTGCACGTAACTCTGTTATTTAGTGCTACTTGCTCTCAAAAATTACTGACAGATTTTTAAAAAGCTGCTCCAGTGGGCCTGAGTCTCTGGATAAATGCATGTGTATTTAATGCACTGGAATTTAATTTACCGGCAGTAGTTTCAAATTATACCAAAATAAAAAACCACACACACTCTCTGAACAACACAACCACCAATCTAAACTATTAGATTATATAAAAAAAAAACTCTAAAAGGTTCTTGACTCTAATAGTTTCTATAAAATTGTATGTCTTGGGCAAAAATGTGTACATCATGTTTCAACACAACAGGACAATGTGTTACTTGTGAGAACTCGTCGGACACAGATAGCCTACTAGAAAAAGCAATTTACAATTCCGGTGCATCCGTTTTTTACTCACTTAGTGACGCATTTGTTTTTTATCATTTTATAACTCGTAACTCAAGACAGTTGTTTATTTTGGGGCTTTGTGTCTTACTTGTGTGTTTAAAATTCCCAATACATAAGCACAAATAGAGGTAGAAATAATGTAAATCATTCTACAGTGCTTGTTCAGTTACAGCAAGTAATGCCAAGTGTGATGCTGACTTTTCCGTAAAATGAGCAAAATTATTTTTAAAAACTTTAAATCACTCTAGTGTAGTCACTATATGCAAACTTTAGCCGATATAAAAGTGTGGTTTTGATCATTTGGTAACGTCCTTATGAAGTACGAGGACTAAGAAACCGACACCGTAGGGTCAGCATTGGGTCAAAAGCGAATAGCCATGCTGACCACCTGAACGACTGTGTTTCAAACAGGAAAGCTGTCATCTGATACCACGCTCACTAAACGGCTTTTATAAAATAGATCGCACATCGAGAAACTTTCTCATTTACCAGCAAATCGTACCACCTGCCAGGCTAGCCATATCTAGTCTCGCTCTGCCGTAGGGCCACTAGCAGCTCCCAGGGTTAGACGGTGCCACTTCACACACAACCAAAATAAATACGAGCGCTCTTAAGTACCGCGAGGGCGGGCGGGAAGGGCTTACGGGACTTCTGAAAGGACGCAGCATTCGGCCTCACGCTGAGGAGAAAATGCGAAAAGTTCGAGATGTTTTGTTGAGATTTTTGTTCGGCATTTTAGTCAGTGAGTATTAACGTTGTGCAGTTACAATGTTTCATTTCCCAGAAGTTATTAATTCGGCACCAAACTGGGCGCTGCAAGTATCGCTTGAGTAGATTGAGCTTTCAACTTCTGGCCAAGTTTAATTGCATGAATAGGAACGCCTATATTGCCAGAAAGCAAAACCAGAAACCATTTGTTTTAGCTATTTAAGAAAACAATTTCTTCGATATCAACAGCCAAAATAAGTTTTTGATGACTCTGAGGTGCGGAATGAATTGCTTATTGTTCATTTTAAATTTGACAGCTTTTAATTAAAGTTTATTAAACACAGGGGTTAGTGTGAAATAAAGATAGGGTTGAAAAGTAATTTTAAGAGACGTATGTAGTTTAATTCGTTACAACTTAATTGAGCAAAGTTCACGAAGTAATTTTAGGACTTAATATCCACATTATTTTAACCACTGCAACGATGCTAATGTAGGCTACCGAATATGCATAGTAATTAGTTGCTATTAAAACTGCCACTCTGTCTAATCTTGGAGAAGCTCTGTTGAAAGTTCGTGGCCGGAGAAAGTTTGTCAGTGAGTCTGTGTACACACACGCTTCCCGCCGCTTAAGTAATTAAAACGATAATAAACGACTCGGCTAGCCGACCGTTCCATAAGTAGAACGGCCTCGTCACCGCAAACGGCGCTGAAACTGCTCGGAACATGGGCGCTGAACATATGCGCTCAGAGGCCTATGGTTTTGGAGGCCTGTTCACATTCTTAAGAGCCCACTTCTTGTCAAAACGACCCATCTGTTGCAGAAAAAAGCTTTAACCAAATACATATTTATTTCCCCTAATGTGTTCCTAGGTAATTAAATAAAACTCAAGACTATTAGAAACCCAAGCAAACGTACAGAGTATTTGATTGCTTTAAAGTATTTCACTCAGGCCTGTGGAACTGTGCCCACATGAGTTGTTATGAAGATCATCTCTTCTGGTTTGCCCTCATGCTGGCTGTGGACTGCAAGTGGTATGAATTATCATCTGGCATCCTCCACTGACAGGAGTTTGACTGTCACTTCAGTCTGATGTAATGGTTTTCTGGGGCTCATACATTCACTCAAAGGCACGAACATGAACGCTCAGAACCAAAAACCCATTAAAGCTCTCGTGAGTTTTCTAGGGTTCGTCACCTTTAGGAATCTTCAAAAGGATGAAAGGCCAATATTCCTGGTAGTGCAATATTTACTACTCAGTTCCTTTATGAGCACAGAACTATTCAAGTGCATCATTTCATAATGTTGTTTGCAAACATTTCGCTAAGATCCTATTCAAATCCTATTTATTTCAATAAATAAAGTTTGGCCTTGTGAGGACGTGTTATAATGGAGGTGTTAAGGAAATGTGCTTCTCATAACAGTTCATTAACTGGCAAAGCATTTTGTATGACAGGTGCCAAAATCTGAGAAGCAAAATTTATTTCAGCAAAAGTCATAGTCATACAAGGATAACATGCTGTTGGAGAACCGGTCTACATGCCTGTCTCTAATAACATGCTGTTGGAGAGCTGGTCTACATGCCTGTCTCTAATAACATGCTGTTGGAGAGCATGTCTACACACCAGTCTCTAAGAATATGCTGTTGGAGAAGAGAGGTGGTCTACACGCCTGTCTCTATTAACACGCTGTTGGAGAAGAGAGCTACATGCCTGTCTCCAAGAATACGCTGTTGTTCTCTGCTATCAGCTGTTTGTTTTCACACTAATTATCTTGTCAGACTTCAGCTGTGGCCCAGACAGTGTTTGCTCTAATCACCGTGTTTATGTCCCCGGTGTCTGACTTAAAATACACAAACATGACTGCTTCGATCTGATACTAACAAAGGACAAAATGCAAGACTCCTCACAATGCCAGTGACTTCCAAATAGACTCATAGTCTGACTCAGACTCTGCATACAGCTCTACTGGCTGCTTGGCCATATGTCCGAGGTTCCACGCAGTATTTTTTTCCCCCAGGTATTTTTCAAAGAAGGCAACATGGCTAGTTTGTACGGCACGGAGGAGTCCGGGAGCCTGTGCAAAAGCTCATCGACTGCAAATACTTAATAAAGCTAAGAAATGGCAAACAGTGATCAAATAAACATGAGGAATTTTAGGTCACCATTTGTTTCTTAATTGCAGCACAGATAGGAATAGAGAAGGTCAACAAAGCACAAATATGTAAACAAAGTCAAAGTGAATTACAGCAAGAATGATCTGCTTCCTGCTGCCTGCCGTTGTCTGCATATTAGGCATGTCATTTGAAAAAGGTGTCCCCCCCCTCTCCACGACTCCATGCTCACACTAAACGCACTGATATTTGAGAATTATAACTGCCTGCAGTTATTTAGACTGTTCCTCATCCACTGCTTCTAATTCATTTGCAGGAGGAAGCCGGATTTCAGCAGAGATCAATTGTTCCCAGTAAAGGTTTTAAGGGATTATAGACACAAAACCTGAACACATCATCCTTGGAAAATACAAGTGTAAATAACACGAGGACCTGAGTTCCGAGACATTATTGTCATGGTTTCTAATGTGGAGCAGTTATCTGGAGCGGTTCACTTTGGTCCTCCTCCTGCCTCCGCCCCAGCCGCCGCTCTGCCGCACGGGATTGTCTCGGAACGAGATCCGCTCCTTCCGAGGAGGAGCCGAGGTGACTCTTCCAGGAGATGATGCTTCGTCTGCTGTGAAAAATCACAGGAGCAGCGGCGTCAATCAGAATCGATGGAGGAAGACAGAACGCCCCCCAGCGTAACTACGCTGTTCTGCCCGTGGGTGACATGAACACAACTCCACCGCGTAACTACACCATTCTGCCAGTAACATGAACAGAACACCTCCACATAACTACGCCCTTCTGCCCGTGAGCAACATGAACAGCTCTCACGCACCACAGTCTTGTGTGATGATGCACTGTTGCCGTGGCATCCGCGCGGGCCCTGCACAGGCTGGGCGTGTGCAGCACACTCGTGTGGAGCATTCAGTGAGCATTCACGCCGCTCGCATGCAACTAGTCTCACATTTTCTTTTATACAAGTTTAAAATATGTGTGTTTTGCACCAATTAAAAACAAGAAGCTGACTGAGGCTTTTCCAATCACGTTTAAAGCAGACTAAAGAGGTGGTTGAAAAGAGACACTGTGCAGCCCTGTTTACCTACAGTCAACAAATCACTCGCTGACATTTGATTTCCATCAGCTTCGGAAAACAAACAAACTGTATAATGTAGAATTACAAAATGTATAAACTGTGTTTAGACAGACGTAATGAATTTTGGTGCTGACCTCTTAACCCCCTCTTATATTGTTATGTGATGAATCTAAAGGCGTATAAGTGAGCGGGCCGTTAATGATGAAGTAGCTGTAGAGACACAGGCGTGCTGTGGCTGAAGAGCAAGCGGCTCTGTGCTGTGGAGCTGTAGCTGGGTCTCCAGGCCAGAATTACACTGAATTAAACAACATTCATGACGTTCAGTGATGCGAGTGGGAATCTCCACTAAACATACAAATACATATTTCAATTTTCTCTTGTCAGTTTGATGAGAGTGAACTGTGATCTGAAGACAAAGAGCTCTAGGTGGAAAGGGTTTATGCCCTTCTGTATGTTCCCCTGTAAATTGTGCCTGTCTCTCTCTCTCTCTCTCTCTCTCTCTCTCTCTCACACACACACTATGGTCAGTTGGCAACCTTGTGAGTTTCATTTCTGAATCATCTAATTTGGTTCATT
This sequence comes from Brachyhypopomus occidentalis, assembly GCA_020368025.1. Taxonomy (NCBI): domain Eukaryota; kingdom Metazoa; phylum Chordata; class Actinopteri; order Gymnotiformes; family Hypopomidae; genus Brachyhypopomus; species Brachyhypopomus occidentalis. The sequence continues at coordinate 6,104,055 of JAGXOD010001351.1, read as the reverse complement.
AGTGAGAACAGTGTGTGCTCTTCAGGGCCAGGCGTGGCTGGGTGAAGGACCCTGAGGAGCAGCTTTGTCAGGGTGCAGGCTGAGCTGCAGGCCGCGTGACGGACACGCCCCCCTCCCCACTCACACACCCCTCCCCGCTCACATGCCCCCCCACACGCACACTGCCGCCCGCTTCCTGCTGAGAGAGCAAGTGAGACAGACACGTCACCCACACTGCCGCCTCGCTGACCCTGTGGCTTCCAGCCTGAATGACACACACACATGCACACACACACACCCCACGCACATGCACGCAGACAAGCCAACAGAGCCTCTTTCTCAGCTCTCATTATGACCCACCCTCAGCACCTGAAGAACAATAGCAAAATGTGACAATTTTTGCAATGAATGTCATATTAGAAAAATATTGATCTGTAGAACCACTGAATGTGTATGTTCATATTTGTTTTACCCACACACACATGGCTATACACCTAAATACCTCCTTCCTCTCTGGGACAGTATCTGTGTTGGCAATCAACCCTGATCATGGTGTCAAATCTACAGTCCACTCAAGTTCTATCTTACATAATCTTGTTATCTACAATTTCATATGAACTCAGTTTTACTGGAGTGATGAATGACCTGGTCAGTATAGTGGACATACAGAGCACCATGGGTGGACATAATGCCTCATGCCCCAGGCACAGATTAGATCAGCTAAGAGAGAAAAGCTCTTCATAGGAATTCAGTTCTTCATACACAGTTCTACACAGACATCAGTGTCTATAGGGAGAATGAATCTTATGTCTTTAAGCTGCTTACTTAGGCATATGCATGTGTGTGTAATATAAATATTCCATATGCTTTAGAAGTATCCCATATATATATGTAAATGGTCTCGTTACACTGTAAACATCCATTATAAATTTATTTCCAATTTTCTTTTCTCAGAAAAAAATTTATAGGATATCCATTTTATGTTATTCATTTGAGTTCACGGAGTATGGACATGTCTTGTACCTGTATTGTTCCAAATTTGGTTGGTGTTGTGCTGGTGGCCTACCTGTGTGGTGTCTGGAGCGTGTGTGAGTGAGGGGCTGATGGAGACAGGGTGGAGAGGAGGCAGACGCACCATCCCTCAACCTCCCCACGGAGTCCAGACCGTCCCTGTTGCCTGTACCAGCCTAGACACACACGCACACAGCCCGTAAAACACTGCTTAAGATGTATATGGTACGTTCCTCCTGTAGAAGTGTGAACTTTCAGATATGAAAACGTCCATCCTTACCACCAGCTGGACTCTCCCACCATTCAGAACCTCAACGTCGAGCTCTGGGAGGAAACGATCGCTAGAAAGGTGCAGGGAACGTTATCAGGTTGTCAGACTACTGTTAGTAGTCAGAGCACAGGTACAGGACCAGCTCAGCTGTGTCAAAGCCAAAGCATTGCTGGGTGAATGCGGATCTGACCGTTCATTCTGCCCAGACGTGCTGGCAGTGGTGGAGACGTCACGATGACTCACCTTTGAGGGGTGGAGGTGCTTCTCTGGCTCTCCAGAGCTGGTGGGTGGAGCCTTCGGAGGGGTCTGTGCTGCGACCGACTCCCCACCTCTCCCTCCAGCATGGCGGGAACACTTACTCCTGCACGCCCAGCTACACGCAACATCAAACATAGGCTCCAATAAGATGATTAGTTTTTGTTTGTGTCATGCACACACTCTGAGATTGTAAGAGAGTCAGTGAGGGAGACAGTAGGTTTTGAAAGGAATGGAAAAACCACAAACACACACACACATTTTATAAATGTGAGTGCGAGTTCAGTATTTTTCAAAAAGAAATAAAGTTCTCATTCAGAAAGCAAACTAACTGACAATCTGACGAGCACTTAGTGCTGCAGAGTTTACCAAGCAGCGCAAGGGCAGTGCCCACCATGCCAGCAGTGCGTCTGCAGCTCAGGAGGCCAGGTGAGGCCCCTTATGAGGCCCCAGGCGAGGCTCCAGGTGAGGCCCCAGGTGTGGCTCCTTATGAGGCCCCAGGCGAGGCTCCAGGTGAGGCCCCAGGTGTGGCTCCTTATAAGGCCCCAGGCAAGGCCCCTTATGAGGCCCCAGGCGAGGCTCCAGGTGAGGCCCCAGGTGTGGCTCCTTATAAGGCCCCAGGCAAGGCCCCTTATGAGGCCCCTGGCAAGGCTCCAGGTGAGGCCCCTGGCGAGGCCCCAGGCGAGGCCTGGGACAGCAGGCTGGCTCTCACCTGGGCGTTTGCTCTCTGCTGAAGCTCCATGCAGTGAGGCTGGTCTCAACACCCAGAGAGGAAGCAGCCTCTTGATTTACGGCTGCCTGAGACGTGCTGCAGAAGACCGTAAGTCACAGTGAGCTGGAGCTGGAGAGAGTGTGGATGGAGAGTGTGGGTAGAGAGTGTGGATGGAGAGTGTGGATGGAGAGTGTGGGTAGAGAGTGTGGGCGGAGAGTGTGGATGGAGAGTGTGGGCGGAGAGTGTGGGCGGAGAGTGTGGATGGAGAGTGTGGGCGGAGAGGTCTGCAACTCTGAAAGCCACAGGCTGGAACTATTGAAGCATTACTTGAAGTCCCTCTCCTGGTTTTGACTAGACGTAAAGGACAGGCGAGTTTTATAGGTTACAGTTGTCATGGGTTAATTGAAAATCCACTAAAAATGTCAAGTGATTAACTCCTCACACACAGTTCAAGTGGAAAAAAAACAGACATTATTTACTGGTGTTGAAAACTGATAAAGCTTCCAATTTTTTTTTACAAAAATCAAACCATAACTGTTCCCAAGATGATTAATTATTCTTTAATCAATTTCATAGCAAATTATTTTAAATAAGTATGCCAAAACAAAGTAACCTTAGAAGGCAAAACTGCGCGAGATGTATGCCTTCTTAGTCAGATTTTAATCTGCTACAGATTTTAATCTGCTGCAATCATACTGCAGCAAACAGATGGAGATGGGCCATGGATCGGATCGGAGTTCCCTCCACTGTCTCCGCGGCCCCCGTCTGCTCCACCCTCAGGACGTCAGGGGCCCCAGGAGCTACGCCTGTTAGAGGCCTCTTAAGCACATTAAGTGGTACGGAGCTGGCTATGTCACCCTATCAGAGAATCACTTCTTTCAGGGAGTGAGGCTGCATGCTGAGTCTGTATGGCCGGGGGGTCGGTGTGGGGGGGGCAGGTCACAGTGCCCCGCCCCAGCGCCGGGCCCTCACAGGGCAGTCAGCAGGTCCCCCGGTCAAACCTGTCTGCCCCGGAACTTTGAAATAAGGTCAAATGTGGTTTACACGGAGGAGCTAACAAGTGACATCAAACTGACAAGAAAAAATTTAAATGATGGTTCTGGTTATTCTGTTTTATCCTTTCTAGGGAGTAAAATCTAATTATAATGAAACTCATGATGCTTTGAAGGAGGAAAGTGATCATGTAATAGTGATCATGTAATAAATAAGTGCTTTGGTCATAAGGACACTGGAGTAATATCAGCTAAAACAACTCAAAGAAACCAGAAAGGCCAATATAAGAAGACATATAAAATAAAGACCACGTTTAAAGGCATTTTTGGGAATGACTCATTAAATTGGAATTTTGTCTTTCAGGTGCCAGATCTGTCTGACCACAATGAGGTCAGCAAAATGTGTCACAGGCATCCACACAGACATATACACACACACACACAAAGGCACAAAGACACAGACACATTTCAACAAGAAATGGCCTCTTGTCCTGTAAGAATTTAAGAATCTGGTGTGTATATATGTGTGTGCGTGTGTGTGTGAGAGTGAGAGAGAGAGAGAGAAAGTGTGTGTGTGTGTGTGTGTGTGTGTGTGAGATACCCATGGGGCTTTGGAGTATTTGGGAGTTCTCTTGGCAGACTCAGAAGAGGAGGTCAGGCCTTTCATCGTGAGGGTCTGTCCCCTACTTTCTGTTGCCCTAGGTCAAGCTTTCACCTCCAGAGAGCAGACCACAGGCGGTCAACCAGCGGTCAACGCACACACACGCACGCACACATGCCCGCGCACACACTGCATGCCGCTCACAGGCTGAGGTGTGCGTCTGAAACACCAGGCATCATGTAGATCATCATGTAGAACCATCATCAACAGATCACCACCAGATAAAACCAAACCAAAAAAAGAATCGTTCCATAAGCTGAGAGACCAACACTACATGCTGATGTCAAACTACATTTATATGTTAAATCTAAATAAATCAAAGGTGAGTAAATCTAAGATTCCAAGGTGAGTCATCGCATCACTTTAGTAAAAGTAAAGTGCAGAAGTACACAAAGTTTCCAGAGAAACAGGATGTTCTGGACAGAGACATATATTCATTCACACACATACACACACCTCACTGATTACACAGCACCTCACTGCATGCATATATCAATTCCCACCAAGACAGACACAGATAGAGAAAGAGGGAGAGATTGATAGAGACAGAGATAGAGAGAGAGAGAGAGAAAGGGGGAGATAGGGATATATATATAATAGATATACAGTATATATATATATATATATATATATATATATATATATATATATATATATATATATAAATAAAATGGGGTGGGGGGTGTCCTGGCTGGGTTACTGCAGTAGGAGGTTGACAGAGGCCATGTTTCTTTCAGATGGCCCATAAATGTGAAATACATAAAGAGTATAAAGTAGTTTATCATTTATCATTATATACTAAAATGCAGCGGTCTCCGAGATCTACACTGGGATAACACTGAATACTGTGAAAACTGTATTAGCAATACTAAACAATTCCAAAAATTATAAATAATAGTACAAAATAGTTTATCATATTTTTTAGTACAGCACAACCTAGTAATTCGCGAAGTGTGATTTTAACACAACTGAATACCCAAACGAAGACTGAAGAATGACTACAACTGCACTCTGACTGCCATTCACATTCATGTGCGTAATCTCTCTGGAGGAACCTCTAGCTCTCAGTGCCGCTGACACCCGGAGCGTTAGAGCTCTTTGGCTTGGCCCGTGTGCTCTGGGCCTGTGTGCTCTGGGCCCGTGTGCTCTGGGGTGCACGCGTGCGGGGCTCATCCAGGCCTGACCTGGGCACGGCCCCCACACCACCCCCCTCCCTCCCCAGGGACGCCCAGCGCCTCCGGCCACGGGCCGCCCGCCGCTCCCCTGCTCGCCGGAGGCTTGCATTTCATCCCCCTGCTCCAAGCCCCCTTCTGGAGGTGATTAGCCCCCCGAAGCCGTGACAGATTCTTTCCGAGATATCCGACTCGCTCGTGTTTATTTTATCCGGGCTCTCCTTTGTGGATGTGCTGAACACGAAGTAACCCACTTGAAAATGGGGATCGGCTTACATACGCCAGGGGACCAGTGAAGGAGTCAGGGAAAAGAAACTAAAGAAAGATGAAGAAAGAAAGATGGGAAGAAGGCATCCCTTTACACGACAAAAGAAAATGTTTCCCTTATATGTGGACAGTGCGTTGAATGTAGAGAGAGAGAGAGAGAAAGAGAGTCAAAAAAATAAATAAAAAGGTGAGGAAGAAGAACAGACATCGGTCCGTCTCAGCACCTTCCCTCTACCCGTCTGTCTCCACAGGGTCCCAGTGCCCGTGGCGTGAGCTGAAGGGACACGCCCCAGCAGGGAGGCGGGGCTCTTCAGACGCAGCTCTCTCCGAGGAGTCTGGAACCCCTCAGTGATCTACCTCCTCCGCACTTAACTCAATTTCACACTTCAGGTCTGCTACAAAGTCCTCTTGAAATACAATCATCTTGTTTGCTCTCCATCATCCCGAACAACTTAATGGCCAGCTATTTACAACCACGTCACATGCCTTCAATTTGGTCAAGTGATGGGCGTGCATTACACGCAAGGTGGGTTCTGCACACATTTCTCTGTGTGTCGTCTCCTATGAGCCAAACATATCTAACTGAGAACAGATTCCCCCACAAAAGCAAACAGCTCTAAAAGGTGAAGGGAAATCAGGAAGAAACTGCGGGATCATTTGCATGACGCTTACTGACTTACAGGACAAGCATGAGAAGGAGGTTAGAGCTTCTGGCTCTTGTGAATGTGACTCTTTAAATAGTGGTGATGTTAGCCGAGCGGCAAGGTCCTGTCGGTAATGTGGTCTGGGTGCAGGGGTGGGGATGTCTGCGGGCCCGATGGAGGCCTCTTTCTGTGGCTCCTGAGGGCCAGACGGACCGTCGGGTCTGCAGCACCAGAGCACAAGCAGGTCTGCGGTTAGCATGAGCTCACGGCAAAGCTCAGTGTGTCCTCAGACCTTACCACACACACACACACACACATGCGCACACACCCATATGCATGCAGACACACACAAACGCACGCACAGGCATATATGCATATACAGACAGGGACACACAAAAACATACATAGAGACAGACACATACACATTCATACAGACATATGTGTGCACACACAGGCACATACGCATACATGCACACACAGGCGTATGCATACATACAGTGTAGAAACACACACACGCCACTTCTCAGCAGGCCCCACACGGCTTCAGCGGGGCCTGTAGCTTTGCGAGTTCCACACAGGCCTCATTTCATGGGCCCATGATTGGATTTGTGGCATTAGGAGGCGCACTCATCTGAGCCTGATCAAAGGCAGACGCAGCCTCCTGGGCCCAGACCCCAGCCAGGGTTACTGGCTCTGGGGCTCCACACCCCCTCACCGCCTTGCCAGCCAACCTCAGGACCGGCATCTCTCTTCGAGGTCTCGGTAATAACTGTTGAACTCTGAACACTAGGGACCAGCCGTAACCCGCGAAAGCTGTTACGCTCACGAGAATCGAATGTGACTGGAGGAGGGAGGGGAAAGGGGGCTACACACGCAGGGGGGGAGCGGCTACGCGCTAGCACGGCAGAGCCACAGAGCCGACACGGGGAGAGGAACACGCGCCGCCATGGGAAACGCGCTCGGTTCTCTCCATTACGGCTCTTTTTGCTAACCTGCTCCCCCAGCTCACGCCCACTACACCTCACCACAGCGCTGTCCTCCACATGGAGCCGCCATGCTAAACACGTGTCTGCACGGGGAACTAGGGAGCCCCGTGCACGGCATGGAACGCTGCAGCTGGGAGACAAGTTTGATTGAGCCTTGGGATTATCTAGATTTCCGCATGAACGGATCATGAAACGTGATCTAATCTTCATCTTAATCATAACGCTAAATAAAAGCCTTATTTAGCAAATTACAAAGCAAACCATATATTTAAACAAATCAACAGTCACCGATTAGAAAAGTTATGATAATTCTAACATTTAGCCATTTTAGCCTCTCCTATAACTTCAAGCTAAAGGACTTCTGATCAGCCTCCTGCATTGGTTAGGTGTGTCTGCCCATTGCTTCAGACAAAACTATATATTTTTCCAGGCCCTCTGCGTTTTTGAGGGACTGAGCACAGCCCTCTGACTGCTAGGACATAGAAGTCCTTCTGTATGATTGACTGCTTTTTGTTTAATCCTGCGCTTGGGTCATTGGTCACGTACTGATTACGTGGCGCCCTGAGGCGGAGGGAGGGCACGTGCGGAGGACCCTCCCCACCACGCTGCCCCGCTGGAGCCCACGTCCACAACGCCTGCCTTCTGTCTCTCCAAACTAGATTATTTCATTCCTTATTTTTTTTTGCTTTGGATCAATGGCTTCCTCTGCTTCAGTGCACTTGTCCCACAAAGCAGACGTTGTCGGGCTGAGGCAGGTCTGCAGGACGCCAGCGGTCCCGTTGCTTCTTCACTGCGTCTCGTTGCGTTTGGAGGGTGCGACACGCAGTGTGCCACTGCAGCACCCACACAGGAAGAGCAGCTAGGGGCCTGCGTGCTGCCCCTTGTGCCGCTGTGTGAGCCCCAGGCTCCCCACACACCCCCTCTGAAACCTTCCCCGTTCAGTGAGTCTCCACAGCTTTAATTATGGAAGATCTTTGTCTAGAGGAACCACGGTGTGTGTGTGTGTGTGTGTCCCTATACGCTACAGCCGCCTCCACAGCGACTGGGACACCTGACTCTACCTGCCTCTCGCATAAGTGGTTATTATCCGAGACGGCAGCAGGTCAACGTGCCAGTGTAAAACATGACGTTTGTCATCTGTTAAATAAGACAATAAATACGTGAAGACGTTAGGAGGCTCGAGTGGTGCTCTATATTCCAAACAGACTCTTAAGAGTCTGAACGTTTCCTCTCAACTGCACCAGTTTTCCATCAGCGAAGTACAAAACGACAGACAGGTACAGTGCCAGATACAGAGGGAGGGGAGAAAGTGCACAGGACTCGTATTCCTCTGTTTTACATATTTCCATTCCATCAAACACCAGTCCTGAAACATCACTGAAGCCTTGTTATGTTGACGGCAGGAACACCATGAGAATGAAGTGTGACAGAAGACAGAAGCGAACTCCTCAACAGCAGCAGCACGCTCACCCACGACGCTTCTGCTCTGCTGCTTCCTCACCCTCATCCTCTGGGATCGCTTTAGCATGAGGAGGGCTGTGGAGCTGTTACTGAGACCCCTGAGAGGGGAGGGGAGGGGAGGAGAGAGGGGAGGAGAGGAGGAGAGGGGAGAGGGGAGGAGAGGAGAGGGGAGCAGCAGGACCTGCGTTAATCTCTCTTTCATGCAGGTTAAATCACTCTAGCTCAGCAACAGAGAACAGGGTCATACCATTCTTCAAGGATCTTTTCTGATCTTTCTGACAAGACGGCAGGTCCTGGTGTACATGCTGGGGGTAGATTGCTGAAACACACAAAACATGCATGCTAAATTTTGCAATAAGTTGTCAATGTATAACAGCTATTCAAATGGTCAATTCATTCATATTCACCACTAGAATACACCTGGTGCTTTATTTGCACTTCTAAGCAGAGTTTTTAAGCTCCAGTAGTTTTGTGGTTGTCACTGTACTTCGCATTGCCCAAAGTTGAGCCAACGTTTATTCTAGGTACTGGCATTGATTCCTGTAGTTTAATAGTAGTAGTCTGGTTCAAACATATCTTGAATTCTGAGTAGATGGCAAAGCACTTTGTAAGTCCCTCTGGACAAGGGTGTCTGCTAAATGCCGTAAATGTAAAGCAAATTCTGGTTCATGAACTCGCCCCCAGCATGAACTACGCTTACTTGGCGCTGGTGTCGGGCGACTCCGTCCCCTGCAAAACCGCACCGCTCCCTGTCCAGGCCTGCCTGAGTTTCCATGGCAACACAGGTGTGCTCTTTTGATGCTCAGACGGAAGAGGAGGAGGCTGAAATGTGCATCAGAGAAGACCGTGAAACACCTTTCACACCTGGACCGTCCGCATCACGGGACCTCACACGAAACGAGTGCAGCGGTGGAGAACAAACGCCCTGTGTGAAGGATTAAATTAGTTGAAGAAATTTAAATTTAGTTTGGTCACTCACAGAGGCATGAGCAGTAATAAAGAGAATAAGTGCGACATATGTATACTTGGCCATTACAAACACTGAGGTGTGAACAGGTGTCTCACAGTAAGCAGTGAATAATAGGCACTGATTTTACAGTGCTGGGTGTTAAGTGCCAGTGTGTTAGTTTTATCTTTCATCAGTTAAATCCCTGTGTTGACTGGCAGTTTCGTGCATGGAGGCACCCATCCATCTCTGCTCCACCCATCCATCTCTCCTCCACCCATCCATCCCTCCTCCACACACCCACCCCGCCCCTCCTCCTTCTCCACCTCCACCAGATCACAGCTCCACCCTCCTCCATCCACACAGCTCTCCTCCTCCTCTCGCCCAGACCTCCTCCTCCACAACCTGAGGCCTCTTCAGGAAAGGCTGTGTGTGAAAAACGCTCAGGAAACTGGGGGGGGGGGAGACTAGAAAGTAACCGCGTTGTTGGGGCCAATAACTTTGATGAACAATCACCCAGAGAGGCTTGGACTAGGCCAGCCCACGGACGGTGGGAGGGGCCTGCTGACTGCTACCTTCGACATCGGCAGCCGTCCCACGTAGGGGAACGCTTCGCTGAGCGAGACTTCATAATGCAAGATCATCCGATCACACTCCATCGCCTCCTGTTCAACAACCACAACACACACACACACAGGCTTGAGAAAATAAGAATAGAAACTCGCCCCTCTGAAGAATTGGCCAGTGTCTCGGGAACCATGATCCTGATGAAGTGCATCCCGTTGTTGTGGTTACAGCTTCAAAGCAAGTGGCCAATCACATTACGCTAAAAGCACTGGGATCTCATTGATGTTTTCTCTTGGTACATTCAAGCTCATGATGACATACTCACTTCCAAAGAGGAAATGACTAGTTCATGGAGTCTGCATTCACTAAATGAAAACTTCAAAGTCTTGATGAAATTAAATTTTAGTAAAACTAGAGGTTATCAAGAAATAAACATATGAACATCGATGTTTCGATTGCCTTACAACATCTCAATATAATTCCTTGTTTTCCCTTTCAGTGTTCATGTTATTAATAACTTTAGCCACATGCGGTCCTTTACTATATGCCTTAGGTTATATCCCTGCACATGGATTACCCCACAGGCCTCCTCTCCCCCCTGCACATGGATTACCTCACTGGCCTCCTCTCCCCCCTGCGCATGGATTACCCCACAGGCCTCCTCTCCCCCCTGGATTACCCCACGGTGTGGGTAGCTAACAGAGCTGATGGGGCAGCTTTCACAGTAGTGGTGCGAGCACCATGCCTCAGCACAGATCCCCCTACCTCACTACAGATCCCCCTACCTCTCTACCTCAGCACAGATCCCCCTACCTCACTACCTCTGCACAGACCCCCCTACCTCTGCACAGATCCCCCTACCTCACTACCTCTGCACAGACCCCCCTACCTCTGCACAGACCCCCCTACCTCACTACCTCTGCACAGACCCCCCTACCTCTGCACAGACCCCCCTACCTCTGCACAGACCCCCCTACCTCTGCACAGATCCCCCTACCTCTGCACAGACCCCCCTACCTCTGCACAGACCCCCCTACCTCTGCACAGATCCCCCTACCTTACTACCTCTGCACAGACCCCCCTACCTCTGCACAGACCCCCTACCTTACTACCTCTGCACAGACCCCCCTACCTCTGCACAGACCCCCCCTACCTCTGCACATAAGCCCCTACCTCTGCACAGACCCCCCCTACCTCACTACCTCTGCACAGACCCCCCTACCTCTGCACAGACCCCCCTACCACTGCACAGACCCCCCCTACCTCTGCACAGACCCCCCTACCTCTGCACAGACCCCCCCTACCTCTCTACCTCAGCACAGATCCCCCCTACCTCACTACCTCTGCACAGACCCCCTACCTCTGCACAGATCCCCCTACCTCACTACAGATCCCCCTACCTCTCTACCTCAGCACAGATCCCCCTACCTCACTACCTCTGCACAGACCCCCCTACCTCTGCACAGATCCCCCTACCTCACTACCTCTGCACAGACCCCCCTACCTCTGCACAGATCCCCCTACCTCACTACCTCTGCACAGACCCCCCTACCTCTGCACAGACCCCCCTACCTCTGCACAGATCCCCCTACCTCTGCACAGACCCCCCTACCTCTGCACAGACCCCCCTACCTCTGCACAGACCCCCCTACCTCTGCACAGATCCCCCTACCTTACTACCTCTGCACAGACCCCCCTACCTCTGCACACCTTACCCTCCACAGACCCCCTACCTCTGCACAGACCCCCCTACCGCTGCACAGACCCCCCTACCTCTGCACAGACCCCCCTACCTCACTACCTCTGCACAGACCCCCTACCTCTGCACAGACCCCCCTACCTCTGCACAGACCCCCTACCTCTGCACAGACCCCCTACCTCTGCACAGATCCCCCTACCTCACTACCTCTGCACAGACCCCCCTACCTCTGCACAGATCCCCCTACCTCTGCACAGACCCCCCTACCTCTGCACAGACCCCCCTACCTCTGCACAGACCCCCCTACCTCTGCACAGATCCCCCTACCTTACTACCTCTGCACATATGCCCCTACCTCTGCACAGACCCCCCTACCTCTGCACATATGCCCCTACCTCTGCACAGATCTCCCTACCTCAGCACAGATGAACTGGGCCACATCCACCTCCTCGAGGACGTCGTGGTCGGGGGGCGAGCTGCGGGCGAGGGCGAGAGCTTGGGCCAATCTCCTCCGCAGTGAGAAACCCCTCCAGACGGCCTGCAGCAGCAAACACACCGGCCCATGAATCACACGCAAACCTAAATATTGTGTGTTATCCCATTAGGAAGATAAAACATGTTAACCTCTGTTTAATTGCCCCACGGTCTGCTGTTTGAACTTTGGGTGACTTGGGCTCTACAAGATAAATGGAACACCAGGACAGCCTTAAATCTCAATATTCCCCACGGATGTTGTGGGATGGTCTGGGGGGGGGGGTTCCCTACAACAGGGATCAGAACCCAAGTTCTCCCCCTCCCAGCAAAGGGATGGAATCTGTTTAATCTTGTATTTTTCCTCTCTCAAATCCTCAGGGACTCATCAAACATGAATGGGGGGGCAGCTTCTCTCAGAAGCAATGTATGAAAGGAATAACCTGCTTTCACTGTCCCCCACTTCACAAAAAGCCTGTGACAGTAATCCTGTAATGAAGACTGTTTCATTTTCTCAGGTTTTTTTTTATTATATTTATCAAGAAGGACTCAAATCCATCTTCCAAAAGTACTGAAACAAGCTAATTACTCAGATAAATTAATAAATAAATAGCAATGTTGTGGGAATGCTAATGACTTACCTGAATGACACTGGCAGCATAATGCTTGTTAAGTGGCTCAGTTCTCTTTTTGCTGGAGCACAACATCCCAAGAGAACTCAATCTCCCATGAGCCTTTGCAGGTGTCGGTGAGAGAGCCCTACGTCTTCTCTCTCTGCATGCGCGCCACCAGCGCTGGATCACCATGGATGCCACTCTGCCAAACAGACAGCCATTACACGCTGAGAGCTGAGGGTATGGGGGAGTAAATGGACATGGCTGCAGTCGCGCCCCACATGAATTCATCAGCATTAACACCGCTGAGGAAGGACAGGCTGGGAACTAATGCCATGTGAGAGCGATTTACACATAGCTGATGGATAACGGAACATGCATTTCTGTACAAAGTCAAGGATACATCTTGCTCTGAGAAGAAAGAATCGGATGGTGATCACCCATACGTTTTCAGGTGCATTCTGGGAGCCTCCGTAGGATATTTGCTGTGCTCGTCTTCGCACGGCCGTGCTGCTCTGAGCTTCTGGGGTGGATTAATGATGCCACCTGTACAAGCAGCAGGTAGGGCAATAGATGAAGGGTGAGTGCTGAGGCCACTCCCAGACAGATGGGGTTCCAGCCGCCTCTGAGTGTGTAGTTCCTCTGGGCTCCGAGTGTGAAGATCCTCTGGGCTCAGAGTTTGAGGCTCTGCTGGGCTCTGAGTTTGAGGTTCTGCTGGGCTCCGGGACAGGGTCTCAGGGCTATGTTCAGTGGTGGATGAAGGTCGAAGGTCAAAGACAGCGGGCTGGTGTTGGGTTGGTTCACACACGCTGCCATCACCATACTCATGAGCATAGCGCTGCTCCTCAGCTAATCGGAACAGCTCAGCACTGTGGTCACCGTCCATGAACTGGGCATCCAGCGTAGAGGGAGCCGAGCTGCACAACACACACACACACACACACGGAGGCATGAACATACACGTGCACACACTTCTGCATGCATGCAAGCACACTATTACCATTATGCAGAATAAGATCGAATACTAATGTACTGAAATTTACAAAAGAATTTACAAAAGAACCATTGAGAAGATAGGCACTGAACCATTTTAGCAGCCAAAACTAAAAATACATTAATTTAGGCTAATTTAGGCTTATTGTTAGGCTACAATCTGCTCCATAACAGAAAATTAAGTCCAAGTGATTTATTCATGTCTCTTTTGTCTGTTATAGTTCTAGGTTCTTTTAGGTAAAGTTCTAGGTATTTACACAAAAAAACTATTGCCTATTGTTCAAAATGTCTGTGTAATATAATGAGGCTTTTCATGATGGGGATTAACTGTGTACAAAGGCAGCTCAATCTCAAACTAATTATTCTATTAGCCATGGCCCCTCCCCCTCCTAATCCTGCCCTCAGTAACCAGCACCAGACTCACAGAACCCCTGCTATTCCAACCCTCAGACAGGGGTGAAGAGGATCTGAACACATGCACACGCACACACACACACACACAAAGGTGCACACATGCCTGCACACACAGACACACACACACACTCTCAGTCAGATGGTCCAGCAAAGAGTCAAAGAGTCAAACAGAAAAAAAGGAATAAAATGAAAGAAAACTACAGCTAGAAATGCAGTGACTGCTTACACACATCACGTGTCATTTCAGATAAATCTGATTCCTTTATTAAACAAATTAATGTCAAACTGGTTTGACAGTCTAGCATGGACTTACAGAAAGCAAAACACTGATATCTGAAAATAATCCAAAAACAAATAAATACTGCTTGGCACAGACCTGCTTACTTACCTCTGGGTGAAACAGTGTACAGAAAGCTCCAGAAAGCTCCAGAAAGCTCGTCTAAAACCCAGGAAGCACCATGTTCTAGAGGCTCCAGAGCATTTACATTGTGCACACAGCTAATTTGACTGTCAAGTTAAAAGGGACATAACTGATGTCCCAGGATGAGTAATCACTGAACAACAGTTGCCTCTCTGGAGATCAGCTGGCTGCAGTAGCATTCACCAGCCAGACGGCGGACTCTTTAGGAACGATCAGGAGGGTTAAGTATTGCCACGATACGATACATCATGACGATGATACGATACATGATACGACACACAATGATGCATCCCGATATCACAATTGGATTGGAACTATTAATGCTAAATCTGTTTTAAACATGGCTGCTTCTATGTGGGGGCCATGCTCTATAGAACATAACCTGGTTCATTTCAGAGCTATAAACCATTTGATCATGTACTCCAGGTAAAATGACTTTTTGCTCCGTTAATTTAACATTGCTAGTCTCCTACCTGATGGCCCTGCTTTGTTTCTGGAGTACCGAGTCCAGCTGATCTTGGTGTGCCTGGCAGAGGGCCTGGAAGCTGTACAACTGTGCTGAGCCTGCAGAGGGCGCTGTTGAGGCTCCAGTCAGTTCTCCATTCAGTTTGACCAGGTTTGGTTTTATTGCCAGAACAGAAGACCTGGATGGAAACCAGAAAGTGATTTCCACAAGCTGAACAAATTACAGGAAGTCAAGACTGTTGCTGAATTATTCATTTTGTTCTGAATCACTGCACATAAAGCAGAAGATGAACAACATTACAACGTGAGAGTGGACACATCAAAACTCAAATCTGAGCAGTTAATAAGGCATAAATCCCTTTTAAATACAGAAATGCATCAGTGGCTTTCAGCAAACAAAATGTAACTGCACTGAGCATCCACTTCAACCAAAGAAATATATGAGGGAAAAGTAGATCTACTCATTCACACACAAATATATGAGGGGCAAAGTAGATCTACTCATTCACACACAAATATATGAGGGGCAAAGTAGATCTACTCATTCACACACAAATATATGAGGGGCAAAGTAGATCTACTCATTCACACACAAATATGAGGGAAAAGGTAGATCTATTCATTCGCACACAAATATATGAGGGAAAAGCAGATCTACTCATTCACACACAAATATATGAGGGAAAAGCAGATCTACTCATCCACACACACACACTGATAATATATGAGGACAAAGTAGATCTATTCATTCACACACTATAAGAGGACAAAGTAGGTCTACTCATCCACTCACACATACTCGCTCTCTCTCAATTTCCTCATGCTCTCAGCACCCCATGGGCTTTCACTGGAGAGTGTTTATGTTGAGCAGGTGAAATAAGTTAGGAGATACATGAAACATTTAATGAGTTTGACATTTCAGAGCCAGGAGAGTGTGTGGAGGAAGGAGCTTTAGTTCGAGTCTGCTGAAATGGCGTGATGACACTTGGGTTAGAAGTGAAAAGTCTCTCATGGCCTCAGACCAGAGATGTAGCTGCCCGTCAAAAGAAGACCATTATCATTTCCACATAACGATATAACGGCAGTGGTTATGGGCTATAACAATGTGTGTGTGTGTGTATGTGTGTGTTGGGGAATGATAGTGAGAAAGTCAACAAAAACTGTGAAGATACAATTGTGCAATTTTAGAGTGCATGTGCAAAACATCAAATGTGATGGTTTTCAAAATGTATCAAACAAAGTTTAATATATCTAATCGTTAGATTCATGTGTTTTCATAAGCTTGAAAAATGAATAAACAAATAAATGAATAAATAAAGACCCAACTACAGCTTTGAAGCCCAATGACCCCTACAGGGGTCAGTATGTAGATAAAGTACAATACTTACCAACAACACAGACTCTTTATATAACACAATGGAACAGGCCAGTATAAAACACACTGGACCAGGCCAGTAACTGCAGTCTGTGCAAGCAGAGTAAAAGTGAAACCATCCTTTGTAGCTTATTTGTATGTCAGCACAACCTAGGACCCCCCAGACCCATCAGGAACCCCCAGACCCGTCAGGATCCACCAGACCCGTCAGGATCCATGCTGGGCCTGGGTGTGGGCTTCTAGCACTACTGACAAAGGCAGCTAAAGGTCCTGCTCTCAGAAGGATCCTGCAAACAGGGCTCATACAGTAGCCTGATTCATTAAGGCACAGGCACTCTCCTCTTCCCTGCTCGGGACGTCCGCTCGGCGTAATTCTTCGTGATGTCCACTGCTGGTCTAATCTGCCTGCTGTTGTCGTTGGCCGAGGATGAGAGAGGAGAGGAGGGAGGAGAAACAACGCAGCCTGATTCCATTGTTGGCACTGAGGGTCAGTGGAAGTTCAGGCCAACGCAGAGAGCAGGCCGTGAAAACTCCCCGTCCGCTCACCAAATAAAACACACGCAGCAGACAACTCACATGCTCTCATGTGTGTGTGTGTGTCACAGTCACTCAGCAGGTCACAGTCACCATCCAAAACACATGCGTGAGGTGGAACAGCAGCTGGGCTCCATGGGGAAATGCAGTTACATCTTATATCGGATGCCTTGTGTCCTTGCTGTCTTGGTGTCTCCGTTACCTCAGTGCTCTTAAGGTGTGCCCTCCCCTCAGGTGAGGTTTGAGCAGCGACCGTGCACTCAAACCACCCACAATACACTTCAAGTGCAGAACTCTGGTCTCTCCTGTCTTCTGAAGTAAGAAGACAGACAGGAATGTCCTGCTGAGTAAATATTTTCATAATTACGCTCACGCGCAGACAGATCATGGGGGTCATCCAATATCGGACACCATCGCACTGGTGAGCGCGGATATCTGGTCCCGGAAACTCCATTAAATGTTAATGCTTGTTTGTGCCTCCTCCTTGTCTGTGACAGATGCAGTGAAACACAGGAGGGCACACATGGCTGCTTCCGCCCAGGCCAAGACCGACCCTTCCAGTTTACACAGGAGGTACTCCATAGAAACGCAAAAGTTATCATCATGTCATTCAAATGCAAGGTACTCCTGTCATTCAAACAGGCGATACTCTCGTCATTCACACGGGAGGTGCTCCCAGTTGCTATCAGGAGGAAGGGTACGGAGCAGCAGTGGGAGTGTCTACCTGGAGCTGGTGTTATTGGGCACCTGTATGAGCAGTGGGACCCTCACCTCCAGGTGCACTCGTGCTGCAGAGGGTTGTTGGTCAGGTTCAGCTCCTGGAGAGACCAGCACCCCTGAAGACTCTCACAAACACTCGTCACGTCTGGAGGGGAACACCAGCACACATGTGATCCTCACCGAACAGGCACTGCGAGCTAATCCTGTTACGGACACAAGTCTAATACATTAACACGATGTCTGAACGTGTCTGATTCGTGTAGGAGTAGAACAGGGTTACTGTCAGATTACTGGATCTGGTTAAACATTTTCTGGAGCTTTTTCCTCAATGAACAAGATTTAAGTCAATCTAAGAGTAAACAAACTGCCCACACGATGGATGAGTCTAGTGTCTAGTGTCTTTTCTCCACCTCCATTTTGGTCTTATGGTACACTAAGCAGAGTTTACCAGCAGTGACGGCTACAGAACACACTATGGTGAAGAGATGAGAAAGCTCAGATAAATGAGGAGGCTTTAGGCTGGCTGTCTGACCCGCTAGATACCAACAGCAAGACAAGGTGGGGGAAAAACCCGCTCTAAACATTTTGTCTTGGATTCAGCATAGAGGACGCCTCACACAGAAGGAGATGCATGCGTAGTATCAGTCGTCCTACCCGAGAGACAGTTGTGGCTCACATCCAGTGTCCTCAGCGAAATCAAGTCTATTAGGCGTGGCAGCTGCGTGAGGCTGAGGAAGGAAGATAACTCGGTCACACTTCCTAAGACGAGCAGCGTTCAGAACTGAATGACGCGCCTGTGCAGGTGTGGAAGCTCATTGACCAGATGCAGTGCTGTGGGGATGCACTGCCTGGCACACGTGCTGCTCCACACTCACCTGTTGTGGGCCAGGGAGAGACAGCGCAGCAGGGGCAGCCAGCAGGACGCCAGACCCTGGAGGCAGGAGACACTGTTCTCATCCACATACAGCTCCCTCAGCAGCACATGGTTCCTCAGCACCGGCAGCTACAGCCAGACACAGCGGAGAGAAAAGAGCCAATACAACCAACCTGAAGGGGCTAAGGTTTATATCAAATGACCTCCCTGATCACATTTGCGTGTGTGGTGATGGGGTCGGCTGTGCACGGCTGGCCTTAGTCCTACCGACACGCTGTTGAGTGCTTCGGCTAACCCTTTACCTCCGTCAGACTGTTCCCTCTCAGGTCCAGTGTGTTGAGGAGAGCGCAGGTCTCCAGGCCATCCACCTGGCTGAGGTGGTTATACGAACAGTCCAGCTGGAGCAGTGTGAAAACTTCACCAAGACCTCTTGTGCTGATTAGCTGGTTATGATCGACCGATAGTCGCTGAAGCCTTTTCAAAGAGCCCAAACCACCTGACAAAAATAAATGAATAAAGAAGATGAGGGAATTCGCACAGTGGTTCAGAAAAAGAGAGCGAGGACCCTAGAAGTCGTCTAATATCAGCTGAAGAAGAATTTAATCTCATGGAATCATTTCATAAGTATCACTGAAAGTGAATACACTTTAAGGACATCTAATCTCTTCTTTATGAAATATTTATTCATGGATATTCAATACAGCACCACACCATTTGGGGTAATTGCTTCACATTTGAATACATATTACAGGCTGCAAAGCCAGCGAGTAGAGACCATCACGAGAGAATTCTGCCCTCTAGTGGATGAAAAAACCATTAACGGATCATGTTGCAAATGTAGAATACCTGTCAACATCGGCTCGGATCCTGGAGCAAGATCCACCAAGTGGACCTCTCCTCCAGGATCATGTTGCAAATGTAGAATACCTGTCAACATCGGCTCGGATCCTGGAGCAAGATCCACCAAGTGGACCTCTCCTCCCTTTAATTAAACTTTATCCCATTTTAAGTCATTATTCATTACTTAGTCGTTATGCCAATTCCCACCCACCAGCTAGCAAGAGGAGAACGCCAAACGCCCTTGGCAGCGTCCAAAACCCCAGGTGGTTTTCCTGTTTCATTACGGGTTTGTTATTGGTTTGTCAAGCCTGAACATTCAACACATCAATATAAGCATCACCATCGCACGCTGTAACCACGGCCGCCCTCCGAGCATCGCCACGCACGCCGTAACCAGAGAGACTCACTGATGCGGGAGATGACGTTGTGGGAGAGCTGTAGGACGGTGAGGTTAGAGGCCCCCTCCATGCCGTGCACACTTGCGAGCCGGTTCCTGCCCAACAGGAGGACCTGGAGTCTGGCCAAACCCCCACAGTCCACATACGCAATGCTGTTCTCCTTAGAACGAAGACAGGGGGACTTCAGACACAGGGAGTGTGAGCACACGCGAGACGAGACGTTTGAGGCTCAAAGCCTCTCACGCGGCACACGCACGTACCCGAACGTCAACGTGCCTGAGTTCGCTACACTGGTCAAGTCCGTCAAGAGCCTGCAGGCAACATCGCCGGAGAGTCAGAGACTGCAGTCTGCTGCATCCAGACAGCGTGGACAGACAGCAGCCTGGCAGGTCTTCCAGAGTCACCGTGGTCACCTGGTGTAGATATTCATTAAAAAAAAGACGTACAGCGCACACAGTGAACAGGGACAAAGCTACACAATGGAATTTCAATGCCCACGAAACTAACAACTGTATTCAATATTCATTTATTCAAGGAAAAGTGCTGAAAAAGCAGAACAACAACATAAGGATGCTGTTTGTTTTACAGGATCTAAAGCTACCTGCTTGAGGGAGCTCCAGGGCCCACACTTGAGCACAGTGTCCACGGGTAAAGGTGGCAGGCTGGGCCCCAACGCCCTTCTGGCCGACCTCCTCCTGGGGGGGTCACAGGGCCCCTTCCTCCTGTTCTGCATGGAGAGTTTGGACCAGGGAGTACAGCTGAGCATCCAGGCCAGCCGCTTCTGCTCTATGCTTTCAGGCAGGCAGAAGGAGGAACACTCCTGCACGCTTTCTGCTGGTCGCACTGTGGCACGCTGGCGCCCTCTAGTGTCCATTTCTGGTTTTGCTCCATCTGCTTCAACCTGGAGCCAGGCTCTTTGAAAATGTGTGTAAATGTTGTGGGTGGAGGCGGTGAGATCTGCTGAGCTGACAGGGTGCTCCAGCTGCTCTTGAGGTCCACTGCTGGAGGGGCAGAGGCTGGTGAAGGGACCTTTCTCTGATGGGAGCAGACATGGCTGAGGGGCAGCCTCTACCTTTCTCCGCTCTTCTTCCAGTGTCTCGAAGTTCGTTCTATGGGTGTTGTCGATCTTTAGACCTTCTCTCTGCTCTGTCGGGTCATTCATTTCCTCTTCATCTTCTCTAGTTACACTTGTTCTGGTTTCCTCGTTCTGGCTGTTTCCCTGAGATTTCTCATCTTTCTTGTCATTGTTCATCACCTGGCCCTCATCTCTTTTGCTGTCCTTCATCTCTCGTTTTTTGCTTCCAACGTGCCTCACTCGTTTACTTTCATCCCCTCTTTTAATTTGCTCTTCTTCCATTTTTTTCACCTCCTCCTCAGTCTTCTTTTCCTTTCTTTCCTTCACCTCCTTCTGTACTTCCCTTCTTTCCTCCTCTGTTCTCTTCTCTTCCATTCTCCTCTTCTCCTCATCAACTTTTGCATTTTTTTCATTCTCTACCCTTTCTGCTTGCTCCTCCTCCTCCTTTTGAGCCCGCTCCTGTAGCTTCCTCTCTCTCTCCAGGCGATGGCGCTCTTGCTCCTCCTCCTCCTTTCGCGCCCGCTCCTGTAGCTCCCTCTCTCTCTCCAGGCAATGGCACTCTTGCTCCTCCTCCTTTCGAGCCCACTCTTGTAGCTCCCTCTCTCTCTCCAGGCGATGGCGCTCTTGCTCCTTGGCTCTCTCATACTCTGCTCTTCTTCTCTCCACCTGCTCCCTCTGATGCTGCTGCTCCTCTGCCTCTCTCCTCCTCTTCTCCTCCTGTTCTCTCTTCAGCTTTTCCTCTCTCTCTCTCCTCCTCTCCCTCTCCTCCCTCTCTTTTTCCCTCTCCCTTTCTCTCCTCCTCTCCTCCTCCCTCCTTTTAATCAACTCGCCCCTGCTCCAGCGACGAACCAGGCTCCCTCTAAAAGCAGCCTGGAGCTTTGTGACTGCACTGCAGTGCTGCTCCATGGTTCTCCTCTGCTCCTCCTGCTGTGCCATCTCAAACATGCGCCTCTCCTCCTGCAACTGCTCCTCCAGTTGTTGAATCAGCTCCTGAGACAGATGATCCACATGCAAACATGAGCATGAATAAATTCACATGTGTCCAGGTGGTCTGGGATAATAATAATAATAACATTCATACCTGCTGTTTGATCACTTCAAGTGAAAGTCCTTCATCTCTTTCTACAGATTTAATGTTTTCGAACTATGAACAAAAAACAGGTGTCACTTCGTCATTCATTCATCTCTGTGTAAGCACAAACAGCAACCAATGATCTGGTAAGAATTACTCCGAACTGAACTGACCAAACAGATTTTCTCTGTGCTCCTCAGTTCTTCGTGTCTGCGCCTCTTCTCCTCATCCTGCTCCCTTGCGGAGTCCAGACAGCGCTCCCTCTCAACCTCCAGCCGTGCAAGTCTCTCCTCCTCCTCTCTCCTCAGTCTCTCCTCCTCCTCTCTCCTCAGTCTCTCCTCCAGCTCTCTCCATTCAGAAATGAAACGACTTTCACACTCTTTGTATGAATCGTGTTCTGTTTGATCTTAAATCAACAAAAAGCACATGATTAAAAGAAAGATAAAAGATAAGCGTGCATCGGCAAGTCTAACTCTCTAACATCCAACACCAACATCACCATGAAATCTGTGGGAGTTATAATAAAAATAAAACAAATAGGCTACTGTCTTCAACTTTAGTAGCAACATAACTGTATGCCCACAACAGATTAGTTTGGGTATAATTTCATAATGCAAACAAACCATGTGTATGTGATGCTGCTGCAAAATCGTCAGAGAAACTCTGCTCAACTTGGCTTGCTACTTGTTCCTCAATTTCAGAAAGGATCTGAGAAAATACACACACACACACACACACACACACAGATGTAAAGATCTTCAGGAAATCGCCAAAGTTACCATTATGACTACTATCAAGCAATTATATGCAAAGCAAAGTAGCACTCACCGTTTCCTTCAGCTTGGCTGGATCTTCGCCAACAGTAGAAGTGAGTTCTTTCAGAAGATCATCACAAAGATTCAGCCGAGGCAGGTCAGTACACGTGGCTCCTGCACTCAACATTAAATAAAATCAAGTAAAACTGGGCAGAGGGGACTTCCGGTCCGATTTTTCAATTTTCGCTGTACCTCACCATTTTCGTCATCTAGATTCTCAAGCATGAGATGCTCAAAGGTATTCAACCGGTTACTAGACATTTCCACATAGGTGA
The DNA here is from genome assembly GCA_020368025.1 of Brachyhypopomus occidentalis. Taxonomy (NCBI): domain Eukaryota; kingdom Metazoa; phylum Chordata; class Actinopteri; order Gymnotiformes; family Hypopomidae; genus Brachyhypopomus; species Brachyhypopomus occidentalis. The sequence continues at coordinate 6,081,076 of JAGXOD010001351.1, read as the reverse complement.
ACACCGAGTCGGGAAGGCTGGTGTGCTGTTGGATTTCGAGAAATACAATTATAAAAACACCGAATATTTTTTTACCTGTTGCTGTATTTAAGAAATCGCAGAGTTAGCTAGCACAGAAGAGTAGCATACGCGTATCCCCAAATATTGTTAAGCAGGTTTGCTTCTAAGTAACTACAGAACACCTGTACAAGGACAAACGTGTTAGCTAGCCAGCTAATTATATCCAAACTTTTTTCATGCACACATTTTCACCAGACACCACAGAATCCTCTTCGACGTCTGTGTAATTTTCTGAATCCGTATCGGAGAGATTTACTTGCATCTTTTCTAGCTCTTCGTCAATAGCTCGTTCGATATAATCTGCGTCCATCTTTAATCTGTTAAATTAATATATTTTTGTTAACGTTAATTAAAGGCATTCATTATTTAGTTCTTAAATTGTGTTATATAGATGTGTAAACTAGGTTTCTAACTAACTAGCTAACCTAGCATAGTTGGCTTATTTAGAAAACGGGCATTGTCCGACTCCGTATACTTAATGCTAATTTGTGTAACGATACAACGAAATTTGAGCAAAATACTATCTTGTTAAATGGAGCCTGTCACAATGTAAAATTAGATATCCTAGCTATTAGCAAATTAGATATCCTAGCTAATAATCCATATGATGGTTTATTTGTAGGCAGCTCAAAGCTCGTGTGCTAGTAATGTTTGCTGTTTGGTTGCTATAGAAACAGAGGTTCAGGGTGAAGTGAGGGACAAACTTTAACTCGTCTCGCGACGTTGCCATATATGTCTAGTTTAAATCTATAAAACTAATGAATAAATCATACTGTAAGGAATTGCTTTATATATTTTATCATTGTATAAAATGCATGGATGTTGTTAGCCTATTCTTGACAGTGCCGCACTTGCTAAATCATTTACATTTACTTAGATCGTACCATACCCTCTTTAGTGAAGAACATTTAAATGGTAATATATTTTAGACTAATCTGTAAAATTGAGTGTAGTCTATAATCTGTCATTTAAAATTAATTTTCTAAACGCAACTTTAAAGCAATGGTATGTTGTTTTGGAGATGAATAAAACAGTGACTGCAGTGTACTATTGAAAAAAGATGCAGCCGTATCAAAATGATGTATGCAAAGTTTCCAGAAAAAAACATTTCCGACGGATGTGCTTCATCAAGCAGCACAAAATGTGGTGGTCCTTCAGCTGAAGTCCTTCATCAGCAGTGCGAGCTGTCTAGTGCTTACACAGCCACTGAAGGACCTCCGTGCGATACGCCCTATTTCTCTGGAAACATGTGTTTCACTACCATTTTGAATATGTCTACATTGCTCTTGTTTACCTGCAGATTTGGGAACAGGGAATATGTAAAACTCGAGAAATACCAAGTAGGCCTACTTAAGTATTAAAGCTAGAAAATATGTGCAAGGTGAAGACAACAGTACCACAGTTCCTGTGGTAATCTCAGCATTAGGGACTGTGACCTCCAGACTGGCAGAATGTCTCCAGCTGATCCCAGGAACATCATCCCAGATTTCCGTCCAGAAGTGTGCAGTCCTGGAACAGCTAAGATTCTGCGCAGGACCTTCAAGCTCCCAGACCTCTGCTAGAGAACCTGAGCATGAAGGAAAAAGACAGCCAGGGGCAGAGCAAATGGGGATTGTGTGTGTGTGTGTGTGCGTTTGCAATATGACTTTACATTCCAAACACTGCAAAAACTCCATTGCATTCATCATGTTTGACCGGTTCAGAGTGGATGGACTAATGTATAAATGATCTACTGTTAAGACAGCAAGAAATACTTTGGTGCTGACTTGTCATCCTACTAATAAAAAAGTGGCTAATATTGTACTTAAACACTTCAGGATCCTCCAGCTTCTCCACTGATCACCTACAGATGAGACAAACATTAAAGGAGTAAGATAGATGAGTAAGATAAATGACCATTCAGCTACTTTTGCCTGCAACCACTCTAGATGTGCTACATTTACAATTACAGACGCTAAAATTACTGACCCATTGTTATTAGAGTTGTCTGTATTACTTAGATTACTCAGCTTTAAATTGGAGAAACTAAGAGAAGGCTTGCTGATCATTTTGTTGAACACTATTATACAATAAGAATTGTGGATTTGTCATTACCACTGGCAAGGTATTTTAATATCACTGGATGTTAATGACATATCTGCATCTGTTTATGGAACTAATTTAAAGATTTATATTTACTGATTCTGCATTGGCACCACAAGAGGGCAGTAAAACCGCTGCAGACAGTTTCAAAGCCATAGATTGTGGATCCGTCTTCAATATCTTGAGCCATTTCTCTGAGACAGCAATGTTGACCAAAATAAGCTAGTAACAACCTTTTCTGATACAGGGTGCTCTGAGTAAATGCCTACAGGATATTTTCACATAAAACCAGGGGTGTTACCCTCTCCAGTACCCATGCTCCATGACCCAGTTACCCACTGCACACTGCATCACTGATGTTAACCCTGTGATTACAAGTAGGAAATTTAAATCTCAAAATAGAACCAGCAGACGTGCGGCTAATTATGACTTGATTACAAATCCTTCAACAGCAACAATGCCGTAATTGCTAAATAGGTAATTAGAAGCTTGTTGAGCTGCCTCGGGTTTCTTGCAGTCAACTGACCTCTTAGTGATGTGTCATCTGTGCAAGAGTTGACTCTTTGAGCCGGCGTTGGCAGTAGGACGGGACTCTTAGTGATGTGTCATTTGAGAGAGAGTCAGTTCTTTGAGCCTACATGAACAGTAGGAGTGGAGTGTTTGTGCACGTGATGTTTACACTCCTTAAATGAGCACTAACACCGCAGATAGCACTTGTCCTTGTTATTTATTTTGTATGTTTATTTGTCTATGGTTATTTACACTTCTAGGTATCAGTTTAATTCCTGTTTACATTTGAGTCTATGTTTATTTGCAATACTAGGTAATGGCATTGATTCCTGTAGTTTAGCTGTAGTATGGGTCAAGGGTATCTTGAATTCTGACCTATCTATGCATTCTGTGAACAGATGCAAAGCACTTCGTAAGCCACTCTGGATAAGGTTGTCTGCTAAATGGCCAGAATGTAAATATAATGTGTCATTTCAGAGAGAGCCGGTTCTTTGAGCCTAAGTGTACATTTGGAGCAGACTCACAGAGACCAGACAAAATGGATCCAATGATACTCTTGCTGAAAAATCCTACGCTGAAAAAAGACCTACTTGGAGGAGGTGAACAGGCATCAGGACAATAAAATAAAAAACAATAAAAAATAATATTTCATGAAAGTGCAGATACATTAAAAACAATCATAAATCCAGCAGTGTGATTATAGTTTGTATGTAAAAGAATGCCCTCTTACACAAACCTGACAAGCAACAGGATGGCTAAGGGGTGAGTTACAGCACAACATGGTTAACATGGTAATACGTTGGTGTCTGCAGTACACCTTTGTTATATCCGATATTTACAGAAAATCATATCTGACCTTTCTGAACCACCATGGAAAAGTATTCATACAGTGTGAATTGTTTATTTTGCTGAATAAGCAAATCTGCAATTTTTATTAAATTGATTTAAAAACATTTGATGTTCGCATTTGTGTATGTGTGTGTAACAGTTTAAAATAATATGCAAAATATTGTGAATAGAATTACAGTCAGCACCAGACCAGAGGAAACTTTCTGTTTCATAAAGACCCCTTTATGCAAACCTTGCATTTAACATGAACCGTTATACAGAGAACCATGACTCAGAGAGCCTCTCTATACTGATACTCAATGTGCATCTTCCTTTAACTTCTGATTTTTAGAAAAAAATCTTCAAGTTTATAATGTGTGCACTATGTGTGCTATGTCGATGTTTTCCTAAAGGTGTTTGACAATGAGAGTTTTCATGGCAGTTGAAACTCCCATTCCTCATTACACCTGTCCTGTCATGGGATTCAGCTCGGGCGAGTGTCTCTCTGAAGAGATTCACAGCAAGTAAGGGGAGACCTGTAGAACATTTCCAGAGGGCTGATATGGTAGCACAGGCAGAACCCAATCAACACATGAGTAGCAAAGGACACTGTCAATAGGTCATCGTTGATTTACAACGGACTGTTGTTCTGTTGTACCATAGCTATTGTATTTTCCAGATATTTTTGGTTAGGCAAACTGATGAGCGTCATAGGTCCATAATTCGAGTCACAGAAGAACAGTGTCGTGCAAGACACTAGTGAAGGTGCAGCAGCGGTTTGTAACGTAGTGTGTCACAGTGTGCGCATGGCATACCCTGACTGACAACGATCAGCTTGAAGAGTAGTGACCAGAGAACAGCTGAAGACCAGTAACAGAAAACCCTTGGCGCTGGGAAGATGGACACAGTGTCCAAACCTGAGCTCCGCTTGGAGTCAAGCCACATTTGACCAGGCTAATCTAGCGCCTCAGCTCTGTCTTCTCCGAGTCTCGGGTTCGTGCGGAAACAAAAGTTCCAGGCGTCTTGCCCAGAGACGAAGGGCTGGATTGCTCCTCCCTTATGCGCACCGGACAAGGTGGAAATGTTCTGAGCAGTGGAATTTGGTGAATGTGGTTTAGAGATTAAATGTGGACCTTTGGTTTGTCACAGTGGCTCCAGCACAGTGAGTTTAATTTGTGGCCACAGAGAATAATCTTATGGGGATTTTGTTTTGTTTTGTTTTTTTGTTTTGTTTTGCTTTTTAAAAATATTGTCTTTGGCATTCAGAAAAAAATTTCTTTCTATTAAGGAAACAAAAATATAACATGTTATTGCAGGTCTCTGTAGAATATGAAATATTTGTTTATAATCTTTGTCTTCGTCCACTGGTTAGTGAGACAGAGCTGAAATGTTCAAAGGTCAGAGACCGTGACCTCTCTGGTTATTCCATTGGTTCATGTGTGAATGCTCACGATAACAGGGCTGAGTTGGTAAGATTATCTAGCCAATTTTCATTCAAGTTCATTCTGTGCAGTGGCAGTGCTCCTCCAGGACAGATATTCATTTTGGTTCCTGTTCTCTGTGTGCCTACACATTGGTGCGTACAGGAAGCCACATGTAAATGCTATCTGATGAAACACTGACTACTAGTTACATCTCGTGTCTGTGAGATGACTCAATACCGCACAACATCATATCAGATCATGCCGCGGTGTGGCACTTGGCTTAAGTTTCATATCACAAAAACCATAATCACCACAGGATCCAAAACAGACACACCTTTAATATGTTGAATTCAATGAGGTAGATTAAAGAGATTCAATCCTTCATCAGGCTCTGTCTTCTCTGGCTTTGTTTTGACACCCAGTACAAATACATGCTCAACATGACTTTGATCTAGTAGTAGTGAAAAGTTAGTCAAAGTAAAACATGTGAGAGCAGAGCAGCTTCAGGTTACTAGTGTCTGATTGACATGAACTATTTAGCAGGTAATCAAAGCAACCTGCCATCTGTGACTACGTTTTTGTCATCAAAGCAAGATGACACTTTAAACCAATTCCAAAATGGCTACCCATAGGGCTTGGGAGCAGCACAGAGGATACCACTGGTAAAGTGCATCACACGTAGTGCAACTTTTTAAAAAGTTTAACTTAGCTTAAATTGTTAAAAAATAAACTAAATGTATTTTTGTCTATGTTTAAATGTTTTGTAGGTGTTTTAGTGTAACTTAAAATAAATGGGAATTGTTTACATATTTATTTAAAAAAAATAAAACCATCTGAAATTGACTAAGCGATTTCTGAGACAGCACAGCACCTGTGGCACCACACCTGGAGCTCCTCCCTCTGTCTCCTGCAGGTCCTACCAAGGTTCTCACTGTCTTCACTCCACAAGAGACCCTCCTCACTGCAAAAAAAACGTTCACAAATCAAAAAGCCCAGATCATGTGACACCTTGGGCTTAATTCCCATATTACCTTTTCTATTTTTGTCCTCAGCTGATGCAAAACCGACATCTGATACCTGTTATCTGATACACACTGTGTACAGTACAGCATGTGTCATCTGCTAAAGACTTCTGACAATCGGTACTTTCATATATTGTTTGTGTTCCAGAGTAAAACCATGCATGTTCCAGGGCTCTGTCCAGGATGTTCAGGGCAACAGGTTCAAAAACCACACCAGCAGAGCTTGTACTTCTCATACTGCTGTCATTCAGCACAGGTTACAAGGAACAGTGGCTGCAGGTTGTAGCTTAGAATGATGCATGAATGGATTACAACTAACAATCCAATCAAATTTGCCCCTCTGAAAGCCAAAGGCAAAGTACTGGTCACAAAACTGGAGTTTACGGCACCAATAGTGTTCTTCATCTAAGGCTAGCAGGTAAAAACAACCTTAATTCAGATGAAATCCCTTAAGAATAAGAAAAAATAATAAGAATTGAGTTATTTTGACACTTGCTCCTTTACCTGAACACGTCTATATTACTGTGAAACACAAATATGGACCCATAACCCACATGGATGTACCATATGGACCATTATGTGGTCAGCCATGCTGTGTCATTATAAAGACCTGGGATATCATTAGGAGTGGTTGCCTGAAGAGCAGGATGAGGTCAAACACCTTTAATGTTCTTCCCAGTCACCTGAGCTAAACGACATAACAGGACTAAAGGAAGAGGTACAAAGCAGATTTTCGCCTCCAGCATCACCTTTTCTCCATGACGAATGGACTAGTGCCCCTCTACCTGGTATGCCCCATCAATACCTCAGAATACAACTGCATTAAAAGGAAGGATTAGGTAGATGAGGGGCAGACATACTCCTTAGACACTGGATACTCTCAGTACAGTTACCTTGGTCGTGATTACTGCAAAACTGTGTTCGAAAAACGGCGTTGTGTGCTGAATTAATCCTCAGGGTGATGGTACATGACATGCTTGGTTGTGACCGGGTCTAAGAGATGCGTATTTGATTACAGATTATTAATTCACTGGATGTGTGTACTCTAACGATTGAGGCAAAGTTGTAAACCAGTGTGGTAAGTAGAAAGACTAGGAGAAAAGAAGAACCTTGAAGAAACTAAAACTGCTCAAAAGTGGTTTCATTTCATTTTTACTGTTAAACAAAACACGATATGCTAGACGACATCATGTTTAGCGCCTTTAAATACTGTAAAAGGAGCACTGCAAACGTTCATGAGGTTTGTAAATACGGTCGTTATTCATAAGTTTAATAAAATCTCACGTCTCAGTTCACGAAAGATCCTCAAGTCATTGGTCTTCAGACCCCTTAGACTTAACAAAATTCAACTGCTCTTCGATCCGAACACTTTTTACGCGTGCCAATTGGCTGTTATAAATTCATTCATGTATAAACAGATGTAAATATACGAATTGTGGACACATCTTACAGCTACAAGAAATAATATCATTCTGTTAATGATAAAAAATCACAAGGATGTTGTGAGCGGGAATTTTTTGGTGGTTAATTAATTCCCCCCACCCAAACCGACGCATTCGCAGCCCATCATTACGCACACCCGGGACACACAGTGTACCGTCGTAGAATAATCGCGCGCTTTCTTTTATCAGAGAGAACGAGGGAGAGCGCACGCGCAATACTGAATGACAAAGACTAGAATGCAATGCATAGTAACACAGACCAAACGCTCCTTATTCTCACTCCCCGAATATATTAAGGCAGATGCCTACATGGTCGGTTGCCTACACGACCATCACTGATTGTTGGGTCTGCTGATCCAACTATTCATGAAAAGCACAAATTATGCAAACAATTTACGATCTGTCTTCATACAGGCTTAATTTTATCCACAAAACTAATCGCTGATAGCACATGGCCTCGAGAAAACGCCGCCCACAAGAACAGTTTTAGCGTGTAGCCTACATCATGTAGTAGACTGAACCATTTGTATTGAGAGGGGGGGCGGGAATTTTCAAATGTTGTTTTTGACATTTAAACTCTTGGAGACAAGCTAAATAAAATTTCAATAAGACAGAGTTTTCATTATTTTAATGATATGTCATACCAACGCAAAGACAGATCACTATTTTCGCCTTAGCTTTTTGAAGCATCGACCGGCCCCTTCAATGTCGCTCTTCGGTAAATGTCAGTGAAGGCGAAACACTTGCGTCTTGTGAATACCACCGGCACAATCCTCAGAAATAGAAGTGATGCGCATATGAGCTCGTGCTACCACGAATTGCATTTTCAACAAACATCAGGAAAATTGAGCAGTATAAACCGTAACAATTTTCTTGATTCAAAAAAGGTAAGAAAATTTTCTTTGTCATATGATTTTTCTATTCATTAAGGAACGGATGCGAATGTAGATTCAGTGCAGTGTATGATGAAATACCCCACATGGATGGCACGGGGTATTTGGGCAGAGGCTACATGTTACGCTCATTCTTAAACAAATCTGGGCTATAGAATAGCTGTCTTAAAACAATCAGGCGGAGGCTGAACGATAAAAAACGACTATTTCATATCATGTAGATATCGCCAACCAACTAATCATTTAAACTATACACAATATAGGCAAGTAATTAAATCACGAGAGCTATAGGCCACATTTTCTCCGTCGAAATAATTTGGGCTCGCCTTTATTAGCCTCGGACCCGTTAAATATACGTAGAATTCAAGTGACCTAATACACTGTATTTATAGTCTAATATACATTCCTAAATGAGACCCTGACACGCATTTTTGAGGGCAAACTTCCATGAAGATTTTAATTAAATCTGTAATCTGCGATTTAATGAAAATGTTTTTAAAGGATTCTAATACAAATCTATGACAGATCTCTTAATCGCATAAGCAGTGATGGAGAATAGGGATAGGCTCGCGCTGTGCCGCATCATGCTGTATTTTTAAGATGTAAAATGTTACCGCGTAAGGGCTAATTTTTTAAGATAACGGGTGTGTGTGTGTGTGTATATATATATACACATACATATTCTGTACACATAGGTTATATATATATATATATATATATATATTTATATATATATATATATATATATATATATATATATAACCTATGTGTACAAATATATATATATATATATATATATATATATATATATATATATATATATATATATATACACACACACACACACATATATGTGATATGTGTGTGTGTTTTAAAATATATTGTAAATCATACAAAGAGCCAACTAAGGTACAATGGTGAGGAGTGTTTGGGTTCTTATGCAAATTAGCTCGTGTATTGCGTAAGAACTCAATTATTAAGGCGCAGGTGAAAACGATCAGATTACTATCCAATCCATTATTTGGTATACTTTTGCGCGAAAATCTCTAATACGGGTTGACTTCAGTTAAGTGAAAACAAAAAATTCGGCTATATGTTTGACCGTGTACGTAATGTAAATATATATAAACATGTCGAGCGTAGACATAAGTGTATGTAATAACATGCTTGTTTGAAAATATGTATAAAATCCGATCGCAAATCAGGAACAGTACGATGCTGGATTAAAGACTGCGTAGTCTCATAAATTGGCCACGTGGTCTAACTGACCGTTTTGTTTTTGAATCCCAATAGCCTACTTTGTGACAATGAGGAGATAATTCTTTTTACGCACCTCTGCTACCGGACAAATTCTTCTTTCTATTATTTTCATTGTAACCTACTCCCACGAAGAACTAACTTGACTGAGCGTCTTCCCTGCCCCATCGCCAAAAGACATTTCGCCCCCTGCATTGGTTTACTTTTCAAATGCCCAAAAACAGCAAATCCGTCAAGAGAGAGCTTGACGATGACGATATCACGGAGTCTGTCAAAGAACTGCTTCCCAACGAAGGCGCCTGTGACGACTCCTTCAAGAAGAGCTCTCTGATCGCGAGCGCTGTCTCCGTGGACAAGCAGCGGGATGTGGAGGAGAGTTTAGATGATGCTGAAGAAGAACGGCCCGCGTGGGGCAGCAAACTCCAGTACATCCTCGCGCAGGTGGGCTTCTCGGTAGGCCTGGGTAACGTCTGGAGATTTCCCTATCTGTGTCAGAAAAACGGCGGGGGTAAGTCTTCACTTATAAACACAATTTTCCCCTAAATTCACATCCGCTTGTGTGTGTGTATATATATATATATATATATATATATATATATATATATATATATATATATATATATATATATATATATATATATATATGCTGTTTGGATGATTTATTATATTTATTGTAATGTTAATCGCTGTAATTCACTAAATATACATTTTAATGAAAATATTTGTGAATTGCCTAAGATACCAGTGGGGTACAGATGTGAAAGTGAGATACTATTGTGTTGTTCATCTATAAACACTTGTGTTGTCCATCTATAAACACTATTGTGTTGTCAATCTATAAAATGTATGAAAGCTTAAGGAAACAATTTTCACAACTGAATTGTCTTTGCATCCTAATAGCAAAAATTGGTAATAGTTGCTCTAAGAAATATATTGTCCTTGTGACCGTCCTGGTCACAGTTTGGATTTGTAAAGCTGTCAGGAAAGGTTTCTACAAGGAGGCCGTTCTTTCTTACTGCTAATTATTTTACATGTGCGCTCAGCACATTCAAAGCTGGGGTAAACGGTAAGTGTTCTGTCTTTGGAGGGAGGGGATTTAGAGAAAGATAGAGTACAGTAACCGCAAGATGTTAATGTGCATTGAAGCAGATTCACTTTGTGAAGTGAGGATGATGTGACACCTATTGTACAATCATGCGCAGTATTTTTAACAGGTGATTCATTCAAAAAGTGATTCATTTATGCCTTTTGCCAACAACTCAATAACTGGTGCCAAACTATTGTAGATGATTCGTCCTGCTTCCTGACCGTGTATGAATCAGTGATGAAGAAATGAGTTCAGACTAAAAAAAAACAAAACAAAACAAAATCATACATGTCACACACACAAAACATATGCAGTCTTGGGAAACAGGCACACAGACTGGATCGTTATTAAGATAACTGCACCGAGTGTGTCATCTGTAATAAACTCACAAGCATACCCAATGCAAAATATGGCCTTCTTTCTTATGCTAATGTAACATTAGTAGATACTCCCTCTGAAATGGACAGCATGTGTCAAGCACATGTACTAGAGAGTAGAGGTGTGGGTGTAAGGTCACAGCTGTCTGATCTTGTCCCCCATGTCTCTTTGTCTGTCATGAGGGGACAAATATCACAGCAGGGTACAGGCTGTGAGAGATCATGCAGGTGGAGCAGTCGGTCAGAATTAAAGTGTGATGCAAGAGGAGTCCCATCAATAAAGCGCCACAACAGACTCGCTGCAGTGCACACTACCACTACATAACCAGACACTCGTATCTGCTCCTGCAGTGCACACTACCACTACATAACCAGACACTCGTATCTGCTCCTGCAGTGCACACTACCACTACATAACCAGACACTCGTATCTGCTCCTGCAGTGCACACTACCACTACATACACCATCTGCTCCTGCAGTGCACACTACCACTACATAACCAGACATCTGCTCCTGCAGTGCACACTACCACTACATAACCAGACACTCGTATCTGCTCCTGCAGTGCACACCACTACCCAGACTACATAACCAGACACTAACCATATCTGCTCCTGCAGTGCACACTACCACTACATAACCAGACACTCGTATCTGCTCCTGCAGTGCACACTACCACTACATAACCAGACACTCGTATCTGCTCCTGCAGTGCACACTACCACTACATAACCAGACACTCGTATCTGCTCCTGCAGTGCACACTACCACTACATAACCAGACACTCGTATCTGCTCCTCCTGTCTGCAGAAAGCAGTGCACAGTTTCATCATTTACTGTTTGCCTGTTAGCAGTCTGCCTATCCTGTGTGAGTGTGATACTGTACGGCTGTATATGTCTAGCACACGTCTGTCATGTCTGCAGATAATCAAAGGATTTATTTTCACACTGGGATTATAGAGAAGCCCTTTAATGTTTAGAGAAAGCTGATTAAACTGCATTATCATGGTCTCTGCACTAGAGATTTGTGGTAGGGTTCATAGAGAGGTGGAACATACAGTGAAAACAGGTTATCAGAAAAGTGTGATTTGTATTGCGGTGTTTAGGTTTCCATGTGGTTGAAACACATTAGAGTAGAAAAGTAGTGGCAAACTTCAAAAAGGCCATGAAACAAGAAACATGATGGCACTGACCAATGAATATCCAGCAGCACCACATCGCTTGTGTTTACTTTGGCTAGATTTCCTCAAAATGTTGCATAAACTTGTTTTCATGAGAATGTATTTGTCATGACTACATCTGTCATATACAGTGCATTTGTCTACTAATCAAAACAGGCATCTGAGTGTGTGTGTGTGTGGTCATACAGCCGTAAAACCATCTGGCTTGGTCCAACCATGGCGGTAACAACTTGTTATGTTTTCCAGGTCATTGTGTGGATGTGTGGATGCCCTGCTGTGCTAGCTTGTAATTAGATTAAAGAGGTAAAGCTGTGTGTGTGCGTGTGCATGTGTATGTGCGTGCATGCATGTGCGTGTGTGTGTCCGCGTGTGTGTGCGTGCATGCATATGCGTGTGTGTGTGTGTGTGTGTGCACGCGTGTGTATGCGTGTGCATGTGTGTGGGTGTGGAATTGGGCCTCTGCATAACTGCTTGATGTCTCTCCTCAAGCACCCACTGCTTGATATCCAGATGACACCACACAACACCAGGCAGCTGTGGCCTCTCACACACACACACACATTTCTGCTTTCCATTTCTGGAGCACAACCCGCTGCTTAAGCACCTTCTCCTCTTGAGTACAAAAACCACGAAGGGCTAGAAAACATTCTAGAAGTGCATGATAATTCCTTTAGAAGAATACGGTCGAATATTTGGTGGCTCTAATGACACTTTATCCTACATTGTCATCACTGTAATTACAGTGAGATTGATGCTTCGGAATGAGCCTCACTCAAAATTTAGCCACTTAATAAAAATCTCAAAAAATATACAAACATCTTTTCCTAAATACAGTGAACACATCATCCGTAATGTATTTCATCAGGCATACATCTATACATATTCTTAACTCTGGGAGCTGTTGTGAGACATGGGCTACATCTGCACAGTATGAATGAATGCATATTAATGAGTTTGCCACTTAACCTGTTACTTGGTTTCACACTCTGTGGTGTGGCTAGACGAAGGTTTCAGTCACTCTGTTGTGTGACTAGACGAAGGCTTCAGTGACTCTGATGGTTGAGACTGAGAGAACAAGTGGAGGAAGCTGTGTGAGGGGTGAACAGGAAGGAAGCCTCTGTCAGGTGGAAACCAGCACACACTGGTCCTAGTAGAAAAGAGGAGTAAAATGTTCAAGGTAGGTGAGAGAGAGGGAGAGGGGGAGAAAGCGAGAAAGAGGGAGGGAGTCTCTTTGCCTCATAACACCTCAGCATGTTACCACATCCTGAGACCTAACCCAAACCCTAGCCATAACCCTAACCCTTAGAACTAACCCGACAAAAAGACTTCAGGCTTGACTTGAAACTCGTCCCTAACAATAAGAGTCAGTCCATTATCCAGGTGCTGTGTGCGAGTTATAGAAAAAATACTCTTTGTGTGTTTATGTTGCCATTATTCCTTTCCTTTGTTTGATTTGCAGCCCCGTTTCTCATGACGTATCACAACATCGCTTATCGCGAGCGGGAAATTGGAGAGAAGCGTCAAATCAAACGAGGTTGCTATGGCTACGGCTGCAGTACCATACATGGAGCCTTTGGCTATATGGAGTGTAAAATCCTTGGACAAAACCGAAGGACGCAACGTGTAAATAAATTAGAAAACAAATTAAACACTAGAACGACCACATCAAACTTCATAAGGCACCTGAAATCACGCCCGGATAGATTTCTTTAGTTTACGTTAAACACTTAGCCGTCATTACAGCTAGCGTAGCCACTTGTAAGCAAACATCAAAACAACCATCGACATTTTAAGCATTGAGTGATATTTAATTAGTTTTCAGATTTTTTTTTTTTTGCTAAAATAAAGTTTAAATGTCATTATAAGACGGGATAGGAGCTAGCAATGTAATATAAATGGTTATTTTCCATCTCCTGTCCCTAATCTTATCCTGGTATTGACTCGTGTCTTGACGTTGGACTCTAGCCTAAACACTCGTGACATCACTTGGACTTGTATTTTGCTGCTTTTGAACATCTCTGTTGAGAAATAATAGATCATTCACCTGGTGTTTAATCTGCAGTCATTTCCTGTTGGGAATACGTTAAGTAATACACTACGCTGTCATTTAATGTGTGTCTCATTGTATAAGCGTTCAAACGTGTCCCTCCGGCCTCTGTAGGAGCGTACCTGGTGCCATACTTCATCCTGCTGTTGACCATTGGCGTTCCACTCTTCTTCCTGGAGCTGTCTGTCGGCCAGCGGATCCGACGCGGAAGCATCGGCGTGTGGAACTACATCAGCCCTCATCTGGGGGGTCTCGGCTTCGCTAGCTGCATGGTGAGTTTGGCAGCAGAGCTCTGCTGTCGTGGCGGAGTGGGGGAATGGAGGCTAATCAGACCGCTCGTTAGCTGCTTCAGACGGCTGTTGCTCCTAGGCCGGGTACGACGTGCTTTGTCCTTTGACCCCACAGGTGTGCTTGTTCGTGGGGCTCTACTACAACGTCATCATAGGCTGGAGCCTCTTCTACTTCTCCCAGTCCTTTCAGCAGCCACTGCCCTGGCATGAGTGCCCACTGGTCAAAAACAAGACCAGCACATGTAAGGCAAACCTGCAAAGGCTGCATTTGCTTTCAAGAGCGACTGTAATGAAACATGTAAACACCTGCACCGAGCAACATTCGTGCTGATTGTACGGTAATAAAGTCTGAATAAAACTCCAGGCTGCATGCTGCTGGTGTTCAGTGTCTGGTTGTTATTCAGATGTGGTGCCAGAGTGTGAGAAGAGCTCCGCCACCACCTACTTCTGGTACCGCCGGACCCTGGACATCTCCGACTCCATCTCAGAGAGCGGAGGGCTGAACTGGAGGATGACCCTCTGCCTGGTGGCCGCCTGGTCCATTGTGTGCCTGGCCATGATCAAAGGCATTCAGTCCTCAGGGAAGGTAAGAGACCAGTTAGGACAACCATGGTGTGAAGGCGCAGAGTGTTGAGACTGTTGCTTTAGCATATGTATGGTGTCTGCATCAGCAGTGAAAGGACAAATCAGCCCTCTCAATCTCTATACCTATATACCTGTGATCTGACAGTATGTCAGTGAAGTGGCTGTTTTCCCATGGAAACAACGACATTTCCATAATATGTAAGATAACTAATGTGTCTTTTAATGTGTTTTAAGTGTTTATGGGTTTCTCTTAAAAGTTAGTAGTAAATTCTGGTCTTCCTAAAGCAAGGGCCTTATCTGGAATGATTGATTGATGGGTCAGTGTGAAGACGAAGTGGTAAACATCATAGGCCTGTGAGACACCAGTCAGTACACATGGTGAAGGCAGGTGGCACAGGGAAACCGCAGTACCAGGATTGCGATCTTTTCCATCGTCTCCACAAGGGCCTCTGGAGAGTTGCAGCTGCTGCTGTGATGAACACAGGACAGGCGTGGTTTAGCTCAGTCACGGTGCAGAAGGGTAACACAGGGCCCTAACGCAGGGTAATAGAACACAGACCTATTAATCAAACCAGTTCCAGTGGAACGTGCTTCTGGTCAACTTCTCATATTGCCATAGCAACATCATCTTGTATTCCCATAGCAACATCATCTTCTCATATTCCCACAGCAATATCATCAGACAGATGTTTTGCCAGAGTCATAATAAAGACTCATTTGATGCCACATGTAACTTTTTGATCGTAAATGTTTTTCCATTCTCAGATTGAGTACATAATTCGCTTTGATAGTGTTTGAAACTGTAATATAGTGCAGTATTGAAACATGTAGATATCTCACAGCCACTATACTGTGGGGCATGTTGTAACACAGTGTTGCAGCTAAGACACACGATCTCCATACCAATTTTAGGAAATAAAAAAAAAATTCACAGTTCATTAAAACATACTATAGATGGCATGAAAATAAACTATCATGCTGATAATTGCAAATGGATTTTTGGTCAAAAATGAATTTAGCATGTTTGACAGCCTGTTTTTGCTAATATCTGGGTGCAGATATTCAGATGCATGTAGGCTGGAAACCTGATTTGGCTCAAGAAACAGAACTGAACTTGAACATACTGTATTTGTATGAGTATACCACACCTTAGTGACCATTGCAGTGAGCATACCCATGGGGTGAGATGTTACCCCTCTGCTTTTGGCTAAACTGTTCAGAAACGGGCTGTGCTGAAAATAAAGTTTGCATTTATATCAGGTATGCAGGATGCTTGTGTACAAAAATTATTAGTCTTGCTCAAATTTGAAATTATTTGTTTTTCCTGCACCCTTTACAGCATTCTGAGAGCTCAGCACTAAGGCTCTGTGATGTCACTGTACTCCTGACATTGGCCCTGAGGCTCTGTGATGTCACTGTACTCCTGACATTGGCCCTGAGGCTCTGTGATGTCACTGTACTCCTGACATTGGCCCTGAGGCTCTGTGATGTCACTGTTCTCCTGACTGCATCACTGAGGCTCTGTGATGTCACTGTTCTCCTTACTTCAGCCCTGAGGTTCTGTGATGTCACTGTTCTCCTAACTTCAGCCCTTAGGCTCTGTAATGTCACTGTTCTTCTGACCTCAGCACTGAGGCTCTGTGATGTCACTGTTCTTCTCACATGAGCCCTGGGGCTCTGTGATGTCACTG
Source organism: Brachyhypopomus occidentalis (assembly GCA_020368025.1). Taxonomy (NCBI): domain Eukaryota; kingdom Metazoa; phylum Chordata; class Actinopteri; order Gymnotiformes; family Hypopomidae; genus Brachyhypopomus; species Brachyhypopomus occidentalis. The sequence continues at coordinate 6,064,298 of JAGXOD010001351.1, read as the reverse complement.
CTCTCCTCACATGACTCCTGGTGCTCTGTGATGTCACTATTCTCCTCACATCAGCCCTGGGGCTCTGTGATGTCACTGTTCTCCTTACTTCAGCCCTGTCTTATGCATGTGTGGTATGAAGGCATATGAAGAGCATGATGTCTTATGAAGAGCATGTCTTGAGATGTCTTATGAATTTTTCTCTGAAAAGAGATATTCTCTTTCATCTTTTTACAAACACTCTGTATGGTTAGTGGGGACGGTTGGGATTTGGTGCACGGCACTCCCTGTGTTGATGTCTTACCTGGGACTGTGTATCACCACACCTTCTCTGCACACACTGCCATGATTGCTGGTCCAGACTACTGGGATGTCTGACTGTAATGGCATACCTCACTGGCAACTCTGTGGGCAGCAGGGTGGTGGTGGGTGTGTCCAGCGTAGGGGCAGTGCCTGTGGGCAGCAGGGTGGTGGTGGGTGTGTCCAGCGTAGCGGCGGTGCCACTGCAGCAGGGTGGTGGCTATTTACAGTGCGAGGGTGGTGCATGTGGCGGGCTTGTCTCCATCTAGAACGTGTCCAGGGAGACACGGGCGTAGCCTTGGACACACAGTGAAAGAGTGCTGGGGGGTCTTTGAAGCTTGACAACAAAAGAATATTAATGTCCCATTCACAGCATCCACACAAGCCTCCCTGAAGGAGCAGCAAGGCAGCAGAGGCCCGTTTTTCTCTCTCTGGCTTTCTGTACAAGAGCACGCATGCACGTTAGGAGACAGGACAAAAAATCTTGCTGGTTGCCATGGTTTTTCGCGCACATTTCTCACTGGCAGAGTGCAGAATCCACTGTTGAGGCAAGCTGCCACTTCATAAGAGGAGTTCTGATGTAGTTGTTCTGATGTAGTTGTTCTGATCTAGTGTGTTCTGATTTAGTGTGTTCTGATTTAGTGTGGTGAAAGGGGAGAGCCACAGAGTAATGTAGTATATATAATGTGTATCTTAACAGTTCTTTAAATTGATGCTGAATTCTAAAGGCAGTGAGAGTATAATTTCAAAATAATGTAAACAGAACTGGGGAAAATATTATGAGATACACAAATGAAAGTTACACTGGAACCAGCACTGGTGCAGCTAACCCACGAAGAATGGTTTTAAAACGCTTTCTCCTTGTCATTCAGAGTCTAACTGATTTACACCTCCCAACACACCGCTCTGAGGTGAAACAGCTGTCCTAATTTTAAGTGTCCTTCAAGAGAGTGTGATTTAGGGCAAGCGTGTGCACAGCATCTCACTCAAGTTCTGAGTGCAATGAGCAACCATCAGACAGTAAGTTGATGTGGTGCTCTTGCCTCCCCCTACAGGCCATCGACGACATTGCAGTTATTAGAAGCCTTCTTGTGAAGCACAATAACTGAAGATTTATTTAGTCCAAATTGGATTATATGAAAACAGTTGGGTACAGAGTTGTTTTTTGGTTTATTTATGGGTCTTGGATTTTGCTTTGCTTTATTCGTCCTCTTCAGAAGCATCCGGTGTGCTGGTGGGCGCTGGATAATGTTAGGATGTACTTAATAGTTAATAACTTTAATAGTGCTGTGAGGAACTGAAAGCTGTGTTCTGATTGGTTGCAGGTGATGTACTTCAGTTCCCTTTTTCCTTATGTGGTGCTGATCTGTTTCCTGGTGAGGGGGCTCCTTCTTCAGGGCTCTGTGGATGGCATCATACACATGATCACTCCAAAGGTGAGAGACTGATGCACCTGACTGAGGGGCACTGACACACCTGACTGAGGGGCACTGACACACCTGACTGAGGAGAACTAATGCACCTGACTGAGGGACACTGACACACCTGGCTGAGGGGCACTAACACACCTGACTGAGGGGCACTGACACACCTGACTGAGGAGAACTAATGCACCTGACTGAGGGGCACTGACACACCTGGCTGAGGGGCACTAACACACCTGACTGAGGGGCACTGACACACCTGACTGAGGGACACTGACACACCTGACTGAGGGACACTGACACACTTGACTGAGGGGCACTAACACACCTGACTGAGGGGCACTGACACACCTGACTGAGTGACTGTGGGTTTAGGTTTTATGCAAAAATCTAACTAAGCCAAGGACATTTATTCTCAACAACAATTAAGTGCAGTTCGTTAAGCGGGTTAAACATCAAACGCAAGCAATACATCTATGTGATTTAGTGTGATTACAGCTAATTGTTCATTATCAGTTCTTTCATGCACATCTCTACTTGTGCTAACAAAATTTGTGGAAAACGGCGACAGTTGCTATAGAAACAAGATGTCCCATCCAGACCCCCAGCATGCATCTGTGCCTGTGACACGGCAGGTTCCAGAAACAAATTAATTCCTCCTTCAGCAGACAGCCTGTATCCCAGCAGCATGTGAACCCCTACAGATATTTAGCATAACACACACACACAGCACACATACATGTACACACACGCCACACATACACACACACCACACATACATGTACACACACACCACCTATACATATACACACACACCACACATACATATACACACACACCACACATACATGTAAACACACACATACACACACCACACATACATGCATACACACAACTCACATATATATACACACATCACACATACACATGTCAACACTCACACATGAGTGAGTATGGAGGTTTATCACTGCATATTGAGTCCAGAGCACTTTTGGTAAAATAGCTATACAGGGAAGTCTTGAATTTGCTCCTTTTTCAAACTGTTTTCTGTAAGAGGCTGAAGAGTCACGTCAGGCTGTGTCTCCTGGTATCTGTCCTGAACTCTCAGCCGTGTAATAGGCCGCTGCACACAGAAGCTCTCCTGGCTTGGCTGTATTCATTCTAGCTCTTCATCTATACCTGATCAAAGCAAACAACGAAAGCCAGCAGCATGTCATTAGCGTGTCATTAGCATGTCATTAGAAAGAACGTGTTCAGGAGAGTGTTTGCAAAGTTTGTAAAGTAAAGTCAGTCGTGATATTAGATTCTGGGTCAGACGGTCATGGCTGAGTTGGCGTGCATGTGTGTGTGTGTGTGCATGTGTGTGCGTGCGTGTGTGTGAACATGTGTGTGCGCGCGTGTGTGTGTGCATGTGTGTGTGTTTGTGGCGTGTGTGTGTGTGTACCAACAGGTGGAGATCATGTTGGAGCCGAAGGTGTGGAGAGAAGCCGCCACGCAGGTCTTCTTCGCCCTGGGTCTGGGGTTTGGCGGTGTCATCGCTTTCTCCAGCTACAACAAGCGCGACAACAACTGCCACTTCGACGCCGTGCTGGTCTCCTTCATCAACTTCTTCACCTCCGTGCTGGCCACGCTGGTGGTGTTCGCCGTGCTGGGCTTCAAGGCCAACTTCATGAACAACAAGTGTGTCCAGCTGTGAGTGGTCTTGCGATCTGAAGTCATCGTGGTGCCAGGCATAAAGCCACGGCGCTACATAAAGCTGACGCTGAGCGCTGTTAAACTCCACCACATGTCTGTTAATTGCACTGTCACAGTCTTCAAGTTGCTGAAAAACACATTTATGTCACAATCAGTTTTGTGTTTTTCTTGTTTTTCAACATCAGATATAGTGGCAGTCTGCACAAACCTCCTCAGTGAATATGAGGTAATTGCATGACAACGCCTATGAGAGCAGCCTATAACATCAGCTGTCTTGTGTTGCTACAGGAACACAAAGAAGATTGTTGGTTACCTGGGCAACGAGATAAGTCATGACTTAATCCCTCACCACATCAACTTAAGTCAAGTGAGCCCCGAGGACTACAACAAGATGACTGACATCATCCAGGCTGTGATGGAGGGTGATTACCCCCGCCTGGGCTTGGACAAATGTGACATAAAGGATGAGATGAACAAGGTATGGAGGAGTCCAGCCGATGATCCAGGAGACCTGGTACCACCAGGGGCTCCTCACCATAACATCTTGTAGGCTGGGCCACGAAAGCCTTACTCTTGTCAAACACACTGAATGTGTGTTCTATTCAATTTTTGTCCTTAAAATCTCATTTGCATAATTCTGTCTGGAGGGAACAGACTTTAATTTGCCATTAGTTTTATAATAAATGATGAGTTTTATACACAACAATTTTGTAAACAGAATGGAAAACATTTGCATGCGTTTTTATTCAAATCCCAGCCATATAATTGATTGTACTAATTAATTAATTATGTATAATTTGTCAGTTATAACTTGCAGACACTAAAGTCACTGCTGTTGTACTCTGACGTCAGTCCAGCACACTGTGTGTTCTCACTGGTTATCAGACTTGAACTGGTGTCCTCCCACCTCCCACCACTTTTCATATGCCTTCATACCACACATGCACTTATAAACAGTGTTTGAGCAAGCACTTATGAAAAGGGCACAGACTGACATAGATGCATTTAAATACAGCATATATACAACTTGTCCAGACACGTCATTCATGAAGGAGGCCAGTGGGAATGACACAGTTGTGCAGGGAGCACAGCCAGTTCCAACACGCAGGTTCTGAGTATACAGTATTGACCAAGAAGGGTCAGTTCTTTACTGTGTGTGTGTTCATCAGTGTGGTTTTAGTGGTATGGATAGAATATATATATATATATATATATATATATATATATATATTAAAAAAGACCTAATTCTAGTCTTAATGTGATTGTACTCTCCTCCCTCTTACCCCCCTCCCCGCTCTCTCTCTGTCTGCCCCCCGTCCCGCAGGCGGTCCAGGGTACAGGTTTAGCCTTTATCGCCTTCACTGAGGCCATGACTCACTTTCCAGGCTCCCCCTTCTGGTCTGTCATGTTCTTCCTCATGCTGGTGAACCTGGGTCTGGGCAGCATGTTTGGCACCATCGAGGGCATCATCACTCCCCTGGTGGACACGTTCAAACTACGCAAGGAGATCCTCACACGTGAGACCAGAGGCCCCACACACACACACACACTCCAGGCTCAGTGGGCCCCTTCACATGTGGTTTTGGGGTCGTTCATGATCATGTGTCCTGTAAACACATTCCTCCTCTGCCTTTCTTGTAGTCGGCTGCTGTGTGACATCCTTGTGCTTTGGCCTGATTTTTGTGCAACGATCGGGCAATTATTTCGTGTCCATGTTCGACGACTACTCTGCCACGCTGCCTCTCCTCATCGTTGTCTTTCTGGAGAATGTGGCTGTCGCATGGGTCTACGGCACTGATAAGTATGTTGCTCATAACGACGTCTTAATACAGCTTTGGCAGTGAGCTATCCTTTACATGTATTGCTATTCTTGTGAGGTTAAACAGCGCCCTCTACTGGTGATAGTTATTAAACTATAGCGTCATCCAGTTGATATGAGCTATGCTTAGCACATTCACACTGGGACTACTTAGAAATTCAGCTGGAATCACGAACAGCTTTAGCTGAATGATGTCTCATAAGTGAGTCATAGCTCTTTTAGCCTTACAGAGGCATGACATGATCAGTAAAAAGAAGATTGAACTTTGCCTTACAAACCATAGCCATGTGACATTAGATACTAGAAATACCATAAATAATAAAAGTCACATTTTTAAATTGAATGGAACAAGAACCTTTAATCAGGCTGCGTTCATACTTGCATAATGCATAAAGTATGTAATGCATATTACTTCAATAAATTATAAGACATAGCAGCTGTTCACTTTTTTGTAATTCAGTTCATTGTAATTCTACCTTTTGTGTAACATTCTTCTAATACAACTTGGTTAGTACGAAGGTTTTTGATCATACACTCTACTGATAAAATGTTTTGTAAGTTATAAATCTAATGATAAATGGAATTTTTATTTAGAACTTTCATAACTGCAGCTGATTCACAACAGTTACGGAGTCTTAGAGCGGCCATTTTGGGTCCTTTGTGAACAGTTTCATGCAGAGTGATAAACAGGGTGATTGTGTAGAAGAACCAAACGAAACTGTACGTTTATTTACTGGGCTTCATTATTTTCTTTTATTGACCATCCTGAGGAGATGGATCTTGTAATAAGCTTAACTTTTTTAGTTTAAATTGCCACTGTGTGTGATCAGTGCTGTGTATGACCAGTTCTGTGTGTAATCAGACACTAATCTCAACTGTTTGTGTGTCTGTCTGTGTGAATGTGTGTGTGTGTGTGTGTGTGTGTGTGTGTGTCTGTCCAGGTTCTTTGAAGACCTGAAGGACATGCTGGGCTTCTCCCCGTCCCGATACTATTACTACATGTGGAAGTACGTGACTCCCCTGCTGCTTCTGGTCCTGCTGAGCGCCAGCGCCATCCAGCTGGTCCTGACTCCGCCCACCTACAGCGCCTGGATCCAGGAACTGGTGCGTTCCACACGCCGGCTAGCGCCCCAGATCAGCCCAACGAATGAGCTGTTTTGCAGAGTGTGTGTGTGTGTGTGTGTGTGTATTAAGAATAAGATGTAGGCCAGATGGAATGCTTTGGAATACAGTTCAATGAAATGTTTATCTTCACATATCCAAACTTCTTTGTGAGGTAACCATGCCAACCTCCAGGTTGCTAGTCCAGAGTTCCATCCACCAGGCTACCACTGCCCCCGTATAATGTGGCATATGATGTAAAAATGCATGACCTTAATACGTGAGATCTGTCCGGCTATATTTTCATGCCTATTAGGATTAGAATGTACTTGTCACTAGCATTCAAGTCATTAGGGCTCTTAGAGTCTGAGTCTTTAACAGGACTACATGAAGGATCTCTCAAATGAAAGATAAGGTTGCTGGAACTTACCGGAATAATCCAAGCGTCTGCGTGTGTGTGCCCCAGGCTCAGGAGCAAACCCTCAGCTACCCACCCTGGGGTCTGGCCGTGTGCATCAGCCTGGTGCTCATGGCCGTGCTGCCTGTGCCCGTCTTCCTGCTCCTGCGCTGCTGCGGCGTGTCCGTGGACGGGGTCAGCGGCGCGGCGTACCGGAAGGGCCGCGTGCTTAAAGACAAGAGCGGCAAGGAGGACGAGGAGGACGAGGAGGAAGACGCGAGCCTCGTCCACGGCAGGAGCGCCAGTGAAGCGCCGTCTCCCGTGCCCATCAACAACATGTATGACAATCACGGCATGCCCACCGCGAGCCCCGCGGAGCCCAACGGCCGGCTGGGCGTCAGCTACCTGTTGGGAGACGCGAGCGACATGCCGGAGTCGGGGATGTGAGATCCAGCCGAGCTCCAAGCCTGCAGGGAACAGTCACGCCATCCCACTCACCCAACTGCTGCGTCCATGACCCTCTCCATCTCTCTCCCATAGCAACGCCTCTCGCCTTCAGCTCATTACAACCACACCACACCTCCACCTGCTAAACACCTGCACGCTCACCTTAAAAACCATCACTTACCTCAAACACCAGTCTCATTGCCACTTCTCAGACTTTATTCAGGTCCACACAATATCCCTCCGCCTTTCGCTCCACCTCTTTCATCGTCCTACTCTCCATCCTTTGCTGTTTATGGACTTAAAACAGTACATCGTCTTGTATTATATTTGTAAATAATATAGATGCACCCTGCATCCCCCGACGTCACCCGAGTTGTCGTGTGCACGTGAATGCCCCCTCCTGCGCCCGGATAGGTGGGCGTGGCCTCTGGGGTTTGCTCTACTGTAGGACGGCTGTAGACACTGTCCCGTCATGAGATCAGATGCAGCTTAGCTACACTGGAGCAGCAGTTTAGGACGTACTGTATGTGTGAAATATGGAAAACAGAAATTAAACATGCAATACAACTTTACAACTTTCTTTTTTTTTTTTATATAAAATTGACTATTCTACTGTTGTTTCACAGCTTATGTATGGCATTTACAACCCCACATGATTGTCTAAAACATGTGCCTAAGTTGTCATATTTGTTTAGAATACTTGAAGTATGTATATTAAAGTATTCTGTAAAAAATGCATACATATATGTATGTAACATATGATGGTTTGGATTTTAGGACATGTTTTGCTAAGAAATTATCACTTTTTTCATTGTTTACTTATTTCCTGTCATTGTATGGAGCGCTGCATAATTACTGTAAATATTTAATTTTACATTAAAACGCTTTGACATCTGTTCTCAGCATCAAGAAAAAAAATAATAAAAGAACCATGCAAATACCGTAGGCTATTGTTCGTTTTAATGTGTGTACCAGTACAACATAAAATGAGTTCACACAGAACGGAAGTAAAAATCATAATATCCAGTGTAGTAACGTGACTTAGAACTTTCACACTGGTCACATTCCTTAAGCATGTACACAAACCAAAGCTCACATACCCACACCAACACATCAGGTCAGCAGATGTAATGACAGTAAAGCAATGTGATTATAGATTATGAGATTTTAAAACGTTTATTTTCTGGCATTCATTCACAGAGGTATTTTCAAAAAAGGCAAATTTTAAAAGTAGAAACTAAGATTATTGTCAAATTTTTATAAACTTGTTAAAACTCCCTTAGACTACAGATAGTTTGAGCATTCTGACGGCGTTCTGTGAACACAGTAGTAACATTTTAGGGCCTTTCGTCGATTCACAGAGACGTCTCGAGTCCATCAACCACAGAGCATCCTGGGAGTTATGGAAGTGGCGTGCAAACACAAAACTATCATATCACTATGCAGGTAGTACGGAGGCAGCTGAAATGATCCTGGTGGACAATTAGAATATTATGCTACTCATATTACAATTGTTGTTCCACCTGTTGCTGGGTGTAGTTGTGTAGGCCTATACAGCCTTGGCAAAGCCCACTCGATTGTTGTCACGGTCAAACTGTGTGTAGTACTGCCCAATGAATACATCTCCCAGAATCCACAGAGGCCCAGCAGGGGGAGGGATATCTAAAGCCATGAAACCACTCAGGCAGATTTGTTTACCAGCCTGACTCTCCTGTTACACACAAAACACACACACACACACAAACGTCATTGCAGCATGTCTAAATATTCCACCATGACCTAGTTGCAACAGCACGTGATAAGTGTGACTCACATGCCTGTGACTGACTATTTTCAGCTTTACTTTTATTTTTGACAGTGTCGTTAATTATCCAACTGCATAATTTGTTGCCACATTTCTTGGTTCACTCACACAAGTTCCTTTCATGGGATTAATGGGATTCGTGGGATTAAATGTAATTCGTTTGGGGTGGAAAACTGAGTTGCTCAAACCTTGTTTATATTGTAACCAACCTTGAGAATGTACTGATCTCCCGTCAGAGTGTAGGTTTTTCCTCCCAAGACAAAAGACACAGCAGGAAGAGAGGGCACCTTCTTACAGTCAACCATATACTGGAGAGAAACACACACAGGCTGAAACAGCAACCATATACTAGAGAGGAAAGCAGCACTTTTTGTTCGAGTATTTTTTACGACATGCGTAGCTACATTTTAATAGCTGAAGTTAGCATGATGAAAGTGTGCAGCAATTCCATAGCATGTCGCTAACAAAGGCCCAGGAGCTGCTGTAGGGGCTGTACCTCTCCCTGGATGAGGGGGATGGCCCCGATGGCCTTATGCAGGGCTTTGACCTCAGCAGCAGGGCCCGTGATCAAAGACGTGCCGGTGTCTACAATCGCCTCACAGCCTCCCTTACAAAGGGAGAGTTGGCTGCCAATATTCATGCTGAAAACACACACACACACACACACACACACACACTCAAGAATTACTTACAATTCAGTTCATGATGCACACCCTCCTCACATAGCTTCCAATATTGGGAGATTGTTCTAGAGAATATTAGTTGTTTAATCCAGATTAAAGACCTACATGCTTATCTTATCTTCCGTGTAAATTACTGGGTCTTTCATTTCATTTTGCCACATATGACTTGTAATCTGTAATCTGTAAGGCACTCTGACATTCTTCAAAATGAAGTGCCATGTAAACAAAGAGGATTGATACAACTGAAGGAAAGGATTCGTCTCCTCAGCGTTTCTAATCCAATGAAGCTACTATTACAGACAAAGGCAGAGGTTAAACCAGTCCTATAGGTTCACATGAGCTGGGGAGCAGGATCCACCTCTGGATCCTATAAAACATCTGGGAGCATCTGGTGAAAGCTCAGTGCCATTGACCAGCGTTGTGTGTGTGTGTGGAGGAGCCGTCTGTCCTACTTTCCTGTGAACTTTCCTGTGAACTCTACCATCACAAAGGTGTATTTGAATTACTCAGCTATATTTCATGTTAATTTCATGTTATTTCATGTTCAGGGACAGTGATGTTGTGTTACTTGCATCGTCGTGCGGCGTAGCCCACGCCGGTATTCACCAGAATTGTTTATTTAACAATTCAATTATATAATCACATTCTAAATATTCACTGAAAGCATTAGTTACTTCACCATCCACTAGCAGGAAAATTAACTTGCTGAGAACAGCACTGGCACGCGCATAAACGAAACGTCTGCGCCGCTTCACATAGCTATAGACCTGAAAGTGCAGCAGAAGGCCTCTGTGTGAGTCAGCATAACCACAAGGGAGGTTTCCTAGCATGAGAGAGCATGACCTATACGTGACTGCGAATCACCCTGCAGAGTCAGCAGTGGGCAGCCCTTACCCGTCCATGTGGATCTGCCAGTAGGCCTGTCTGCTGATGTTCACATAGCTGAAGTCTCCGGTGTAGTACTTGGGATCTGTGCCCCCCAGGATAAGCTCACCGCCAGGCTGGGTTTGAGGGTTCCTGTCAAAGAAACATATCTTCATTATCGTTACCATCATCGCGATCGTCATCAACGGCTACAGCAGCCTCAGTAGTGGTGATGGCATTATTTAATATCAATTATTGATAATATCAAAATCAGAGCGCTAATGACAGAACAGGCCTGACCGATGACACGTACACCATCTGATCAAGGACTGGGATGAATTGTTTTCCAGGCACATGTGCAGACAAAAGGTGTGCACTGGATGTGCCACTGTTCATTTACACAGGAAACTGAAGACTAATTGCACACAGTACTCAGAAGGACAAGACAGTTGCCAAAACACACACACACACACACACACACGGGCACGCACAAACAGGCACGCACACTGTCACGTCTGGGTCATATTCCTGGTTCATGCATTGTTCGAAATCTCTGTGGGTCTTGCCTTGGACACCGGCCAGGTTAAGTGTTGTATGTTTAGCCGTTGGTTTTGTCACTGGAGTTGGTCTGTTTCTTTATCCATGGTCCCTGTTTCGCTTTAGTTCTCTCTTTAAGTATCAGGTATTTGCTTTGTTTAAAGTCATGTCTCTTCCTCTTGGTTTTTGTTCTGTGTCTGACTGCCATATCAGTATGACCCTGGACTGTTATAAGGACTCTGGTTTGGAATTTGTAATAAATCTTGCTCTACTCAGCATATGCGTCCGCCTACTTATTGCTCAACACCCTCGGTGTTACACACACACACACAGGAATGCACACACACACACACCTGTTCAGATAGAAAGAAAAGACATTCTTGTCCACTTTCTTCTGGCTCATCATCATGTCAAAAACAGGAGTGACTCCGTCCACAGAGATGCGCGGATACGCCATGCCAAGAATGCCGTCGAACTTGGCTGCAACGAAGACAACTCCAGGCTGCTTGATGGCTTCTCCAAAAACCTGCTTCGCAACAGCAATATTGCCAACCTACAAGGCAAATGCTCCCGTTAAGCCACCAGCACATGTCAAATCATCACCATACAAAACAAAGGAAGCAAAAACTACTTGCTCCTGATGACATTCAAAACTGTGCATGTACGTACTGCGCATGTGTCCTGGCTCAGATACCCAGACAGACTCCCAGAGCCGTACTGGATGGCGAAAGACGTGCCATTCTTCACATAGGTACTCGATTTAGCACTATTGTACTTGTGATGAAACACTGCAAAAAGCAGACCCACAACCAGGTTACAATGTGCTTACCCACAAAGCTCTTCCTGACTAACATCATTACTCATCAGAGTGAGTCTGACTGCCAGGAAGAAATATATACATCTAGTGCCCTGGGGGAGTGGAAATCCCAATTCACTTTATTAAAATTCTACACTTTCTACAATTCTATCTAGTTGTCAAGTGACACCTACAGCAAGCGATGTCTGTAAGGGAGCAGTGAACCGATGGCACCCACAGGTTGGAGGATCCTGTGTCAAACACCACACTAAACTTTTGGGGAGGAGTACCCAAACTTATCTCTCCATAGTACTGAGCCTGTGGAAAGAAAAGAAAAACAACTCTATCAAGACTGTTCCAGTGAGAACATGTAAATAGGATTATTTGCACAACCCAACCTGGTAATAATCTGAAAACAAGCAAATCAAATCAAAGCAAAGCATTTCATGCTGAGCGTGAGAAAAAAACTTTAACAAAGGGTGTTTACGAAGCTCATGACTGTCTCATGACAGTCAGGCTCACGCAGCTGACCTGCAGGCTGACAAACAAACAAAAAACAAAACAAAACAAAAAGCAAAAAAAAAAACCAACATCCTTTGAAACATGACTTTGCAAGTTCAGTTTTGTTAATGTCAGCCACCCATGACCATGACAGAGCACATTAAGTAATATTCTTAAAGTACGAAAGTACTAAATGACTTCCTTCCTGAGCATGACTGAAATTACTTCCTTTTTTGCTTGTGGCAAAAGAGATAGAGAGAGAGAGATAGAGAGAGAGAGCAAAACACAGAGAGAGAGAAAACTAGTTAAGTTCAACTACACACACAAAACAATGCACTGACGTTTCCAATGCACTGAAGCAAAGAATGCAAATGATCAATGTCTTATGGGCTTTTGTATTCAACTAGTCAAGTACAACTACAAAGTTTTTTTTGTAGTATATAATGTTAGCACAGAATTGCTATCAGGGTGACCTATTTACAACGTTGTCATTCTCACACTGCAGTAACCAAGAGGGCATGGGGTCTTTATACTTTATAATATCCCAGACATGATGGTGGTTATTTGTTAGGAAAGAGCAGCCTAAACAACAGGGGCGTAAACTTAAACAACTTACGTCCAGGTAATTCTTCAGGGTTTCGGGGGTGGGGCCATTGCTGGACGGGAAGCCCAGGTTGTACTTTGTGGACTTTGAGGTAGCCAAAAGTTCCTCAACAGGTCGCCCTGAGTCCGACATGGAGCGCCTTATGGTACGAAACTTGTTCAGGGGAACCCTGTCGAATGACATACAAAGTAAAATATGGAGTAAGATTAGGTCGTTCGTATTAATAGCTCAGTTTAAACGATTATCCAAGTTAGCTACCTGGCTCTTATCCAACACTACCTTTGCCCTTTCCCACGTGGTGTATGTAAGTAAATCTAGTTGAACACGTTTCTTATCATACAGTGGAGGGGAAAAACATCGGTGTTCCCAAGATATGTCAAGACTCCTGGGTGTAAACCTTATAACGCCGCTATAACGTTGACATAAGAACATCAGTTAACTTAGTACGGTATAAACATCCACAGCCACACGAATTTGTAGCGTATTGCAAAGCAGAACTAGTTACACATTCATAAACAGACTATTAAACGAAGCACAACAGCTAACTAACCCTAGCTAACCTGGCTAGCTAAGATAGCGCTAGTTTTCGAAATTATAACTAACTACAGCTATGTTACTTACTGTACCTTACTGTTAACTTCGCTGTACCTGCCAGGTTTTGGTGATAACTGACTATCTAATCTTGTTATATCTCATATATATGTGTATATATAACACTGTACAGCGGCAAATACGCCGTCGTCTTCACACACGGCCTTGACTGCATGAAGCATTGCTAGTTAACGTGTTTGGTGAAGAAGAGAACACGCCGTCTCACCATCAAATACAAATCATTTCTGATTTACAAAGACAAAAAAGGACCGATTAACGGTCTTAAAAAAGACTTCTGCTGAGTCACAAATGTTCAGTAGCCAAGTTAACTTAATCGCTGTTGGATGGCTAACGTGAAATTAGCCACCAGTCCGATGTAACGGTACATAAATCGGTAATAAGCTATGGTGTTGTGTATATAGTGTAACTATATAGGTGTCTGAAAACAAATAGTGTTAATCAACCACCACAAAATAATAATAATGATTTTTTTTATTCGTCTTTCGTTGACCTCACCTGACAATTGCGTCGGACATCCATGTAACTACAGAAAGCAGGAGCAGACCGGCGACCTTCATCGTTGCTTTTGTTGTTTATGCACAAGGCCAGACAGTTTATCCCTGTGGGCAAACTACTCAGCTGACTGCAGTGGTCATGTGAGTCGCTCACGAAGTTTGGCAGCATTTTTTAAACGTCAGGATTTCGCAATGAGCACACGACCGAGGATATACCGTCTAGTCAGTCATTTTTGCTGCAAAAAAATTCAGCGAGAAATGTATTTTTTGCTGTTTTTTATTTCGCTGCGTGACATTTAGACAAAATGGTCCGAATTATGCTTCTGCAAATATCGTTAAAGTGTAAGGACAAAAAGTAGTGAAAAGTATGGTTTCTTTGTTGTGTAATACATTTAAAACTGTTGAAAAATTATTTTACATTTTTTTACATTTTACAAAATGTAAAATTAGGTTTACATTTTTACAGCAAAGGTATCCCAACTGGATTTTTTTCAACCTTTGAAATTTTCCTACGCTGTTAAACATTTCCTTAACTACGCCTATAACCAGCCCAATGTTCCTTCAATTTTAAATTTTGAACGTTCCCTTCATCTCCACTGAATTAATTTTTCGCTTACAAATTTGAAGGGAGCGCTGTCTGGTAGAACCGATCTGCCTAATGTAAACTGCTAGAACTGAAGCAATATTTCAACATCGTTAATAAATAATTGTCGATATTTCCGTGGTGGATTTTTTGTTTAATTTTATAGCTTTTTACAATTGATAGCTTAACCCGAATTCTTTTACTAAAAAGTACAAATTAGTTTTATGCAAGATAGGCAAAAATCAAGGAGTTTATTCCATGGTGGTATCATCGTGCTGAGTGTGCAGTCATTTGACTGTGAGATCAGCACAATTAGTTTTTTTTCTCACAGAAATACAGCTAATGTCAAATTTAGGTTTAAATGTAGGATACCTGAAGTTATACTTCTGTTGTGTTTAACATATACTCAAAAACAAACAAAAATACTGGTAAATTATTTGCAATCTTAGCTCATAAAATGAGATTATTTGGAAAAAATCATGACTAAGAAAGAATTATTTCCTATAAAATGACATGTTTCACAATTATTGGCACCCCTTGTGTTAGTACTTTGTACAACATCCTTAGGCCAACAAGACAGCACTTAATCTTCTCCTATAGCTCTTCACAAGATGGTAGAATACAGAAAGAGGGATCTTTGCCCATTCCTCTTTAAACAACCTCTCTAAATCATCCAGAGTCCTGGGTCTTCTTCTATGCACTCTCCTCTTCAGCTCACCCCACAGGTTTTCTATTGGGTTGAGGTCTGGGGACTGAGATGGCTGCCAATAATTATGGAGGGAGCTGTAGTTACTGTTGATTGCTGAGATTAAACTACCAACAACCAACTTTTTGGTTCCCACTTCACTAAACTTTAGGCCAAAGATAACCCTGGTGTTCTGTGGTCACGGTTCACAGTTTCTCCTTTCCTTGGTAAGGTACCACAGTAGGCATCAAAATGGCAGACCAGGTTTGAACTTGTTGACCCAGAGACTAATGCAGAGATCCGTCCTCTGTCCACTCACAAGTTTCCGAGAACTGGTTGAGCCCATCATATTGGGAACATTTCTCAGAATGGAAATCCCTGGTCAAAGTTAGAGCTCTTCTCCACCACAATACTCACGGCTTTGCCCAACCAACAGAGGTCACAGACTGCACTGGCTGGTACATTTGCAGGAAATGTGTTTCAGATGATGTTGAGAAGGTTCAGATGATGATCAGAAGTGCACAACATGAAGTGTATGCAGACGAAATCTGGTGTATCAATGTGAAACATGATCTTCCCCACAAGCCTATTTAATGCTATGGCCTGCTCTGAATTGTTGGATGCATCAGACAGTCCTCAGACATCAGGCAGGTCTTAAGCTGAAAGAAACTAACCCTATCATTATCCCCAGCAGTCGAAATGTTGCAACTCTTCATGGAAGACATCAGCACAAAAACGGCGATCATCAAGGAAGGCGTTTTACAGAGTGGGCTGTCAGAGCCAGCGGCTGGTTGGAGTCAAACAATTCATGGCTAAAGTAGTCAGTAGTCAGCGAGGAACTGGGTATGAATGCATCAGGGCAGGAATGTGTACAGGAGGATTTGCAGGATCAGAAATGCTCACGTGTCTTTAACCCACCCTGAACGTCCCACGTGGGAGCGTGTCCATGCATGTTTGGAGTGGTGCATTCGCATATTCGATTGCATGTCACAAGCCCGTCGAGTCTGACTACATGTCTTGGCCACACTTTATACAGAAGTCACAACGACAATGAATTCACGTCCTCTGGTGCCCAAATCATCTGACCCCGAGAATCCTCACATCATAGAATCCTTACATCATACTCCCTCTTTGACCCCAGTAACATGGCACACCTTCTCCTCTGCACAGTGGTCTCAGCCAAAGTGAAGTGTTAAAACATCAGTCCTGTTCCTGGCTGATGATTTTGGGAGTAGGTGGAGAAAAGAGCACTTTAATACTTTGCAGCCTGGTAAGAAATGACAACAGAGAAGACCAGGCAGCAAAGAGGGTGATGTAGTCCTTCTTAAAGCAAGTCAGGAGAAATGAGTGGCCTGTGGGTATTTTAGTGAAAACATTAATATATACAATACAAAACCATATTACATTATATTACTATATTATATTATATTATTGAAAACCTTGAAAATGCTTGAATTTTAATGTTGCATTTTGCAGATCTGAAAAGTGCTGGAATTTTGGCTAAAGTACTTGAAAATGCTTGACATTAACTGTATTTCATTTAACAAAGAAACGTTTTGCAAATAAACTACTATTAAATAAAATATATGCTAGCTTGGTAGCTGCTAGCTACACGGTACAGTCTCGCTGGGATATGCATGTTACCTTTTTTGTACCTTTTGTATGTGTTTTGATTTTTCAGTTTGTTTTGCCCCCCTCAAAACTTTTAGCACCAGCCACCCCTGCTTGTTACACAATAAAAACAAATAAGTTACCATGTGTATTTTACCAGAAATATACTGACACAAAGTATGCATTTGTGTGCTGTATCCTTCATGAGCATTATGGTGATATCTAACGATATGCAACACATTTTCTTGTGAGACATACATGGTCTGCTGGATGAAATCACATATTAAATAATATAAAACCAATGTATTTCTGTAATAAACTATCTCAGGCCTTTTGGAAAGTGACTTCAAGCACTTATCCTGAAGCTTTTACTGGTGAGAGTGTATGGCTGCCTCTTTTCTTTACATGATGCCCGCTAAAGCTAGCAACCTGAGTTCTAATGCCCCCACCTTGTGTAGAAACCTCAAACTACCAGAAAGCATGAGCTGCTGTCAAGACATTGTTAACCTGCTTGCAACCTAACCTATGCAATAAGCATGTTTCTGCAATCTTGTCCAAATATTTATGTCTGCCACCCTTTATTACTAGGTTGGAGTAATTCAACTTCATATGCATATCTGTATGAATATAATTATTACAGCTTTTTTGATGATTCAACTTTTCTTGATTAACCTTAATATCATCGAACAGAAAATTTGCCTTTTAAATAAAAACAGTTGTAGTATGTAAATGTAAAAGTCCATATGCAGAAACCTATGGTACATTAACATAATTTTGGATTGTTTTCAAAATGTCAAGATCCAGAAGTGCCAGATGATTCACCCTGAATCAGACACTCGTGAGGACTGACTCAGCAGTAGCCTGGAGATACTGTAGCCTGCATGTTTCTCACGAGTAGACCTTTGATATAGGCCAACTCGCAAAAACACTCCACGACTCTGCACTGAAGTCTCTGGAGTGGAACTCATAGTCCACAAAGCCTCAATGGTCATGGTAGTCTCTCCAACAGACCCATGCTTTGTTTTCTGAAACATTTACAACACAACTCAACGCTCTCAGAAATGATTCTAAATATCATTACGGTTTGATTAGATTAGATTAGATTTGCTATAATTAGATGAATAGTGTAGCTGTCTTCTCATGTTCTCCTAATGTCTAATGCTCTCAAGATAACGTCGCACAACTGTAACGGTTGCCAGGTCTTTCACAAATCCTGTGTTTGAGCAGCCCATGAACCCTCCTGCTTTTAACATCAGAAGGTGAGTTATCTTTGACTCGTCTGCACTGCCAGTGCTGGTAAACCTTCCCACACTGCTTACATGTTAGCAAAACTGGCTACCCAGCGCATGTTAAGCACCTGTCTGGTCCCGAGCAGACCGAGGTTCCCCTGGGACACAACTTCTCAGAGCCCCTCGCTGTTCTGTGGTGCGTGAGGGTACCAAGCTGCTGTATAAAACTTTGATAAGAATATCTCAAAATAGTTGAACCTTCCAGCTGACCACAGTGCATCATTTTCAGGCTGCTCAGGCCAGTAGACAAGGGAAGTCTTTCGTGAGTCTTGGAATGAGGCCCCTCTCTCTGCTAGTCATTACAGATGTTCTGTCTTATTTTATCATCTTCCAGGTCAGCTTCCATGAGACAGCTCCTAACAGCTCTTAATAAATCACTCACTGTCCTTCATCAAGCTCAGGAGTTTCAGAAACACGTTTTGGACATCACACAGTCAGGCCTCTGATATACACAGTGAAGTAACTCCTCTGGAAGGCTGTACCACTGAAGTTTTACCACTGAAGTACCACTGAAGTGATATTAATATTAACAAACATACATATAGCACACACTCAACATCCTACTATCATCATAAAATAAATAAAAACTACATAAAAATTATCAAAGATAAAAAAATGATGTAAATTTAAAGGGTACACCCTTAATTATGTAACTTTCATGTATATGACATGTAAAATGACCACAAGCCTTCTGTGCTCATCTGTTTCAGCAGTCTGCACCACACTCAGCACACAGTCTGCTGGAACCTTTCAATACTGTTTTCATTTTAATGGCATTATGACACCATATTAACGCAAGAGTGATCTAGCTTGTATCAGGAGTCCATTTACATGCCACTGATCTCTAGGTGCTACCTAGTGGTGTTCTGGGGTGGAGCTTAACTGTCACTACTGATGGTGTTCTGGGGTGGAGCTTATCTCTCACTACTGATGGTGTTCTGGGGTGGAGCCAGGAGTGAATTCAGCATTTCTGGAGTTGTCACATCATCAAAGACAGCAAAGTACAGTACTTACCCACCATGTACAATCTTCCTGTCTTCCAACTGCACTCAGAGTTGAACCATCCTGGTTTGCTTCCCTTAATTTTCTTGATAGGAGTATCAGGGAGAATTTATTTGGTAATGAAACCTTTGCTCAAGCGCGCCCCCTATGGTAGCGCGCTAATATATTTGCTATTTTGTGTGTTTCTTCAGTATGGCCACTAGATGGCGATCTACTGTAGGTAATGAAGTGATAAAAACGAGCTTCTCGTTTGAGTTCTCATGTGTGACAATGGACATCTTTGTCACCTTGTTTTCCTAAAGAATTGACCAGACATCTTAAGGCAGAGTAAGAATAAAATCAGAGTTTCAAAGTTTCAAAGACCTACCTCTGTGAAAACAAGATGACTAGATTTAGAATTAAATGTACACAAAAAGCAAAAAAAAAAACACACACACATCAACAACAACACAAGCACTACCCATGAAGGCTTCTCAGCTGGGGGAGTGGAACACCAGCACTGGAAAAACAGAATTCACCACACCTTTAACGTAAGCATATCCACAGACACGCCAAGGAGAGTCTGGGTGGCACAACGCTGGGAAAATATTTGTAGTTATAAGAGGATTAAGGAGATGAACGCGATTTTCTACTGGGAATGGTATCACACTGCATTTATCTAGTTTAACAGGCTTTTCAGCCAACATCATCCACGTGAATTTACTGCAATTCAGAGATAAACATTTTGTGGAAGTTATAAAGTACCCTGCATCAACTGTCATTGCATAATTGATGTTTTGCCCCTGCAACGAGGAGCTTCTTCATCTTTCACATGACAGCGGCTGAACCCCGGCTTACTGTACACTCCAAATATGTCACCTTTAGGTCAGCTGATCAGCTGGATTGTTCCTCAAATCAGAACGAGTCACGTCAACATGCCCGCACACTCACCGCCGTCAACCGTCCCGGATGATGGGGATCGTGGACCTGTAGTCAGGGACAGGAACAGGTCATAGAATGCTGCTGGTTTTGTATTGCTGTGTGTCTTTGTGTCTTTGGTCTTTAAGAGTGTCTGAGCTTGTTCTGTGATTCAAGCACACCCAGTGTCCCGTGCTTGGACCTCACTGGGACTCTGGGACGGCCGAGCGCTGTGCTCTTGGGCACTCAGTCCTCAGGCGATTCCTTTGGACACCCCTGTCCTACAGTTGCCGTGATCGCAATGCTCTCGTTGAATTCTGGGACATTGGGACCTTCTCCAGAAGGGAAGTCAAGAAAGAGGAGCGTATGAGCACCAAATCAAAGAGTGCTCAGGGTGAAGTCCAAGGGTCTTTAGTGTGAAGTGTACGACACAGAGGCACGAAGGGATCGAATGAAAAGGGCTGCTGTGTTTGGGTCATGGACAGCATCCTTCAGTAAAGAAACACCAGGCAGTCTTTTGAGTCTTTTGAGCTTAAGTTTATTTGACAATTGTGCGGCAATAATTTAGAACAGCAAATAGTGTAAAGCGTTACTGAAATGAGCGTCGGACGCTCGGTTTTAATCCTTTATAAAATCCAGATTTTTTTTCTACAACATCAACATTAGACATTTAGCATATTCACAACCTATTTACACACACATGCCGCCAATTAGGCAAAAAGACAGTTGAGGCAAAGAAGCTTACAGGGGGTCTATGATGGGTCTATGAAGGGTTATATGCAAAAGTAAAGGGAACGTGTTAAAGGACACAACCCCCTTAAAACAGCACCCACTCAGGCCCTGTACAGTCACTGGATACAGTCCATCTCACATTTGTTTTTTCTTTCTGTAGTAAAATCTCAGGTTGTCTCTTCCACTTCTCAAGTCCCAAATGCATGTGCACCTATGCGTGCTACACAGTCTTTTATTGAGTCATAATAACAAACTGCAAAACTAGTGCCAGAGGAGCAATTCTGAGATCAGTACCAGTGACCATGGTAAATGTACACACTGTATTGTCAAGTGCGTGTGTTGATAGTTTAAAGCAACAGGGTGCAGTTCTGAGATCAGTACCACAGTACACGGTGAAGGTATGTGTATGTGCATCTGTTACATTTTGTATGCCTTTGTTGGTGAAATACTAACAATGTGTTTGGGTACCTGCAGTGACTCCTGATCAGGGCTCTTACGACATCATGTGGAGGACTATAGCAGTACTATATAAGGTGTTTTAATTGCTTAGCTTGACTACTACTGAAATCATAAAAGCCTTTCTAGACTGACTAAAGCATGTGCTCCCTGACTCTGACAGAGTCAGCTTCCAGAAGAATTCTGCTGCAATGTGTCGCTACAGAGGAGGCTGTTGTCTTGCAATATACATCGATCCAAGATACATTTAGTCCAAGACTTTAGTTAGGAGGATTTCTTTAAGAAAATATATATTACAGTAGGAACAGTAAGGGTGACGTGTTAGAAATGCGGGAGGAGTGTGAGAGGGGCAGAAGGGGCAGGAGAGGCGTGGGCAAGTGCACTTGCAGAATAAAGACCTACATTTATCAGAGTATTTACATCAATGTCCATATCTACCAAAAACACAGAATACATTCAAGATCAAAGTTCTGTAAGGTGCTAACAGAGCTTTACTTGCTGGAGATCCAGGTTATGTAGGTGCACTAATGACCCATCACAAGGATCGTGTGGTTAATCTCTCCAGAAACCTCTTGAGTTCTAGAACAAAGGAGATTTCCTGCAGATATGGACAGTATGAGTTAGTCCAACATTGGTCGTAACTGTTTCTAGAAAATAGGCCTGAAGTGAATTAAAGAGATGGTAAAAATACACAAAATCTTTGCAGAGGATATTGAGAGGATCCATAGCACTGAAGCCCACAGTAAACCCTGCTGTTCCAACTGGGAGTTTGCACCTTACTAAAAAAGTTACAAAGATTAATTGGGGGGTGGGGGGGGGGGGGGGGGACTGAGATGGGGGCTGTCATAACAGAAAGTCCGAGGATTGTTAAAAGTTTTGTGTGATTAAAAACAAAAACTACTTCAATCCTAACGGAGAAGGTTGCGTCCACTGCACTGGAGACCAGAGGAGCTTGTCTACAAATGAACCCTTATCTAAACACTAACGACTGTTGAGGTATTTAAGTAACTCTTTCAAGCACTGAAGATTAAAATATGAAATAAGAACCTCAATATCGAGGGCAGATCCAGTAGACCAAAAATAAAGTGTTTCTCTAACAAATCCTGCAGTAGTCACTCCTGCATGCTTGAGGTCATTGTCACACAATACATCCAAGATGCCAATATGTTTCCAAATCGGCTATAAGAGGTGCAATAGTCTGTATCTCATAGAGCATTAACAAGTATTGCACTAAAACTTTCCTCGGCTAAGAAAAATATCAAATAATTTTTTCTCTTAAGACTAGTCACTCATGACAGACGTGTAGGCTTTTGTTAATGTCAACTTCCATCCCAATCTCAAGGATTGCGTACAAAAGGATGTAGCTGTTACCACGTCCCCCGGTCTCCCCACTGAAGATAAAGACCAACTCCACTGTGAGACCCTGTTTTGCACAACATTTCAGAATAAAAAAGAAGAATAAAAAATAAAACAACAGCTTTGTCTGGGAATCTATAGAAACACTATAATCTACAGTATACTCAATGACAAATTAACATATTCATAAGTATGCAATTTTACAAGCGAACGAGTGAGCGCAAAAGGTCAGATAATTTGCCTATGTACCACTGTTTTCCATTCTTTGGTCCCCAATGCTGTCACTGCTGGAGCTTTGCTCCCCACTCGCAGTAGAAGACGCATCTGCCGAGCTGGACAGCTCAGCATCCGGGGAAAGAGAGTCTTTGTCGTCTGCGGTGTCGAATCCACAGCTGTTATCTGCTACCACAGCGGGAAAAGCCGTAGCTGTCGCGGCTGCAGCCGACGCGTGCGCGGGGATCCCGGGGTAGAGCCATGGAAACGGGGTGGTCAGCGCCGCGGCAGGACACACTAACTTCTCCAAATTACTCTTATCAAATAAAGGCATATAAGACGCTGCCGCGGAGGGGTTTATAAAGTAAAACGGCATGCAAAATGGAGTCTGTTGTCCAACGCCAGCCATTCCCATCAAGGAGTTCATAAACGCTAAGTCTGGTCGTGTTGTCTGATCCGTGCTTGAAGCACCGTTTCCTACCCAGTTCATTTTTGGCTTTTTGGCAATACGTTCATCCCCAAATTCCTGTTTTATTTTAACTCCCTTCGGTCCCGCTACTTTTCCAGGATCACAGCCTTTGTCTACTTTTCCTTCGCTTTTCTCAGCTTCTCCTCCATATCCACTGTCGGTATCTGTATCGTTTTCGTTCGGCTCCGGATTCTGAGTCCTTTGAATCACAGGGACACAGTTGGCTTGGCCATCTTTCAGACCGTCCCGGTCCTGACTGTCGCCGTTGGATATGGGATGGTGGATAAGTCGCGCGCTTGGATGGAACTGTGCAGAAACTTTGTGCAAATGGTTGATTAGCTGAGTGCACCTCTGTTCGCGGGTCGTCCAGTTCTCAACCTTGTTCAGATACTGCAGAACCTCTTTGGCACATGCTTGAAAACCCGTGTGAAAAGCGTCTATGTCCGCTTGGATGGAGGACTTCAACGACCGATCCCCTGATATATGGATATGAAAATTCAATATTAGTGCCTATTTATTATGGTCATATCAAGACACGCTTAGCTTTACAGTTGAGGATAAAGCTATATTCTATCATTCGTATTTGGTAATCGTTTACTGTTATTCCTGCTGACAGGCTAACTGTTTTAGTTACCAGTTAACGAAGCTAATTTACCATTCTGCAAAGCGATTATCTTCTGGTGCTGTTGCTCGGTGACAGCTGTCAAGGCGTTCAGGTGTTTCAAAGTTAACTCAAGAACAACCGCCTTCTCCAGATGACCCAGCGTCTGAAGGATATCGAAAACAAGTTTTAGATTCTCAAGAAACTTCATAACTTTTAAAAAACAGTTTCTCAGTCTCACAGAGGAGACTAATTTGTACAACCAATGACCAAATTTGAATTTCTATACCGTTAACTTAAGGTGTTCGGGTAGTAAGTCTTTCAGTTGTCCGATACATTCATTAATCCTGTCCCTGCGCTTCTTTTCGATGAGTCTGTGTGGTAACTTGTAAGCGTCCTGCATTTTGAAGAATGTTAGTAAAAAAATAAGGCAAAAAGATGATTTAGAAATGCAATTAAACCGACGTGAGATGCAAAACAGAAGTACGCAAACATGCCAAAACGGCTGCGTTATACAAACGTGCTGTACTGAGCACGAGGCGAGGAGGCTTCGGTAATCTACATATACATCACTTACCTTTCCTTCCTCTCTCTTCATGCCTCTTTTTGACTTGCACATGTAAAGTGACGAATATTCGACCCTAAAAAACAAAGCCCTATTGCTTAAGAAGCAAATCCAATCATTTGGCAAACATACATTTGAAAACAGTGTCTGTCGTGTTCATTTAAAGAGAGCATTACCCCAAAAAATCTGCGTGATCAAGGAACGGTCTGTCCTGCAGTCGAGATATTCGTTCATCCATAACTTTTCGCCTTCTTTCATGCACTTTTTTTTGGTAAAACGTGTGTTTGTAATTCCAAGACCAGCGAAAGCAATAAGAGAGCGTTCGCGCGGAGTGCGTATGTCCAGTCGTGCAGCGTTTCAGAATGATCCCTCCTCGCCCGGGTTGCCACTTTGCCAAGCACTTTGTGCGAAAACCAGAGCGCACGCGCGCCACCGCTCGGAACAGCTCCTAACTCACGTGTAAATTGCACCAGCTCAAAAGTCCTGGTGATTAACAAGCTCTTAAGACCCATGCGCCGTTGCAGAAGTCGCCTGTAGCCTAGACAACCAATCAGAGTGGACAATGGCCGTCATTCTTGACGATACAGCATATCTATTCGTAAACAGGTATCTTAGATATTAGTGGGGTTTAAAATTCCGACACCAACGAAAACTTGAAAACATGTCCTTGCAAGTAACCTCTACAGATCACTGCAATTGAGGCGACTACCTTTTGGGACCAAAGTCACGTTTGTTAGACAATCACATTTTCCGTGAAAAGTAAGCCTACGTTTAGAGAACCGATGAACTTCACTCGTGAGGTGCGCCCGCCAGGATCTCTACCGCGTGCTTAAACACGTGCGCACTATGGCTTCTGGTGCAATAAAACTTTTGTTTCGTGCGAGTGCAGACTTCCAGTATGAGGACCCGGAACAGACAGAAGTAGAAATATCTGACTGGTGAACCACAAGACAGAACGTACAATACAATATCTACTACTGACAGCTGGATGTAATAATTTTAAAGCAGTCCTTAAAATAGAAAAAGAGTCAACCCTGGAACACAGGTTCCGGCATAGCCTAATACATTAGCCCTTTTTGTAACACCATTCTAATGAAGTGTTTCAGCAACAATTTTGCCAAACATCAACCACGCTATTTTGGTTTATGTAAATTTAACCCTGCACGTCCGCACATCAGTTATTTACATAATGTTACAAAACGTCTGCATCATTTTACTGTAAAGACGCAACGTGTATGTGTGAACAGCCCCTCTGATATTATCAGGGACGTGCGTCAACACGAAGCTCCAGAAGATGTAAGCTTCAAATACAGGTGCTTGTCATTCTCAGTCATGAATCAGAATGTGATTTCGTTTAGATAAATTAAACAACCCTAACATCTCAAGCTAACGGAGGTGAAACTGTAGTTTGCCAGCCTTTGAATGTGCCTTATAAAATATAAAAATATTGATCACTTATTTGCAAAATAAGTTCAAACTTATTTGCAAAAAACTACAAAACCTGTGTGTGTGTAGAATATATATATAATGATATATATATTACCTATGTTTACAGAATATGTATATATCATACACAAACATCAACTTGCTTTTAATATAGAAATGGTCTATTCCCATATTTTGATAACATTCAAAAAAGATTAACTGCAAAGCTCACATGCCTGCAGGTCACATTACTTCACCGTGGGAATCATGTGACACTTTCAGCATCGTTATAAAGAGGTTGCACACTGTGTTTGGCAGTTCTTGGCAGCGGTCATGCGTTCACCCACATTTTTGCCCGTGACACGGGATTTTACTGCCAGCCTTTGTCCCCACACACTGTGCTGATCCGTTTTCCTGGCTCGGCTGGCCAGGAGACTTGCTGCTTGCTGTTGTTGATGTGGCTGTCGTGTGTTGGAGTCCCCCCCTTGTAGCCCCCTCCCCCCCTCCCTTTTCTCTACTCTGCCGCGTTCTGCTCTATATGTGGCTCTCGGGCAGCTTCGCTCCAAATGTTTTCCATATTAGTTCAGAGCTTCTCTGATTCCAAATAGCTGCAGCAGCGCAGGGCTGGCAGGGTGGGGGGGCTGGAGGGGGGGAGGAGCGGCCGCGGCGGAGAGGAGAGCTCAGCAGGGGGAGGCGGACAGCACAGAGGGGCGTTTGAGGGAAGGAGAGCAGCCTCTAGCCGAAGGAGGAGAAGAATAGAGAAGCAGAAAAGAGAGAGAGAGGGAGAGAGGGAGCGAGGAGAGTCCCGTCAGCCGCTGTGAGGAGGAGGTGTGGAGTTTGAGGAACCATGGGGTCACAGAAGAGTCGCGCGGGTGGCGGCGAGAGGGTCGACGGGGTGGAGCAGACGGCCCCGCGCCTCCAGGACGGCAGGAAGTGCTGTGGCTGCCGCTTCCCACTGCTGGTCGCTCTGCTGCAGCTGCTGCTCGGGGTCGCCGTGGCAGCGGTGGCCTTCCTCATGGCCACCATCAGCCCGTCGCTGCTGGCCAGGGAGACGCCGCACTGGGCCGGCATCATCGTAAGCATCGGCTAAATGCTTCCCCCTCGCTCGCCGCCATCCTCTTCCTCAGTTCCCAGCATGCCTTCTGACTGCCTGGGTTCAGCATGAGGCCTGCATGCCTTGCGGATCCTGTAGCCACTCTGCCACGCTGTCCGCACCCGGAACACAGCTCGGTCTGACACGTCTGTGTGCATGAATTACACGGTTTAGCAACAACATAGTTACACAGTTTACTGGTGTAGTTACTTAAAGTATTATTATCAGAACACACACACATGCTGACAGCCAGGATTCTGGATACCGTTAACGTTTAAACTGGACACATTAGCTTTGAAGATTTGTTCATTGGAGCTCTTGTTTCAAAAATGAAGTGTGATTTTTAATAGCATTTATTAAGTACACCATTACACAGTATTTGTGTAAATGTCTCTTTTATCTTCTACCCAGATCCTGCTTTAATTTGTATTGCAGGATACAAATTAGGAGGATACAAAAGTTTACAGGATACAAAAGTCATACGAGTTCAGTTAAAATGATTTGGTGCCACACAGGAGAACCTCCACACAGAATATTTGAGATGAGCTTCAGTTCAGGAACATATCAAAGGAAGAAGAAGCAAAGAATTAGTGAAACGGTTTCTGAAACTAGAATGTACTGTGTGGCGTTGTGAGCTTATAAATCATCTTCTAAGGATATTAATACTCGCTATATTTACACAGCATTTTAAAAAGACTTTGCAAAATGCTTTAAAGAAACATACAGTGTAGTAAAGATGTAGTACACTGAAGAAAATGGTTGTGTTCAAATTCTAAACTGCACATAACGCTAATTCTACACGTGTCAGACCACCCAAACCAAGCATTTAGATTCCCCGGCATTTCAATTCCTCTCATTGGCCCTCCAACACTGTTGGAGCATTTTAACTTAAGTTTTTTTTACTGGTTTATCATGTGAGAATTTAAAATGCCAGTTACACTAGGCCATGTTTTTGTGACAGTGCAAGATCCATGTTCCTCACATGCTCGCTCACTCACACACACACACTGCTGAAGCACAAGAACACATCAGAGTCAATCCGGACACTGTGATATCCCAAGTTCAGGCCTCACGAGACCACTGCTGCTGTAGAAAAACACTGAGGTCACCAAGATTCTCCCCCTCAGGCACCTGAGAAAAACAATCACATTAGACACTGCACGTTGGTCACAAGACTCCAGCCGGACGGACACAGAGAGTGTTATCTTAGAAGGGGGAAAAACCTATTCAGTTTGGCAAAGGCAGTGATTATACTATCAGATGACAACGCAGTGCTGAGTTGCACAATACTGATTACAAGCATGGAAGGCCTGGTAGAAACAGAGAAACGAAGAGAGTTTAAGAAGCCTGGAAATCAGATTAGGCCAATCTCCTAGGATGGCATGTGTTTATAACTTGGAATACAATGGTCACATTTTTTCGACATCTGATTGCGAGGTGCACATGATTGTTAAGTTTGTACAGACAGACTGAAGTCATAGATCTGGGACAATTTTGCATGTGTAATTTGCTTGAATGGTAGTATTCAGTATGGTAATATGGGGTGGTCAGTACAAGGATGTGTACTAAAGCAGTTCTCTCCTCTGCATCACAGCTGTGCGTGGTGTCTGTACTGGGTTTCGTCCTCTACGGCATCACCTACCTGCCAGACGAGAACACCTCCGTGCAGTTTGTCGTAAAGGTGAGTGAGTGAGTGAAAGGGTAGGGTGTGGCAGAAAATGTGACTGCACGAATCTCAGCTATATGTTTTTCACGTTAGCCTTTATATTTATACAGTAAATATGACGACCTCAGAATATGAAAGTGTGTGCGGTAAAAGCATCACTTGTACGTGTGAGTCACTGGGAGTACAAGAACACACCCCAAATCTGGCCACTTTGAAAGGTGATTCATGGGGTTTACAAGGACAACATATCCTTTAAGAAAACTCGTAATGGTAATGTAATGCTAGTTACATGGAGATAGAGTCCTATTCTTAGATAATACTGTGATCCACAGCTGCTTGGGATCTTCCGTGTGAGGTGCTGGACGTGCCAGTGACCCGGTCCTCTCTATTACATCTCTCCTGTCCTTCTTCCAGGTGCTGTACTTCCTCCTGTGTTCGGTGGGGCTGGTCATCTCCATCCTGGTCATCGCCTTTCAGGGCCACCACTACTCCCTGACCGTTGGCTTCACGTGCAGGGAGACGGGCCAGGACTGCATCTGCACACTGGAGCCGGACGACCCGGTGGGCCGCGTCTTCACCTACGCCGGTGTGATGGACTGCACAGCCGTCACCGGCACCCTGATGCTCTACTACCTTCTGCAGATGGTGCTGAACCTGGTCCAGGCCCTCGTCTGCTTGCTGGGGGCCTTCATCATGTGGAAGCACCGTTACCAGGTCTTCTTCGCCGGCCTGCAGATGGGCTCACCCTCCACCCAGCACTGGCAGAAGGTGTAGGGGTGGGACTGGTGTGGGGATGAGGGGTGGGGACGGGGCTCAGCGGAAAAAGAAGGGATTAGAAGAACGTTCTCTACCGGGTGAGAACGATATGGAGTGGATGAGGGCGTGTCGTGCATTGAGGGAGAGGTGGGCATTTACCACAGAGCTCACCCTTGGTGAATAACAAGCAAGGACTGAGCAGGAGTATGGCTGCAAAGGCTTGTGGGTGCGTTAGCATATAATACTGTTGTAGCAAATAATACTGTCCCGCTGTAGGGCTGTTCTATTTTTCTACATTGGCTATTGGATATTTCCACTAATGTAAATGTATACTGGCCTTTCCTATGGTGCCAATGCTGAGGAAGATATTTTTGTGTTACAAGCTGAATATGTTTAATAGCAGACCTGTCATTCTGGGAGAGATTTCTGTTCGTTCTATCGTGGCAATGTAACTGTATCAGACTGACAGCCTTTGTAATCAGCAAGGTTCAGTGTCAAGCCTGCACCGGTACCTTCTCAGCAAAAAAGCATTCATACTTGTTTTGTACTTAAATATGCCATGTTAACCAATCATTTTTTCTTAAGGTATATTAAACGTTACCGAAGCTTTTCCACACTGCCGTGTGTAATCGAGCGAGTAGGAAATTGGTACTTTTTTTTTTAAAAATAGCTGCCGGTTTTTATTGTTGTATAATTGGTATTTTGGTGAACATACTGGCCAGTCACCACACTGGTGTGCAGAAATGCACGTTACTTACAAAACGTTAACATTTCTTCATCTTTTTGTGCTGAATAACGTGAAATGAATGCTGAATATAAACGGTCGTTTCATTCAGGTGACGGTGAAGCACGCCGCTCTTAGCTCACGGCTGGAAGAGTCGCTACTCAGGCCATGTAGCTACCTGATCACAGATAGGAATAGTTATGGGGCGGGCACGCACGCACAGAGCAGTCAGGGATGTGAGCTACGTCCAGCAGAAGGACTGTGGTCTGAAACCTTGACTCACACAGCCAGTAAACAGCAATCGCCTGTGTCAGGCAACAGAGGGAGGGGGGGTTCAGAGGGGGTACTCATACAGGCCACACACTACTACATCTGACTGACTGGACTAGAATTACTATACCTGGGTGTTACAATAACGAATGGAGGTTATTGTAGATTCGTATTTTGTATATTAAATTCAAACTGAATGTACACTTTTCCATGGGAGAAAAAAACTGAAGCGTACATTCAGTACAAAAGACTGTAAAGACTCACTGCACTTATGATTCTGAAGCCTGACAACAGCCTCAACCCTGTGGACATGGTCTGAGAGGAAGCGTTCAGTGTTCACTGCTCAGAAAAGGTGCTCCACCCTTGGGGTAAAAGACCCTCCCCCCTCCACCCCTACCATTCCTGTTCAAATGACTCATCTTTCCTTCAAACTTCCTTTCCTAAAAAAAGACATTTACATAAGTCTTTTCCTCAGTGTCGACAGGCTTGTCTCCTGAAATGGCCATTTCTCCCTTTCTCCCAGCCTTGGTAGCATGTATGCTCCTTTCGTAGCCGAAACAAGCCGATGAAAACAGCATCATTTAATTTTCTGCTATGTGCCAACTTTGGGGTGCATGCACTGGGTCGGAACAGGAACGGGATTCCCAGTTGCTGCGAGGTTTGAAGAGGCAACTGAAAACCCATTCCAGAATGCTTCATGTATCCTAGGAAATATTTTTGCAACTAATTAAACTAATAGGAACCCCTGCTCAAACTGGGCGGGGCTACTAGCAGTTCCTCACACAGCCTCTCCTCCATCTTACTGACCCGCTCACGCAGAGAGGGGGTCCGAGACCTCAGCGCTGGGCCAGGCCGGGCCCTTCTGGAGAACCAGCAGACCTTCGACGTGTTCCGCTGGCTTTGATCAGAGCAGACAGGAACACGCAACCGAACGAAAACATAAATAAATAAATAAATAGATGGTAGCTCATGCTTGTTGTTGTTGTTGTTGTTGGGGGAGGGGGAGTCCTGCAGGCATGTTCCAAACAGAGCTGTAGAAACACACTCATGTGATGCCACTGATCTGCTCCTCATCCCGCCGGCATGAGGCCACATGTCACATGCAGACTCATCACATGTCTGGGGGGGGTGGGGGTGGTGATGAGTGTTTATGAGTTGCTTTTTCAGGGTTTTTCTTTTTTTTGCTTTGTTTTTTGCTGCGACTGAGAACACCTGTATAATTAAGGCAGGTTGTAATTTGACATTCCAGTTAGCAGATGCATGTCCGAGTGTTGTAGGGAGGGGGACGGCCTCTGACATCGTGTCAGAAATTAATGAAACGTGTGTGTGAACATATATAGGGCCTGGAATACCAAACCAGCAAGTTGGACATCAAAATTCACCACAACAGTTGAGATCGTGTCAGGACTGCACACTCATTCATGGCCCTCTCTGCACAATTTCACCACTTCTCAGTTTCAGCACTTCACAATTTCACCACTTCACAGTCACGAGAAGACCTGCAGTCTGCCCGGCGGTTTGGCCGGCGGTGACACCCGCCATCCGCCAAGCAGACGGAGTGTTCTAGAAATGCTGGACTTTCCCTCGCTTAATGGCAGCTGTTAGCACTACAAGCTCAGAAGCTAAATTTAGCCAGCCTCAGCGACAGCACAGTCAGTCACGGTTCTCACGTACCAATATGCAATTTCTGAACTGCAGCCAGGTCACTACTCACACAAACACCACGTAGCATATATTAAAGCCCCAGGCCTGTAGGTGCAGTCCCACAAGTTGCTGTATGCATCTCCATTTTGCAGGTCCTCCACAGACACGGACTCTGGGTAAAGCAATGTCATGTTTTCCCAGCAGAAACATCCAAGTTGATCACTAGTTGATTCTGACGATTTGATTTGTCCTGAGACACACAGACGTGTTCATCCGACTCCACAGGCACAACATGCATACTGATGTTAATAATTTACCTCAGCCTCATGCCAAGCACAGTACAGCTCTATAAATACTTGGGGGGGGGGGGGGGTTAGTAAATGTCACATAGCAACTATGGGTCAGTTTTTATAGGTGATTTCACATGTGTTTGTGTGTGTCTGTATGTTGTCAACACATTGGTCAAACACAAAATAAATGATATATTTGTATTTATTACAGTATCTTGAGCACATATATAACTCACTGGAAACACAAGGCCCTTATTTTGAAGAGCTGCTCACATTGCCCCCAATTGTGCAAAATCACAGAAAAAAACATATGTAAGGTGTAAGGCTTAATGTAATATGTAAGACACAATTTCGTTCCATGTGATCTGCCAAGTTTTCCCCTTGAAAGCACATTCAGATTTTAAAGTATAACAAATGTTGCTTTTGTTAACAGATTGCAAGTTTTGTAGAAATTCTCATTTGTAGCAGAATCTAACACTTAGACACACTTCATAAGTACATTCACCCAGTCGTTAATCACAAATAGTTTGTTCTATTATTTTATGTACATTAAAATGTTACATCAGGTGCAGTGATTTTGCATAGTTGTAGATTTCTAAAAAAAATGTATGCAAACCTGTAAAAAATATGAAAACAGCTGACAAACCTGGGAAGGATCTGCCATCAGTAGGAAACACTGTAGTGAGACGATAGGTGATCTTCCAGTTCTACAGTTTCTGTCCAAAGGACCCAAGCATAGTTTAGGCAGCAGATCTGAAGCTGAGGTGATGTTATCACCTGAGCCAGGTATACAGAGATGTTCCCCTCCACTAACTCCACCCTTCCAGGTTCTGTCCAGGGTAAGATTCCAATTAAATGTAACAAGTTTAAAATGTGTAATATTTGTGATTAAAAATTTCACAACAATTCTGCTCGAGACAGGAGTATCTGTGGGCCTGTGGCAGAGTAAATAGCAATACTGGACAAACAAAAAGACCATGCTTGAACACTGTGCAACGAGAACTGTCCAGCAAAGCCTGTCCAACGAGCATTGTCCAATTCCCCTATCTGAGCAGCAGGGACAGGCTTCAGAATCCTCCACTGAACTGCAGCATCAGAGGGCTGACTGTGACATCACTTTCCAGGTGTGACATCACTCTTACAGTGTGACATCACTTAAGTTGTGATGTCACTTTGCGACACTAGAAACTCCAAAAGGCAAAACTGAACAAGCTGTGACATAAGCTGCAATGAGCAGTAAGAAGGAGATGATCAGCACAACAGTGCTGCTACCGGTGTGTGTGTGTGTGTGTGTGTGTTTGTGTGTGCGCCTGTGTGTGTTTTGCCTTCTGTTAGTGTGTAGGACCCACATGATGGCTTAATTGTGGAGTGAAAAAGCCCATCCTCTGCTTGTTCTTCCTCTGTTCAGTCATCTACACACACGCGCACACAGACACGCACACACACACGCACACAGACACGCACAATGAGAGAGAAAAAAGAGGCCATTCCATCAATTGGCAGAGCCCTCAGAGGCAGCAGAAATATAGAATATAGGGCAAGAATTTCTTTTAGATCTTCAGGCCTTTGAAGTTTGAAGACATGACTTGTGCAGCAAAGCCTTGATATTGGAATATACTGTAACTGCTGTTTATGTGAGGAGTACTAAATTATGGAAACATATTGATCATTACACTGCACACAACACAAAGTGCTCATGCACCAGCACCTACCTGCACTGGGTCCAGGGCCATGAACACCTGTGTGGAGGCCACGCAGCTACAACTACCTATAGCACATTCAATTACAGAGCAGTTTTCCCATCACCATTACTGTGCTGGGTAAATGCCCATCAGAGACATGGCAGTTCTGAGGACCAAACGTGCAGGAGGGAGAGAAGTGAGTGTGTTCAGTGCCAGCCAGGCAGAGCTACTTACCCCCCCCTTCCCCCCCGCCCCCCACACCCCCAATGCCCTC
Source organism: Brachyhypopomus occidentalis (assembly GCA_020368025.1). Classification (NCBI taxonomy): domain Eukaryota; kingdom Metazoa; phylum Chordata; class Actinopteri; order Gymnotiformes; family Hypopomidae; genus Brachyhypopomus; species Brachyhypopomus occidentalis. Next base: position 6,029,958 of record JAGXOD010001351.1, on the reverse strand, counting down.
CTGGCTCTGCTGTAATTCAGCAGGACTGGAGCAGAGGTGTGAGGGAGGGCTGTTTTAATTAGGCCTGGCCACCAGCAGAGGAACTGCTTTAATAAGTTACTTAACATGTAGAGTGGCCAGGGGAATTACAGGCAGGCCTTGACATGTGACTGCCAGAAATCAGAGGGGCTGATGGGAAATCGAAGCACACAGATGATCACGCGTCCACCGTATTGCCGGCTAACGAGAGACTCACCTACTAAAATCTGCATGAGATGATCATGAGCTATACTTTGGTGTATCAACCAATCAGCAGTGAGAATGATTATGATATAAGCTACGACATCACAATAATCAGAGGCTGTTCTAGTTTGTTGAATCATAATCCATTGTAGAAATCTATGAGCAGAGTCACAGTTTTGTCTCTCTCAGATGGGGGTCACGTGAACAAGCCCAGGGTTATTTGTAAGGGATTACATGACACTCTGGCTCATGATGGAATAGTCCAGAGTTCTGGTAGAACCAGAACATTCTGAACCAGACTCAGAACTGAGCTGCTCTGGTTGAGGTCCCTGCTGAACATTGGGTGGGCCTTGCTATCTGTTAAAAGCTAGCTTGCTAACTGCTAAAGCTAGAACACTAATTGCTAAATCTAGCACACTAATCATTAAAGCTAGCATACTAAAGATAGCACACTAGCGGCTAAAGCTAGCATGCTATAGCATGCCAAGGGCACTCTGTACTTCATGCTCTGCTATGGGTGCATGTGACTGAGTCATTTGACCGATCACCTCAGGCCGCCACTCCGCAGCCGCAGGTGCGGACGGGTGACTGGAGTTCGGACAGGGGAGGAGGCGGGATAGGGGGCGAGGCAGGGGGCGGGCCTTACCTGCTCTTTGAGCTCTGACAGCTGGGCAGAGAGCTGGGCAACCAGCGTGACAGTGGTGTCGAGCTTCTCCTGCAGAGAACGCATCTCGTTCTGCTCACTCTCCCCCTCACTACTCACAAGGGACATGGCCCGCATCCGCGGGAACCAGTCCAGATTCTTCTCCTGAGGAAGAGGGGGGGGAGAGAGAGAGAGAGAGAGAGAGAGAGAAAGAGAGAAGGATGGTGAGACAGGGGTAGAGGGGGGAGAGAGGGAGAGACGGAGGGGGAGAAAGGGAAAAGAGATGGGGGCAGTTAAATATTAACCAGGAAAAAGTGGCGAGAACTGATATTACTAATTCAGGGACCATGAACCAGCAGCCATCTTGCTCACAAATTTGCACACAAGTATCAGAGTTTAACCCCCCCCACCCTCACAACAACCCAGCAAGCACATCTAGGGAGCTAATTACTGCTCACTATCCTTTTAGGATAATTATACAATAATGGGCTTTCATACATGGACTTGCATACAGTGAATCTGTTTGCACGTGTCGGCTGTGTGCGAGTGTGTGTGTGTGTGAGATAAGGAGGAGGTAACGGTGAGGGCTCAGCTGCTCATCAGATAGAGTTATGTAAGGTGCTTTTCACAGGCAAGCTCAGGGGTGCAGCAAGGTGCTGAGAGTTTCTGCATGTGGCATCCTCAGAGGTGGGAACAGAGTGTCTCTCGCACTTACGCAATCTCTCCCTGTCTCTTACACACACACACACGCACACACACACACCTTTTGTCTCTTAACAAAATATTCTTTCACACACAGGCGCACACACACACACACACGCACGTAAAACCATTTCCAAAAACACGTTCGTTAGACATGATGTTCCCGTGTGGAGTGTTCTACCCCAGGCCAGGTAAGTGGAGGACAGCAGGAGGGCAGGGGTGAAAGGTCAGCTTACACCCGGTCTTCTGACAAGAACTACAAAAAAAAGCATTTGACATGAAAATGGTAATTTCTTAGTCTCAGTGCACCATGGATTATGGGAACTGAAGTCCACTTTAGATTTGAGAGGGCTGCCTCAGGGGGCAGGTGAAATGGGGACAGGTGAATAGAAGGCAGACCGTGGCAGCTGATGCTAATGAATTGGCCCATTTTGACTTCACAACCTGGAGATGCCGCGGGACTCGAGGGGAGGCGGGACAAGACGACAAACAACAAAACAACGGGCTCCTTTCTCACGGCCTGTGAGGACGGAGGGGAGGCAGCCCCAGAAGCGTATTCTGATGATGCTAGCATTTTGTTTTTCCAAATGACATCAGATGTGATCAGAACAGCGAGTTGCACAGAGACAGTTTAATATGTGGAGCAGCGTCTCAGGATCAGTGGGCAGTCTGGGTGTTAACATGGAGCTCAGACGGGTGGTGCCCGACTGCTGAGCGTAGACTACACTACACAGCCTAGTGTGTGTGTGTGTGTGTGTGTGTGTGTGTAGATGTGAGTGAGTGTGTATGTGGCTGGAAATCTTCATTAACTTTCACTGCACTCCACTACTGCAGCAAACTTGGGCTCTAGGGAGCAGCCCAGGTATTGCAGAAACTCCATCGAACCACTGCAAACACACACACACACACACATACATACATACACACATGCGCGCACGCACACACACTGTTTGCACATAGGAAGTGGTTCACTCTGCAGAACATCAACCTTTAATAGCAAAACCTCAAGACTAGTGCTAGCCCAGACATCTCAGGGTCTCGCCAGTGTCTTACTGCTACACACACACACACACACACACACACACGTTTGAGATGTCCAGCCTTCATTTATATGCTATTAAAGCACATGGGGCAGTGAAACAGACACAAGCCCCATAATCAGAGAGTCACATGGTGTGAGAGCTCCGTGTCCTCCGGAAAGACACCTACAGTGCAGAGTCATCACTGCAGCTCTGGAAATAGCAGCGTGATTGCCATAATCAGTCTGATGAGCAGGACAAGGGCTGCATCCACGCCGATAGTCAGCTGCATGCATGCGTGTGTGCTTGCGCGCGCACACACACACACACACACGTGCACCAAAACCTAAAAAAAAAAAAAGAGGAGCACAGACTGCATGCGTGTGTGCGTCTGCGTGTGTGCGCGGCTGCGTCTGCGTGTGTGTGCGGCTGCGTGTCTGCTTCCCACTGGGAGTCCGTGACCTTTGCCCTGTGCTGATCAGGAGTACAGAGGCCTCGTGCAGGCTCTCTCCCCCTCCCCCTCCTGTTGCCTCCAACGGTGCATGACGATGATGTTGCCTAGGAGACGCCTGACTCACTCCGTGATAATGAGTGGCTGGGCAGGGGTGTGTGCATGGGTGCATGTGTGAGTCTGCATGCGTGCGTGTGTGTGTGTGTGTGTGTGTGTGTGGGAGGGGGAGAGACTTTGTTAGCATAAATGTTACAGTAAATTTGCTAATATTACTGTAAGGTTAGCAGGTACATCATTAAGGTTAATGTAAAGTTAGCAGTGGCATTACTAATGTTAATGTAAATTTAGCAGTAGTATCAATGTTTGTGTAAAGTTAACAGTAGCATCATAAATGTAAAGTTAGCAGTAGCATCATAAATGTAAATTTAGCAGTATCAACATTAATGTTAATGTAAAGTTAGAAGTTTGCAGCAATTCTATTAACATTATTGTAATGTTAGCACTAATGTCATCAGTGTTGCGCTCGTTTCAGTTAACATATTTATTTGCTGGAAATGTCCTTGTTTTAGATGCTTTGAAACATGCTAAGTCCCAGCCAGCCAGGGGAAGGTAGGCAGCTCCCCTCCACACGGCTCCACATGGCTCCCCTCCACACGGATGCCCTCCACACGGCTGCCCTCCACACAGCACCACACAGCTCCCCTCCACACAGCCCTCTGCATCAATGCTGGACTTGAAACATCCTAAAATTTGAATATAACTGGTTCACCTCCTGCAGCTGTCAAGAGTGCCTCCCCTGCACAGACGCTGACGGACCTCCAACCAAAAAAACGTCCTGTTTCTCAGCTAACTCACACTCTCTTTACACCCTCTCGTCTCACACACACACTCACACACACTTTATAAGGAGAGCATGTATTAAAGCTTAGACATGCTGCTTTAGAGTGTCTTGGTCCTTCCTGCCTTATTAGTGCAACAGAACTGGTGTGATGCAAGTCAGACAAACATACTTGATTGCACACGCACACACACACACACACAGAAGCGCGCACATACATGCACACACACATACACACGCTGGAATGCAGATACCAGGCAATATAAATGTGAGTAGGAAACTTCGGGGGTGTTCGCACTCACATTTAACCCATCAGGAACACACGGATCCTGCCACTGCTCCAGACTCATAATCACAGGTTTAATAAGAGTCTCACTGTGTGGATGTGTTACTGCTCATCTGTCACAGAGCCAGTATGAACAGGTCCATCACACCCAGTACGCTCAGAAGCACACGGAAAACACACACAGTGTTTCCACCAGTTCAGCACTTCAGTCCTTTAACAGGTCATTTAAGAGTATTTAAAAGTTCTGTTGACTCATCAATGGAAATGATATAACATGAGATACCTTACACAAATGTAATTAAATGTGTTCCCCTGAATTAGCCTTCTCTAATCTCAAACACCAGTAAACACTTAAAAGATTATACGGATGAGAGTTCAGACATATTTTTATCTCCACTTATACCTGACACGGCTACTGAGAAATGCACTAAGCACAGCTAAGGCTGGAATTCTGTCAAACAGGATCAGTTAGTGGAGGCGCTAATGGAACTAACCAGAGGCAAAGCAAGAAAATCCATACGGCACCTTTCATACACATCGGCAAGTCAAAGGGCTTTACATAAGAATAGAGGAAGCTTATCACAACCCAAGATCCATCACCGTGGCAAACCAGAGGGAGTGTAATGGTGATGCTGGGCTTTAGGTTATGGTGTCCTAAACCTCATAATGATGAGCTAAGAATCTCTCCGTGAGAAACAAAGACACCAGAGCACAAAGACACACAATCCAAATTTTTCAGACTTGGCAGATAGTGGACAAATTAATATGCATTCTATTTTCAGGTCTGAACACGGTGATATGCCTGCAGAAAAGCCCTGCTAAAGTTTTCTGCCGTCTGTACAGATTCCTACACTTTTCTAGGAGTGGATATGTCCAATTGGTACCCACAAAAAGTGCTAACAAGTAAGGCTGGGCAAAAGCCCATTCTGCGTCTCCAGCTCATGCAACTCACTCCCAGAACATCAGCGGCATCCTTAATGAGCAGTTAATTACCACACACCACTTAGAACATGCCCGGCAAGAGGGCAGAGCAGTGGGTCAGGCTGATCCACACCCACACACTGAAGTTGACCTGAGCCTGTAGCCTGGCCACTGTGGTGCAGGGGTGTGGAGGACAGCGCCCCCTGCATCATGCTTTTGTCTTTTTTTTTTTTTCCATCTCCAACTTTTATTCTTTTTGTCTTTTATTTTCTCCGACTGGCAGACAGCACATTACGCCAGCAGGAAGATCACTCCAGAAATCCAGTTAATTGATTTGATTTATTAACACCAAAGAAAACACCTTTGATTATTCAGTGAGTCAAAGCAAAATTAACAAGTTTGGAAATGCATAACCTAATACAACAATTATGTATGATAAACGCATTTCATGAATACTCAAGAACAAGCAGAGGAATTCTCAGGACTCAAGAAGAGAGTGAAAGATTAAAAGAGCGAAAGAATGAAGCCCTGAATGAGGTGAGGTGTACAAGGCAGTGGTGGGGGTGGGGGTGGGGTTCTCACCTTGATCATCTGGGCGACGTAGCTCTCAGGACCCGTGTATTCGGTGGGGTCCTTCACCCGCACCAGCACCAGGAAGTAAAGGTAGTGCCACATGTTGTGCTCCACCTTGATGTGCTCCTCGAAGGACACCGTCTTGTTGTCGAACTTGTCCCTCTCCAGCCCTGTGGGAGCACACAGGGGCCGACAGTCACACAAACCTCCCCCGGGCAGCTGAGCTTCTGCTCTCCGGCCTCCGCCATGTTCATGGCGAGGTTAGATCAGCTGGAGAAGACAGGCCTGCACACAGTCCTGAGCCCCTGCTGGAGTGTTCAGGCACTGGGGTGTGTGTGTGTGTGTGTGTGTGTGTCTGTTTGTGGGATGTACCGCAGATGAAGCAGGTGGTCTTCAGCACTTCCTCCTTCCCCTGCTTCTCACTCCTGAGGTCAGCGAACGTGTCGATGATCACACCGAAGATGAGGTTAAGCACGATGATGATGACGACGAAGAAGAACAGCAGGTCGTACACCACTCGAGCGGCAAACATGGGCTCCTACCGTGGGGGAAGGTCAGAGGTCAGAGGACAAAGGGATGTGCAGTGTGTGCTCGCAGACCTGAAAGACTGACCTGCGGCCTAGATTAAGTAAACCTGAGCAAACTTCAGAACGTGCAATAGCAGTCCCAGCCAGATGGTGAGCAACTTCACACACAACCCAATGAGTCAGGCCCTGGCCACAGGGCATTAGGACCTGCAGACCGCTCTATACACGCCATGAAGGGTGAACAGGGCTCCCCTGTAGCAGCAAGTCATGTTTCATGTTTCCCACATTTGTGTGTAAAAATCCAAACGTTATTGTGTGCATGTGTGTCTGTGTGTGCGATTGTGTGATCTTTATACTGTATGTAGTGACCTTCCTGCATCCACGGCCGTGTGACTGTGATCTAGGCGCAGTGTTGTGCGCGTTTATTGGTCTGTGCATTCGGCGCTCTGCGTGATGTCATCAGACTCACATCTTTGGAAGGCTTGCGAAGGATGTCTGCGATGCCGCCGCCGTTGCGGAGTCCGTGGTTGAGGACCGTTATGATGCACATGAGCAGAGTGTCACACACATGCTCAGCGCTGTCCTCCCCTTCCTCCATATATGCTAGGGAGCAAACACACACACACACACACACACACACACACACACACAGGCATACAAAGAAATGTTTTGAAAGGCACACGTTTATACGTCTACTGACTAAACTGAACCAAGTGTTGAAATCTTTCATTCAAAACATGGTGAGAATCTGCCTTCAGAACTGCAGTTCCCCACAGTGTACCGATCACTGTGGAGACGTTTCACAGACAACCATCTTCCAGCCTCCTGTACATACTGTACATACTGTGTTTATAAAAGCAGATAAATACCAACAAAACAGAGAAAATAACCCCTGAAAAAGGTTAGAGCAGGAAAAAAAGTTGAATGAGAAGAAAAGTCAGAGAAAGTCACAAAAAATGTTAGTATGAGACAGAATGGAGAGAGAGAGAGACACACGTGTGGACACCCAGAGGCACAGGTGATCTATAGAGACTCACAGTACCTCCCAACAAAGAACCATATGAGTCATACACACACACACACACACACACAGAAAAAGAGAGAGAGAAAGATAGAGAGAAAGAGAGGGGTCGTTGCCTTGACAACCAGGCAGACTCTTTTGACTCCGTAACCTTTTAGACAGGAGGCAGACCCTCGCTCACAACCTCAAAAAACATGGATGGACAGACAGATCAGCAGAGCCCCCACCCACCCAACACACACACGCGCGCACACACACACACACACACACCACAAACACACATATGAAATTGAGAACCACCCAACTGATAACGCCTCCCCAATGATAATGGCCGGGGGAGTGGCCCTGATCCAGAGGAACTGGCCTACACTGGCCTGTGTCTTTGATGCTCAGTCACGCACACACTGCAGGATCTATACCACACAACACTAAGCCAGCAATGGCTTCCCAACCAATGCTGATTATGCTTGGTTCTGATGTGGACATGAAGCCTAAAACCTAAAGTACCGGCTCCAGTAGAGTCCGTGGAGACATTTGGTGCATTTTTACCTGTTGACCTACATTTATCTCAAGAGTTTGTTCTTGGGGGATGAGGGTGAAGGGGTCAGTACAGACAGGCCAGTACAGACAGGTCAGTACAGACTGGTCGAGTTTCACCATCAACATGCTGCATCGTTTGTCTTCTAATGGGAGCGAATTGGGGCAAAATTCAGGCTACTGCTCGCCCTAATAACACTCCCCCATGATACCCTCCTCTCAAATCTAAAATGACTGAATCTGTCCTCCAGTGAGCGACTCTAACTTAGCCACACAGGGAGCCAGTAGCATAACGGGTGGGGGGTTCAGGCGCTCGGGTGGAGCAGGCTTACCGTAGTGGGAGGGGGCAGGAGGACAGTGCTCCATCTCACAGGTCAACGTCTCTGGGGCTCCATGCATCTTCACCCTCTCTGACAGACAAGCCAGCAAAAAGGAACATAGTTAGTACCCAAGAGGAGCAACCTCTCTCTCCCCACCGCCCTGCACCTCCGGCCCTGAGCGGCCCCACGTGAGGGAGCGGAGAGAAGGGCCTGGGCCCGGACTAACCCCGCGGCCCGGGGCAGGAGGGCAGGCGGCCGGGGCAGGAGGGCAGGCAGCCATGCTGTGCTGTTGCCCTCCGCCATGTCCTTTGCTTTTCTACTTCTCGTGGGATGAGGAGACGTGTGCTCACACACCTCATCCAGTTAAGCCTGTTTGATCTGTTCTGTTCACGTGGGCATGACTGCGGAGGAAAGAGGATGTTCTGGATCATGTGCAGCCGTGTGTGTCTGTGGGTGGGTGTGCGTGTGTATGGGTGTGTGCGTGTGTGTGTGTGTGTATGCGAGTGCTCTTCATGTGCCCAATGCTAGAGCAAAACGAATGGGATTACGTAAGGGAGTGTGACCACTGCTGGGTTATACAACAGGTGAACATGTGTTAACAGGTCACACACACACATCTCACTAAATAGGCATGGCACGTGGGGAGTTATCAAGAAAACAGCACATGATTCATTCACACACACAGGAGTGTGGAGTCCTGGAGCACTTACAACACATCGTACACTTTCTCCTTTGCTTCTACCAAAACAAGTAATCCAGCAAGGACCTTCCACGACACACACCCCCCTCTAAGATATTAATTACTCCAGTATCATCCAATATTCTATTACAATATTAAAGTATGTTCCATAACCCCCTCTTAGTGGTCTGGTGGGCGGGGCATACCCAGTGCGGGGGAGGGGTCCACCTCCATCAGGAAGTCTTTTTTAAAGAAGAGGAAGCCCACGATGGAGAAGAGGTAGACGAGGATGATGGCGAGCACGGCAGTGAGGAAGATGGAGCGTCCGTTCTTTGTCACACTCCGCATCACGTTTAGCAGGGTCTCCTCCCTGCGTACCAAATCGAACAGCTACAAAGGCGAGGGAAGGCGGGGGAGGGGAGGGCCAGACAAGAAGAGTCTGTAAGTAAACGTCAGAGCCTGGGACATGACTGTAAATGAAAACAGGAATGTATCATCAGGGAAAACTGCTGTGCATTAGCATATTCTAGCTGAGATCCTGAGATGGATCCCAGAGAGAAGCAGCAGCATGTGGGGGCCCAGGTGCAGTGCACAGGACCCAGATGGGTCTCGGGGAGCGACTGCTGAGCAGCGTTTACCAGGATGCTGTAGAAGAACTCGTGCACGAAGAGGCCAAGCATGCAGACGATGACGTAGGCGACGTGCAGGAGGAAGAAGACGTCCATGACCAGGGCCTTGTAGCCCCGAGTAAACGTGCCCTGGTTCCCCACGAAACTCACCAAGAAGATGATTTTATTCAGCAGCTGAGAGAACAGAGCAAAAGATGAGTCCAAACAAACAAAACAACTGAAACAATAAACAATAATAATAATGAATAAACATGCACCCAGAGGGTTTGCCAAGTCACTTAAATCAGCAGCGGCACCTTAACCAATCACATTGGGAATCATTAACAAGTATCAGGCCTGTCAAACACCTGTGCAAGCCAGAGACATGGGGTACACTCACACACACAGTCAGGTACACACGTTAATATAATGGAGAGGATGCATATCTAAACTGGGACCAGCAAAGGCCTGAAAGCGAAAGCCAACAAGCCTGAGAGGAACTGGCAGGGACACGTCTCTGCATCCTGGACCTTCAGGCTGTGTCTCGCTTCTCTTCTGTTGGACATCTACAGTTCAGAGGAGCTCCTGGAACACTAGCAAGCGCGCCCTGGTGCGCCCTGGGACACTGCGCGAGAAAGTAGGCGTGGGAGGCGTCTTACGTTGGCGGCTCCCAGCAACCACAGGGAGGTGCTCAGGCCCATGGTGTAGATGGAGCGGAGGATCATCGACACCAGGAAGGCTAGGATTCCTCCTCTCCTGGGCAGGGCGAAAAGCAGGGCGGTGCTGATGGCCACCGCCACCCACAGCAGTACCGAAAGGAAGGGAGGCAGCACACCTGCTGGACACGTGGAGACAACCATCACAGTCCTGCCTAACCAAGCAATCACCAATCATCTTCCACTGCTTCCGTTAAGTCCCACTGAAATCCCTTTTCATTGGACTACGACAGCACAGTTACCACACGTGGCGTGCGTGAGCAGACGGGGCCCAAACAGGAAGCACTACCTTCATAGCCATCGTCCTTGAACGGGTAAAAGAGAGCTACGGTCAGGTTGAGCAGCACTGCCAGATTGAAGGAGATACTGCCCCACAGAGAAATATGCTTCGAGATCCAGAACAGAGCCACGTTATCTACACACACACACACACATGGAAAACAACATACACAAATGTCATTAATTAGTACAAAGTATAAAAGGTAGTAATGGAATGGTTTAAGGATGGTTTTTCTTGCATCCAACACAACGTACTCCTCATTTTCCTCTGCCACCACATCTCGTTGTAGAGGTCGTCAATCTGCTGGAAGAAGTGGTTGACCTTGCTGCCCTGGTCATCGCGCTCCGTGGTGGTGAACACACGCACTTTGGATTCTTCAGTTAGGAACTCGCAGATATTGGGCACAGGAAACACGATCTGCTCCATAGTGCGGTCATGGCGCACAATCTGTGACGTCATGCAGACTGAGGATCAGTGCCAACCAATCACGTCACATTAAATTGAGGGAGGGGTCACGCACGAGTTCTAAAGATTCATTAGCAGTTCTAAAAAGGCTCCAAGTCTGAAGAAGCCAAGTTTAGTAACATAAGTCTGAGAAAGGACTGTCCGTTTATCTACGAGAAGAACGATGGTGGTGATGATGATGTGTGTATACCTCTATCTGAGCAGTGTGTTTGGCATAGTATCTGAGCGAATCCTCTCCTTCGACCTCGGTATCTGTTCTGGGCTTCAGAGAGTGCTGCAGTGACTTTTTGTGCCGTGCCAACTGAAAAACCACACACACACACATTCACATTCCTAATACTTATAAGAAACATCTAACTGGATTGATAGGACTCACTGCAGCATTGTATTAATACACAAATCCGTTGCCTTTTTAAAGACCGACCTTCCAGTGCTGTGACTCAACCCGAGGGCTGTGACTCTACAGTGCAGTGACTCAACCCGAGGGCTGTGACTCTACAGTGCAGTGACTCAACCCGAGGGCTGTGACTCTACAGTGCAGTGACTCAACCCGAGGGCTGTGACTCTACAGTGCAGTGACTCAACCCAAGCGCTGTGACTCTACAGTGCAGTGACTCAACCCAAGCGCTGTGACTCTACAGTGCAGTGACTCAAGCCAAGCCAAGCGCTGTGACTCTACAGTGCAGTGACTCAAGCCAAGCGCTGTGACTCTACAGTGCAGTGACTCAAGCCAAGCGCTGTGACTCTACAGTGCAGTGACTCAAGCCAAGCGCTGTGACTCTACAGTGCAGTGACTCAAGCCAAGCGCTGTGACTCTACAGTGCAGTGACTCAAGCCAAGCGCTGTGACTCTACAGTGCAGTGACTCAAGCCAAGCGCTGTGACTCTACAGTGCAGTGACTCTACAGTGACTCAACCCAAGGGCTACAAATTCTTCCCAGCGTAGTATTATTGCAGCAAAGATCAGGGTCAGGAACAGCCAATCACTACAGCACAGAATCGACTGAGCAAGAGCAGAGAGGCAAACATTCTGTCTTCAGGGGCTGCAGGGCTCAGGACGTCTGGGTTCTTCCCAGTCTGAAGGTTTGGGCCATCACACGTGGCTCCATGGTTTGTACACAGTTCTACAGAGTCGCACAATGCTTGTTTACATTTACGCTTTGTACTTTGGTGCATTTATCCAGACTGACTTGGAACATCGCAGGGATTCCGAATATTAAGAGCAGTCTGCTGCTCTGGATCTGCCAGCGGATCAGAGCATGACGCTGCCCCCCCCCCCCCCCCCCCCCTCCTCGCGGCTGTGTCTGGGACGGCACACGCTGTGGAGAGGCCCGGGTCTCGGGGGTCATGTTTGCTTGTTTGTCACTCGGGGAGCCATGTTGGAGAACGCGTGTGAAAAGCACAGGCGGGGGTGGCTCTGCTGAGGATGGCTCCGCTGACGGCATTGTTCGACAAAAGGTCACGACCCCACCTGACCCGTTATCCTGAACTCCAGTAGAACACCATTTCATTTTTCTGCGCGTGCGTGAGAGTGTAAAACATGAAACCGTACAGGGAATAGGGAGCTGGAGCAGCGCTGGGTTTTAATGAAGACTGCTAAATCGCGGGGACAGGAATAGCCTGTCTGACACGGGGCTCAGTAGTAGCACCAGGCAGACGTGAAGACGGAGCTGGCTGCCGTCTTCCTGCACCAGCGCATCCCAACAGCAGCGATCCACAGCAGGATAATCAGGAAAAACTCAGAGCTCAGCACTGCACTCAGCAAACGAGCTCACCTGAGGGAGTGTGTTGATGACAGCCTTTAAGGCCCCGCCTACCTGATGTGCCAGGATGTAGATATTGTGGCCAACATCTTTAGGACTGATGGGATCTCCAGAAGCCTCAGAATCACTCATATCACTCATATCAATCACTCCTTGTTCATAGGCATCCTTAATCACATTAATCTGTGTACACACACACACACACACAGACACACAATAATTGCAGGGATTCCACTCTGAAACATGTAGACACCTGGTAGTATGATGTAAAAAAAACACCTATAAAAGGTTAAGACTTGAGAGTAAAAGCTTGAGAAAGCAGGTTGGACTCCTGGCGCTGAGGGTCACCCTGAAGAACAGCCACCCCTAACCCGTGTGTGTGTGTGTGCTTGTGTTCACACAGTCGTAGAAGTGCATGTGTGGTGTTTGTGTGTGTGTGTGTGTGTGTGTGTGTGTATGTTAACAGTGGTAGGGGGGTATGTGTGGGTTGTATGTGTGTGCATGTTCGCACAGTGGTAGGGGGCTATGTGTGGTGTGTGTGTGGGGTGTTCACACAGTGGTAGGGGGTTATGTGTGGTATGTGTAGTGTGTGTGTGTGTGTGTGCTCCACAGCCTCACCAGCTCACTGGGTCTCATCTTGTCCAGGATATTCTCTGCGTTCTCGCCGTCACGGCAACTCTCCATGATGGCCAGCAGGACCTTGGAGGCGTTATTCTGGTCAAACAAGCACACACACACTTCAGCGCCTGAGACGGAGGTTCTTAGAGCTGCCCTAGCAACCATTTCACCTGTGGGCAACGTAGTGAGGGCCAGAAAAACCTATGTACACATATGTAAAGACAGCCATGCACACGGGTAGAGTAGGGGGATCACGGAGGTGTGGAGATGTGCTGTAGGAGGGGTGGTGTAGTACTCTGGACTAGATACCTTCAGCTCCAACACGAGATCCATCCGGTTCTTTCCCAGAGGGTCAATGGGGTTGACTATGAGAGCGATGACGATGTCGATGCCGTTGGACTCGTGCTTGGCTATGCATGACTGAGGAGAGAGAAGAAACCCTTCATCACAGTGCAAAAGGGGCCAGGAGGCGGGGCCAGGAGGCGGGGCCAGGTCAGTAGGCGGGCTCCAGAGGGTCTGGGCTACCTGGTTCTCATGACAGGGGCCCTGGCAGTACTCGGTGAGGGTCTCCAGCGTCTGTCCCACCAGGTCCACGTTCTTCTCGTTGATGTAGAGCCCCAGCAGACCCAGGCCGCCCGAAGTGCTGCCACAGATGCAGTCAAGGAACTGCAGCGTCTCGCACACCAGGTTGTAGTTGGTCTTGTTGTTCTGGTCCCGGAGGAAGTTCTGCAATGGACGGGCATGGGCTGCCATTAAAGCTCTCACACACCGGGCCATAATCACCCCCGAATGAACTAGAACTGCAACACTGCAGCCCCCAGCATGAACCACATTCTCATCTCGCCCACTCAGGCGTTACTGAGTCGAAGAGCCTTCACAGATGTGTTTCTCAGCGCTGCCTTTAAGGCCCTCCAGACCGTCAACTGCCAACACGCGCGTGCTTAGCCATGAAAAAGCCAACACCTGGTGCAGGTGTACTGGGAGCTGGGCAAACACCTGGTGCAGGTGTACTGGGAGCTGGGCAAACACCTGGTGCAGGTGTGCTGGGAGCTGAACTAACACCTGGTGCAGGTGTGCTGGGAGCTGAACTAACACCTGGTGCAGGTGTGCTGGGAGCTGGGCAAACACCTGGTACAGGTGTACTAGGAGCTGGGCAAACACCTGGTGCAGGTGTACTGGGAGCTGGGCAAACACCTGGTGCAGGTGTACTGGGAGCTGGGCTGTCTGCTGCATCCTCACAACTGGACTCTGCAGTAGTACAGTGTGTGTGTGTGTGTGTGTGTGTGTCACTCTGGCATCGTACCTGCAGGTGGCGGTTGTGGTTCTCGCAGAGCAGCTGTAGGAAGCGGAGGATGGGCTTCATGATGGTGATGGCGGGGCTCATCTGCACCTCCTCCGCCTCGTCCTCCAGCTCGTCCCCGCCGGGCTCCAGGTCGGGGTCGCCCTCCTTGCGGTAGGCGCTGTAGGCCTTGGAGGTGGCGGAGGAGGCGTCCTTCAGCTGCCCCCGCATCTCCTCCTTCAGGTGCAGGGAGTCCCGGCCTGCGCGCAGAGAGCCTGTCACGCACCTCAGCACACGTCTCGCAAAAGTGTCGCATAATTCTAACTATGGAAAGGTCAGGTAAAACGCAGACTGCAGGGAACAGCATGAGCCGAACTCTCAACAAGACTGACCTTTTTCCCCCCCAACAACACATTTCACAGTTGGAAAAACCTGACAATGAAATGTAGTCTAGTTGGACCGTGCTGGTTCTGGGGAGAGATCCCTCAACCCAGAACTACGGCAGCAGGCCTGATCAGAGGCATGACAGAGGTTCTACTTAACCTGAGGAGGGCTTCATTCACACACACGCGTTCACACACATGCAGTTCGTTCACAGGGACAGCTTGTGAACTTACCATTGAACTGATTTTAGTAAACTGACATTATTTACAGTTCTGTTCAAGGGCTTTTAAGATCGCATGATGATTCCACAGTATATATGATTTACTTTCAACAAAATGTGCAATCTTTCCGTAATCTTGAACGACTCATGGCTCAGGGCAAAAAACCACGTGGTCTGAATTGATCACATGACACCATGTGACTGACTGAAATCCTGAACACACTAGCATGATAACCACTGCACGTGAAGCCATGTGCAGCACACTGGACACAACACCAAGTCCATAAGACTCTTCCCGGGAATCAGGCCGCACGAGCCAATCAGCTGGCAATGTAAAGGCAGCAGTCAGCAGAGGTCAGCGCTGCACTGAGGGTTGCAGGAGTCAAACAAGGTTTCGCACTTCTTTTCTTCCCACAGTTTCACCCCATTACTTGTGCTCTAAGACTAAAGCCCCACCCTGCAAAACTCCACCTGCAAAACACCACAATCACGTGTCTATGTCGTTTTGTTCACTGTGAAGTAAAGGGCTGTTTCTGGACAATGGGATGAGGTGACCCCAGAGATGACCCCAGGGACGACCCCAGGGACGACCCCAGGGATGTTTACGCAGGAACAGTTGGAATGCTGAAGTCACATCAAGCAGCAAATTGATGTCATTGAGTGTAGAATGACATATTCTGTGTAGATACATGCCATGGAGACTGAACCTTTGTGTTCCCAAATTGCATGTTAAGTATATTTATGTGAACTGGTAGGGAAATACAGAATTGTAAAAGTGGTGAGAAGTGATTAGCGGACAGGTGTGTGTGTGTGTGTGTGTGTGAGAGAGATACCATGTGTGTGCGTGCTTGAGGGTTGTGTTCACGTGTGCAGGCGCGTGTGTACATGCATATGTGTACGTGCTTTGTTTGTGTGTGTGCGCGCGTGTGTGTGTGTGTGTGTGTGTGTGTGGATGCAGTGGGGGCTGCTCAACCTTTCTTAAGCCTGAAAGTGGAAACTTCACCCTCCTCCTCCCGTTTCCGGCTTCCGACATCGAACATGTTGACGGAGACGGTGGAGCGGATCTCCTTCTGCGCCAGCTGCATGTGGTCGTAGAAAACCTTGAAGAACATCTCTGACTTCTTCTGCTTGTGCAGCTGATGGTAGAAAGAGTTCTGTAGGGGAGAGAGTGCAGGTGGGCGGAATGGAATGCATAACAACCCATAAATTCATGAAATGCAGTGTCCACGAGGGGTGTCTGCGGCATTTGTCTAAGCAGCCTGTGTGTGTGTGTGTGTATATATCTATGTATGTGGGGGTGCGTACCTGTATCTGTGTGTTTCCACCCCGCAGCAGTGCAATACCCAGTAAGATGCTTTCTTCAAACACACGGTCATTCTTGGTGTTGACGATGAGATCGATGACTAACTCGGATGCTCCCACGCTATCCAACAGACACTGTATATCCCCCAGAGTCGTGCCAGGCTTGTCAGAGTCCTGCCCTGGAGAACCGACTGAATGAGCGAACACACACACACACATACACACACAGTCTGCTATTACTATCTTGGTGGAACATTATCATTTTTGTGAAAACCGCAGCAGTATAATTCTATGCCTGTATTGAACTTGGGTTTCTTTTTTCGTTTATTTTCTAAATACATGCCTACATCCATATTGCATATCAGAATAAACAGCACTGACTTTAATGGACTGTAAAACGCAATCAACACTAAAAGATTAAATAACCTGACTCTCAGTACCCTCAGTTCACAATCTTGTCGGACCCATGTTTGGTACATCTAAAGAGATAAACAGTGCAATTACACATGGGAATGCTGTCTCTTTCTTTCGCACACACACAGTAACGTGTACACAGTCTCACATAAGCATGGACACACACACACACTCACACCTGCTGCGAGAAACTTCAATCTGAGCAATTCCTTGGGATTTCCAGTGTGATGAGCTTATTCCTGGAGCCCCCACAGCAACACACCACACGAACATTCAGGTGCATCCTGTTCCCCATCCCTCCCTGCACGGTGGCTTCAGAAAACACCTCCACCCTGCAGGTGACTCACTTATTACTCAAGGAGAGGAGAATGTGCCAGATCTGACCCACTGATCTCTGCTTTAACCAGCCAGCCGTGAGCCTGACAACCCAGCTCTCCAAACACACGGACTATTACAGCAGATTACATAACTCACTGATGCACACACACCAGTATCTCATTATTGTATAGATTCAAACACATACACACACACACACACAGACATGCATGGGGAGGGAAGCACACACATGCATTGACACACACAACAGTAACTCATTGTACAAAGCCAGCACATACACACAAACATGCACACACACATTCCAACGTGCACACCCACCCAGCAGGAGTATGGTGAATAGAACTCGGAGAGAGACTGGCAGAAGAGATTCTCTCACACACACACACACATGCACGCACGCACACACACACATTTTCTCCAGAGAGCACATGCAACTTATGTTCCCTCTCTCAGTGAACACCGTCTCATCGTTGAATAGTTGCATACACATGTGCACACACACCCCAACACACACACAGCAGTAACTCATTGCACAGAGCATAAACACACACGCACACATGCCCCCACACACACAGATCAGCCACTCCTGCATTAAGTGAGCTTTGCAGGGTCCGTGAAAAGGGTTCAGAACCAATATCCCTCTCAGACTGGGCCTGTGTCAGTGCTTCTGCAGCTACCATCAAAGACAACCGACCTCTGAACAGAGTCTCTTTTGTTCAGCTTACACCAAGCACCCAATCCATACTAACAAATATATCGTTTGTTAACGGTGATCACAATAATGCAAAATAGCTCTGACAAATAAAACATTTGGTTGTGCTGGAATTTTGGATGAGTCTCAGGTTTCATATAATGCAACAAATATTAATTTGTCAAAATTGAGGTCAATCTTTATCCAAATCCCAGCAAAGGTTTAACGTACTGCAAGGCATATGGTAATCCAATATGTTAATTTGTTCATATAAATTATGTAAAATGTACAGGAAACTTTACACATGCTTCCTGGCTTTAGGAGCCCTCTTCCTCCTGGTCTGGGAAGAACCATGTGCTGCTGGCAGCTCACGTGTCATGAGGGTGGCTTAGAGCACGCTTGTCATGAGTGTAGCTTAGAGCACGCTTGTCATGAGTGTAGCTTAGAGCACGCGTGTCATGAGGGTAGCTTAGAGCACGCTTGTCATGAGTGTAGCTTAGAGCACGCTTGTCATGAGTGTAGCTTAGAGCACGCGTGTCATGAGGGCAGCTTAGAGCACGCTTGTCATGAGTGTAGCTTAGAGCACGCGTGTCATGAGTGTAGCTTAGAGCACGCGTGTCATGAGGGCAGCTTAGAGCACGCGTGTCATGAGGGCAGCTTAGAGCACGCTTGTCATGAGTGTAGCTTAGAGCACGTGTGTCATGAGTGTAGCTTAGAGCACGCGTGTCATGAGGGCAGCTTAGAGCACGCGTGCCATGAGGGCAGCTTAGAGCACGTGTGTCATGAGTGTAGCTTAGAGCGCGTGTCATGAGGGCAGCTTAGAGCACGCGTGCCATGAGGGCAGCTTAGAGCACGTGTGTCATGAGTGACGTGAAGGTGTTTATGCTGGTGAGTGTGCGTTTGGAGGGATGTCTGGAGCTCACGAGGGTCTCTACCTCCAGGGGAGGAAACTCCACCACTGCCGTAGTCCAGAGACTTGGGGTGTGGTCGCTGAGTACCAAAGTAGTGTGTCAGCAGTGTTTTCCTCAGTGCAGTGCCCTACAAGGGACAGAGAAAGCAAGAGAAGGTGAAGGAGAAATGAGGCTTTCATGGCTGCAAAAAGCACTGATGTTCTGTGCGGTTAATTTAGCAATTCTTG
The DNA here is from genome assembly GCA_020368025.1 of Brachyhypopomus occidentalis. Taxonomy (NCBI): domain Eukaryota; kingdom Metazoa; phylum Chordata; class Actinopteri; order Gymnotiformes; family Hypopomidae; genus Brachyhypopomus; species Brachyhypopomus occidentalis. Next base: position 6,011,006 of record JAGXOD010001351.1, on the reverse strand, counting down.
CTAAATTCTGCCAGACTTAGCCACTGAATGAGTCCACCCTGTGCCTTGAAGCCCCACCCTCTACCCAAACCTTTCTTCAAAGCCCTGCCACCCCCCATCACAGATATGCGTTGCGTTTAGCTAGGAATGCTCTGTATGCTGTTTTTACATGCAAAATAGCTGACAAGCAGGGAGGAGCCTCAGTGTAGCGATGTTTTATGATTGGTTAATACAGCCGAACCATGTTAGAATTTTTCATTTCTGATTAGAGAGCCCTGAACAGTCGATTTGTTTTTGTAACTTTACAATTTTTCATTAAGTGACATTTTTATTAAGTGACAGTTAAGCCAAAGTCCTCACTGCAGTTTTAACATGGTTGGAAATTTAAAATATGATACCAATACAATGCAATACAGTATAATACGACAACACCAAAAACATGCAGTACAATACCAATATGCTACATACGATACAGTACCAACACAAAGCGAGGCGATACCAATACAATACTTTCTGGTTCTTAAGGGAAAAACTGTTAAAACCTTTAAAATCTGAATGATATAAGTAAAATGAGAAGAATTCAAATGGAAACGGAGAAAAAAAATGTATAGGGCCCTATACATCTCAACGAAAATGAAAGCAAGCTGGGTGCACCTGACCACTGCTGGCAGTACCATAGCAACGGGCCTGAATACTCTTGTGAATAAGTGATTTCAGCTTTTGATTTTTAATAAATTTTTGAAACTTGAAAAAAAAACTTTTGAAAAAAAACCCATCATTTCATTATTACGGGGAACTAAGTGCATTTTAATGTGTAAACATAGCAATTATATCCATTCAACACAAAGCATTGCAGATTTGATTTTGAATGGATATAACTGAATCCATTGGGCACCGAATACCTTCAGTATCCAGTGTGTGTGAGTATTTGTATTTGCACACACCCATGAATAGAATGGTTAGAGTGTCATGGGGTCAGGGGGTCATGGGGTTGTGTTACCGAGTCGGAAGCAAGGGGCTGGGTACATGGACTGACTCCGCCCCCTGTGCCTGGAGCCCCTCACACAGTATGTTACTACGGAGACACAAATCTTACATATGTGTTGCTCTCTAAGAGAAGTGGGTGCAGGGTAGCAGATTCTCAGAGCAGCCCGTGTCCAAGCTGCATAATGCAGGGTTGTGTTACAGAGTCCCCTCCTGCATGGGCCTCCAGACAGCAGAATGAACCCAGAATAATGAAACTATATACAAAATATAGCACTGTATATGTTTTAAAGGAGCGCTTACATATTTTACACAATAGCGCGTCTTATGCAACTCATATAAACCGTAATTGGTCCAATTATGTACCATGTATAGCAAGAGGAGAGGATGGGGAGGAGACAAGGGAGCAGGTAGAGGCGTGGCCTCTGGAAGAGGCGTGAGAGTGGTGGAAAGAGAGGGGGAGAGTGTGTGTGTGTGTGTGTGGGGGGGGGGGTTGGGGTGTGTTATGCAACACCTGGCAGTGTCGTGCTGGGGGAGCACAAGGACAGCAGGTGGAACAAGGGTGGAGCCAATTACCCCTTCAGCCCCTTATGTTCTCCAGTCTCTCTCTACCACTCTCACTCTCTCTCTCCCTCCCTGTATCTCTCTCCTCCTGTCTCGCTCTCTATACCTCCTTGTCTCTCTTTACCCATCTCTCTCTCTCGGTCAGCCTTTGCTTTCTCTCACCATTCTCTCTCTCTCACTCCACGCCATTCTCTCTCTCCCCTGTCCACGTCATCCTCCCGCTCACTCTGCGTCATCCTCCTCTCTCTCCCCTCCCACCTCCCCTCTCTCTCCCCTCCCCTCTCCTCTGCTCCCTCTCATCCTGCTCTCTCTCCACTCCCCCCTCCCCTCCCACCTCCCCTCTCTCTCCCCTCCCCTCCCTCTCATCCTCCTCTCTCTCCCCTCCCACCTCCCCTCTCCCACCTCCCTCTCTCCCCTCCCTCTCATCCTCCCCTCCCTCCCCCCTCATCCTCCTCTCCCCCCCCCCCCCCCCCCCACCTCCCCCTCTCTCCCCCTCCCCCCCTCATCCTCCTCTCCCCCTCCCACCTCCCCTCTCTCTCCCTCCCCTCTCTCTCCTCCCTCCCTCCTCTCCACCTCCTCTCTCTCCTCCCTCCCTCTCCTCCCCCCCTCCCCTCCCACCTCCCTCTCTCTCCCCTCCCCTCCTCTCATCCTCCTCTCTCTCCCCTCCCACCTCCCCTCTCTCTCCCCTCCCCTCCCTCTCATCCTCCTCTCTCTCCCCCCCCCCCTCCCCTCCCACCTCCCCTCTCTCTCCCCTCCCCTCCCTCTCATCCTCCTCTCCCCTCCCCCCCCTCCCTCCCCTCTCTCTCCCCTCCCCTCCCTCCTCATCCTCCCCTCCCCTCTCTCTCCCCTCCCCTCCCTCTCATCCTCCTCTCTCTCCCCTCCCACCTCCCCTCTCTCTCCCCTCCCCTCCCTCTCATCCTCCCCCCCTCCCCCCCCCTCCCTCTCTCTCCCTCCCTCCCTCTCATCCTCCCCCCTCCCCTCCCACCTCCCCTCTCTCTCCCCTCCCCTCCCTCTCATCCTCCTCTCTCTCCCCTCCCCTCTCCTCCCCCTCATCCTCCTCTCTCTCCGCTCCCCCCTCCCCTCCTCTCCCCTCCCTCTCATCCGATCTCTCGTGTTGTGTCCTGCAGTGTTAGTGGATGGTGGGAGAGATGTGCTCCTGGCCGTGGTTGCGTTGCTGGTGGCAACTGTGGCATGTCTGGCTGGTGGCCCCTCTGAGGAGCCGTCTACACCCAGCCAGCCAGAGAGTTTGGGGAAGGGACCGGGGGCGGGGTTGTGGGCGGGGCCAGCTAGACAGACCCCGTTACTCAGTGTGTTACTATGGAGACATAGCATGGGCACCTGATGGCCCTTCCTGGGCCTCTGAACCATTCAGAGTCTGGTCCTTCCAAACACTGATCGCACGCACACACACAGTCTTACACTCTTAAACACACTCACAACACCCCCACCCCAAAGGAGCTGAATTGCATACAGAAGAACAGAACTCAGATTCTCATCTGTCAATCTCTCTTTCTCTCTCACACAGTCTCGTGTTCTCCAGTGAGCACATGCAACTTATGTTCCCTCTCTCAGTGAACACCGTCTCATCAGCAGTCAGTCCAGATACACGTCTGCTTTCAATGTCTGGAAGAGTCCAGCAAGCACAAACACACACACACACAGACTCACACATGGGTGCATGCACACACACACACACATATATGCATACAGAGCAGGTAAATTCTCCTTTAACCACTCTAGGTTAAATACTTGCTTAAAACATCCCTTCCATCTTTTACTCTGGACTCCTGATTACTGTGGATGACAGGCTGAGACTGCAGTAGCTTATCTCTGTTCCAAGCTCAAAGCCCTAATGGGGTAAATCTGGTTAAAGACCCCCCCCCATGATTCTCCCTCAACGGTTCCTGCAAAAGACAAGAAGACCTGAGAGAGAGAGAGAGGGAGAGAGAGAGGGACAGGTAGGTGTGCCAGCCTGACTCATCTGTCTGGTTCTGCACAGAGGAAAAACTCCATTCAGGTGAAGTAAGGACAAAGAGAGAGAGAGAGGTGGGGGGAGACAGGGGGGAGAAAGAGAGAGGGAAGGAGAGAGAGAGAGGGGGAGGGAGGTAGAGAGAAGGAGTGAGGGAGAGAGAGAGAAGGAGAGAGAGGGAGCGAGGGAGAGAGAGAGAGGAAGAGAGGGAGGGAGGGAGAGAGGAGAGGGAGGCATTTTAAAATGTGCGTAGGCACGCCACACTGCGGCTGGCCTGGCCAAACCCGGGATGCTCTACCACTGAGCCTCAGACAGCCCCCACCCACTCTCCACCCTCTCTCCACCCTCTCTGCAGACACCTGAGAGGTACACACTCCAGAGAGACAGACTTTGGGGGGGGGGTGTAGAGATGGGGGTGGAACGAGCACCTTTAACCATCCTCCACCCCCACACCTCCAACTCTTACACCTCATAAAACACAGAGCTGCCACTGAGTGGGAGATAAGGCCCACCATCTGCTCCACTGCCCTAGACGCAGAGAACCTGGAGGTGGTTTGAAAGCGCTCGATGGCCTCGTCTGACATTCTGCAGCGAAGCGTCGTCAGTGCTGACCGTTCCCTACACTACACCACTTCTGCTTACACAGACACGACCAGCAGCATCCCACACTGCTCTCGGAGCTGGAGTCTCCGCCAAATATTCCTGCATCATGAACTTATGAGCCAATAAGTTGACAAAAACCAGCGCATGTGGATCTAATGAAAGTGCCTCCCAGCGAGGCAGAATTCTCTGGCCAAAGGAAAGCTGAGATTCTGAAGAAACTCCCTGGAGCCTGAAGGACAACAGCATAGCAGCTGTGGCCAGGTACGGCGCCGCCGTGTGGCCAGGTACAGTGTGGCCAGGTGGGGGAGGGTACACCTAAACCTGTACACCTTTCAGTACACCTTAAATCAGATTGGCTTGTCTATGCATAAACACGACAGTGGCACATCACCACATCAGTGGTGGTTATATATTTATATACTTATATAACATGCTGCACGTGCAAGAGAGAGTCAGACACAGTGGGGGGGGGGGGCCAAGAGAGAGAGTGTGGAGGGAGTGAGAGAGTGAGACAGTGCCTGAGAGAGAGAGAGAGAGACAGACAGAGAGAGAGAGGGGATTGTCTACAAGTCTTTCTTTATATATTCATTCACTCTCCGGCTCTGATGGTAAAGGCTGAGGTTCTTCACTTTGCTGCGACAACTGTCCACATTGTCTAGTCGCATGGCTGCTCTCCTATTGGCTGCCCACCCTATCCAGTGGCCTGGCCGATCTCCTATTGGCCAGGCGGGTAGACAGGTGTTCTCCCAAACGGTGCCGGTAGCAGCAAAACTAATGAGGCTTGAGAGTAAATGTGTGTGCATGTTATTTTCTTTCCCAACTGTTCTAGGATCAGTAGAGGTGGTGTTTGAGCAGGCGTTCCTGTAGCCACAGCTAGCCTGTGATCCCGTACAGGTTCAGAGTGCGTTCGAGAGAGGCACAGAACATCTCTGTGAAAACTGGTGATGCAACCAGCCAACCTTCTAGCATTATCAACTGCTATTGTAAATGAAAAAAAGCTTCACATATAAACTTAGCTTGCTTTCCAATGCATACACAACTTATACACACAGGCACACACACACACACAAAATTAAGTAACTCAATTCTACAGTAAGCAACTAATTATTTAGTATGCAAGTGTGCAGACTAAAAACAGAGCTCTGTGATATAGATTCTACCTTAAGCTAAACCTCCACTACCATACCTTACCCTACCCTAACCATACGGTACCCTACCTTACCTTAACATACCCTCCCCTCCCATACCCTCCCCTACTTTATCCCACCCTCCCTTGCCCTACCTATACCTGTACCCTACCTCTGCATCTGCTGGACTCCTCTAGGGAAATGGTTAGTGATTGGCCCCCACAATATTTTGTCTAAAATTATTTACACTCGTTGGATAATGCTAATGATGTGATTCATCTCAACGCCCTTTGAATATTTTATATGGAACATCTGAAATTGGTCAATTGCAATTTGTTACAGAGCACATTTGCATATTAAAGCCTTCAGCAGGACCACTACTGCCAAGCCACTAGAGCAATAAGCAACAGCTATATAGTGCAGGCCTAAAGATACTGTCAGCCTGTGTAATGTGCACATCCACATCTGGGAACGCCAGCACACTTCCAGTATTGGAACATCTCTATGGTAATCTCAACCGAGCACCCAAGGACAAGACTGAAGCAGTGTATTTAGCAGACGTGTATTTAGCAGACGGGCACCTAGATGTGATCTCACATGGATAGTTACAGGAATCCACAATGGGATTACAATTTATAAACCAACCTGAAACATTTTTACACCTCGTGAAAGTAAAGCTCAACATAAGACAAGCCACTTAAGCAGTAGAAGATTAAAGCAAAGCCACTTAAGTGCATTTGACTGATCTGGCCCATCAAACACATCTCCTGTACGAGTCCG